>JALMQS010000117.1:1310165-1515966 GCA_024734495.1 Forficula auricularia | reverse complement strand
ACCACATACCCTCCCCAACCCCATTGCAAAATAATTGGTTTTTTAATTTTAAATCCCACAATAAGATCATTATAATTATTATTTAATATTAAAAGTTAAGCATTTTAATTGATTAAACATCGAGTTTAAAATCCCACAAATATTATTATATATTAGAATTTGGCAATTTAATCGATGAACTCAAAAAATTGTTATTTAATTCTTTTATCTTCTTCAAGTGCCATATCAGGTCTCCCTGACGATTTTTTTAATTCCCCCCCCCCCCGGTGTTTATAGAACTTATAATATAATTTTATTATAAATTGTGGTGATTTTTGAGGCTCTTGAAAACCTTGAAAACAGATGTAATGTCTTCGTTAGGAAAAAGGAAATAAAATTTCTTTATATTCTAACAAATTTATTTTCATGAAAAACTTATGAGACGTTTCGGCGGATATTCTCACACCATCATCAGTCTGCAAGGGAAACATAATCTTAATTACAGTAAATTACTAATTACATGTCATTCTCAAGATAAAAAGAAGAAAGAACTCACCCAAGCTTTTCATATTATGTACTATATTATGAAAAGCTTGGGTGAGTTCTTTCTCTTCTTTATCTTGAGAATGACATGTAGTCAGTAATTTACTGTAATTAAGATTATGTTTCCCTTGCAGACTGATGATGGTGTGAGAATATCCACCGAAACGTCTCATAAGTTTTTCATGAAAATAAATTTGTTAGAATTATAAAGAAATTTTAATTCCTTTTTCCTAACTGAGACGTTACATCTGTTTTCAAGGTTTTCAAGAGCCTCAAAAAACACCACAATTTATAATAAAATTATATTATAAGTTCCTAAATACCGGGGGGGGGGGAATTAAAAAAAATCGTCAGGGAGACCTGATATGGTCCACATGGTAATACCTATATTTTTTATCAGATTCATTTTCCATTATAGGTACCCACTTACCTACAAATCTCAATGTTTTAAGAAAGTTTATGATTTTATAATCGTGCTACCTACGGGTAGGATAACCCGGATTTAGACACTTGGTTGGATAAGGGAATAAATAAACAAACAAGTTACATATAGGTATTTAAATATTAAATATTTTGATATATTTATTTGATCAAATTGTTGGAAATTAAATCACACAATACTTACATATTAAAATTTTCTGGATTTGGTTACAAATAGAGAACAGCTATTGTAGGTATATAATAATAATTGAACAATTTACAATTAAATATGAGTTAACAAATAAATAATTCTTATTATATTAAACAATCTTATTATATTAATTTTTAAGGATTTAGGTGTCGGTTCTAGGTGAAACATTATAAGTAACTTATTATATTAAACGAAATTCTCCTATATATAGAATTGGTTTCTCGAAAACGGCTCTAACGATTTGGATGAAATTCACGGGTTAGGGGGTTTTTGAGTTGACAATTCGCTCTGTCACGGTCTCATCTTCGGCTGGCTAAGTTGTTTTTGATGGGTTTTTTGTTAATTGAAATAATTATTCACAGGTGGTTGTCTCTATAAAAATGTATATTTACATTTTTATTCAATTTTCTTTTAATAAATAATTAGTTTTTTAATTTTAAATCCCACAAAAAAATCATTACAAATATTATTATAGGTATAAATTAAAAGTTGGGCAATTTAATTGATTAAAAATCGAGTTTTAAATCCCACAAATATTATTATATATTAGAATTTGGCAATTTAATCGATGAACTCAAAAATTGTTATTTAATTTTTTTTCTTCTTCAAGTGCCATATCAGGTCTCCCTGACGTTTCGGCACCTCTCCACATATGGTATATCAGTGCTGAGTGTGTTTAGCTGTTTTACACAGATATACGGGACGTACTTTTTAACATCAGTTCCGAACGGCTAATATGGAGAGGTTGACTAGGCAATTATACTCTTAGTAGTTTGCCATTGCTTTCCAAGAGGAGGCGAATGAAAATATCTGCCGAGACTCAGTCTCGAACCAGCATACTTCAAGGGCCGACACTCTGACCCCAGAGTCGCCTCATATAATAATAAACTAATTAAATTATAATAATGTACATACATGTTTATCAGTACATATTTAATGTATTTTTATAGACCTCTGTGAGTGATAAAGACCACCCCTATACCTCTATAAGCTAGAAACTCGGGTTAGAGAAAAACCTCCATAAGCGTTCTTAGAGATTGCGGTCCCTTGAACTCTCGCTTATCCACAGGTTTGACTTCGACTATTCATCGAGCCGGCTCCAGAATATCTCCAAAAACAAACAAATCTTGGGTTTGTTAAAAAAACAAAAAACAAACTCCCAAGTACAACACCCAACATAACTTTGAAGATTAAAATTTACTTTCAATCTCGGAATAAAAAAAAAAAAAATTCACACACTGTCTTCTAGTAAATTCATCCATGCGTTTTTATCTTATAATGGAGGAATATAATCTATTCAAATCAAAAATGGAAGAAAAATTTGATAATATGTTCAAACATGACTTATATAGATGTATGTTTATTTACATCAAACAGATGACACCCTCTTTGATTTACTCTTAGAAAATCAACAATTCTCGATAAGAAAATTTTTTCAAATAGATTTATACAAGGGGTGAGTCACGGAAAACGGATGTTTTTCAGGAAAGCACAACTCTGCGGTTTTTGAAAATAAAATATTTTTTTTTCATAGGAACAATCACTAAACTATGCCATTTTCACCGACACAAATTCAAAGGCCATCTCGAAAGTTTGCGTCCACTCTTGCCAAAGTTACTTCAAAGCACTTTGCAGCGAATCTTACACAAAGACCTAGGGCTTCATCAGTAAAAATTACGATAGTCCAACAGTTGAATGAGCGAGATTACCAACAACGTCTCACTTATTGCCAAACAATGTTTGACATGTTTGAAGAAAATGAGGATTTGACCATCATAATGAGCGATGAAGCTCATTCTTATAGAAAGCGCCTTCGAATTTGTGTTCGTGAAAATGGCCATCATTTGTCAGACATAATTTTTAGCTCATAAGCATTCAATAATGGCATAGTTTAGTGCTAGTTTCGGTGAAAAAAAATATTTTGTTTTGAAAAATCTGCAGAGTTACGCTTTCCTGAAAAACACCCGTTTCCCGTGACTCACCCCCTGTATATTTCTTTACAATGTGCGTTTAGTATCATTATTATTATTATATTATCTATATTTACAATGCAAGAATAATAGTAAATCCAATAATAATAATGTTTCAATTTTTCACTCCAAAAAAATGTCTATAGTGGGTCTTCACGGATCATTATCCAATTTTTTTGTCCGTTAGCTTGTCAAAGATATATAAATCGGAAAAAAATCATTGGACCATTAATTACAACAAATTGAAGAGTTACAGTGCTCAGACTGATTGGCAGACATTGGTGGAAATAGGTGGGTCTGATGATGCGATTGAGGCATTGATAAAGAAAATTCAAATTCTGACTGATAAAGCAAAATCTATAAAAAAGGATAAAAGTAAAAATAAACCGAGGAAGGGTTGGATTACATCTGGTTTGATCAAGTCATGTAATACAAAGGAATTGCTGTATAAAACATGGCAACTGAATAAAAGTAACAACACCCTGAGAGATGAGTATAAAAAATATTGTAATATATTGAATAAGCTCATAAGACTAGCTAAGAGATTATTTGAGAATAACTTGGTTAGAGATTACCAAAATAATTGTAGAAAACTATGGCTATATGTGAATAATAAACTGGGAAAAAATAATAAACTAAATAATGATATTGAATACTTAATTGATAGAGATAAAAAAATTTATAATAATGTAGAAATTGCAAATAATTTTGCATCCTTTTTTGGTAATATTGGTACTAATCTTGCTGCTAAAATAAATCAACCAGATGTAAATGTATCCAACATAGTTAAAATTAATGATAAAACAATTTTCCTTAGTCCAATAACTAAGTATGATATTGAAAAAATTATATTGGCGTTAAAAGTAAGAGCAGGTGGGGTGGATGGTATAAATAGTAAAGTATTAAAATGCTTAGTTAGAGATATAAGTGGACCACTGGAACACATATTTAATCTGTGCATATCTGAAGGAAATTGGCCCAAGGCCTTAAAAGCAGCTGAAGTCATTCCTGTATACAAAAATGGTGATAAACATGTACCTACTAATTATAGACCGATATCTCTTATCTCAAACATAGCTAAGGTATTTGAAAAAATTGTTTATAATAAACTTACTAATTTTTTAAGTATGTGTAATGTTCTCTCTGATTCCCAATTTGGATTCGTGAAGGGTAGTGGTACTAATGATGCACTGGCTTTTGTGACAAACTTTATATATTCCAATTTTGATGTTGATAGTCCAACTGCAATTGCTTTCTTAGATCTTGCGAAAGCATTCGATACGGTGAACCATGAAATACTATTGTCTAAACTTGATTCATATGGTATAAGAGATGTAACAAATGACCTACTAAAGAGTTATTTGACAAATAGAAGTCAAACAGTTAAATCTAATAATTGCTATAGTAGGGCTCATGTAATAAAACTGGAGTTCCTTAGGGTACTACTCTTGGCCCCCTACTTTTCATTGTCTATATTAATGACATCTTTAATATTTTGCCTGAAAATTCTTTGGTGTCATATGCTGATGACACGGCTGTCTTGTGTTCGGGAAAAACTTGGGAAGAGGTAGCTACAGTGATGACAGGTTGGCTGAGCAGGCTTGGTACATGGATGAAAGTGAATCAACTGTCACTTAATACGGATAAAACGACTTTCATGACTTTTGGCTGTTATCAAGATAGTATACCTGTTGATATTAAATTGTATATTGATAGGAAAGAAATAAAAAGAGTTGACTATTGTAAATATTTGGGTATCTATATAGATTGTCATATGAGATGGAACCATCACATAAAGCAAATTATCAAGAAAACCAGATATATAAATTTTGTTTTACATAAGTTATGTGCAATATTGGATCCAAAGGCTATGAGGATGATTTATCAGGCTCTGTTTGAGAGTATAATTAACTATGGTATAATTGCGTGGGGGGGGGGGGGGGAGCATATGATAATGCAATGAAACCACTTATCACTATACTGACTAGACTTATTAAAAAAATTAAGGTACAACCTGTCCTGGCTATTGATGAATCATTTATTGTTAACTCAGTTGTTTATTATTATGATGTGTGTAAGATTATGTATAATGAACATAGTGGCAGAACTAGACATAGATCAATTGTCCTACCAAAGATAAATAAGTCAATTGCCCAAAAAAATGCCTATTTTGTGGCAATTAAATATTTTAACAAACTCCCAAATGATCAAAAAAATCTGTCGTGTGACAAAAAATTATTGAGAAAAAAATTGGTTAAATGGATTGGATCATTGTGATTTCACCCTTTGATATGTATGTAAATATCTAATGTGAACTAATGTTGAACAATGTACACCATATTTCAACTATAGTAATTCTTTGTAAAATTAAATAATTGTTATATATAAGATAGATATATAAGATATATAATATAAGATAGATATAAGATTTTAATCCGGTCCTATGTACAGTTGACTTGTCAACTCTATAGGACATGACATAATGAATGTTGTGTATTTTTCTGGATAAATAAATAAAATAAATTTATAATTTTATATGCGGCCCGCGGAGTTATGATGCATTTCCAAAGTGGCCAGCAAGATCATTTATTTGGGTTGGCCACCTCTGTTCTAAATAAATGTGTAAAAAAAATCTTGGGTTTGTTAAAAAACAAAAACAAAAAACTCCCAAGTACAACACCAAACATAACTTAGAAGATTAAAATTTACTTTCAATCAGGGAATATAAAAAAAAAGAAGCAAAAAACCACTTTTTCATTCACGAAAACAATACATGACCATACCCTGTATGGTAAAGTAAAAGAAATCACACACCGTCTTCTAGTAAATTCATCCATGCGTCTTTATCTTATGATGGAGGAATATAATTTAGTCATCAATGAAATGAAAAGAATGGAAGAAAAATTTGAAAATATGTTGAAACATGATTTATATAGATGTATGTTTTTTTAAATCAAGTAGATGACATCTTGTCTGCTCAATATCTACCGAACAAAGATGGAGATTTAAGCCAGACAAAGCGGAGGCACTGAAGGAAAAAATAATAGAAGAATTAAATACGGCCAGACACCGCACTGTGGATACTGTTTCGGCTGCATTGCAGACTGCATGCCAATCGGTGCTACATACAAATACGCATAATAAAAGGAGACCGGTGTATTGGTGGAACAACAAGATCATACTTTTCGGGATCATTTCTGTTCAAGTATGGCGTTACATGTGACCCCCGTGATAGATCCAAAGGAGTTTGAAGAGCTTAAGCTCACCGTAAAACGCTTAACAGAAGAAATCAAAAAACTGCGAGAAACTATCGCAGAAAAATTTCAACGGGATTTCAATGAAGAGAATGAACAAACCGAGAAAGCCCAAAAAGAACATATTATGATGCAAGGCGGGACCGGCCTTGAAAAGGACAAACGCTTGACAACTTGGACTGAACAAATTTTTACAAGAAAATGAAGAAACGGAAATCGCTCAGAAACAAATGATGCAAGGCAAAAACAGCCTTGAAAAAAACAAAAACTCGACATCATGGACTGAACAAATGGCACAAGATGAAGAAGGAAGACCTCAATCGGGACAGCAAGTCAAGCGACCGCTTGATGACCAGCCTCACGGACAACCTAAGAGGAAGAAAAACCTTGAAGTCAAGACACCTCTTCAATCGACCACCGCACAAAAAAGGACTACCCCACTAGACACAGTTACACCAATGCCGAAAAAACAAGGTAAAACTCCACCGATAATTTTCCAATCAAATAACCAGAAAGATATAATTAGATACCTCACAGAGAATTTTAAATATAAACAATTCATCATTAAAAAAAATAATAAATACAATAGTACCCTCCAAATAGAAAATTTGGAGGTCTATAAAAAAATGATTACTCTTTTGAAAGAACGAAAGTATGCATTTCATACTTTCACACCTGTAATAGTTCGGGAATGATAAACGCTCGAACAATTGTAGATTCCAGATTCTTTCCCTTAACATTGGAAGGTTTCAGTCTGGCTCTATGTTTTTGGTTGGCGTAATACATGTCCCGTTTGTCAACGTACGTCAGAGGGATGAACGGTAAAAATCCTTTTCATCCAGAGCCTGGAATGTACGTTTTCCAGCTCGCTTGTCGAAGGGACAGTTTTTGCGAAGGAGGGACAGAGAGAGAAGATACACGTGTTGGCGCTGCCTATGTGTGTGTGCCTGTCGGTGTGAGGGCTGATGGGGGAAACGTAGCGGGAGAGGACGAATCAGTTTGGAGTTGGGACAAGGATCGACAAGTCGATTTTGGGAGTGAAAATTAATCTCGCTAGAGATTGTTTAGGCAGTTGATGATGAGCTAGCCTGGAAAGAGATTCGAAGCAATTGCGAGTGTTATCTGTTAAGATATAAATATATATATTCAGTGTTGTGAAAAAGATTGATGTAATAAAAGTTTGGGGTATTAATTAAGTGTTAAAATTAAGTTAGAAAAAGGCCTATAAGTTTTAAGTTATATATAAAAATATAAGTTGGAGAAATTAACCAGATTGCAGAAAATTGTAAGTAAAAATTTTTATAATGAACTACACTGTTTTCCTTATATTACCAATTGTTGCATAGATTATAATTAACTGTTCTTTATTTTTTGTTACCTTCAAAATATTAAAATTAAACTTAAAATCGCTTGTTATAAATTCTGACTATAATTTCCACACCTATATCCTAGAATTAAGCATTGTCCAGATCACCTCAGAGGAGACAACAAATGAATGCTGAGATAGAAGCTCGCGCTTATTCCTACAATGGTGTCAGAAATAAAACTTTTTTTAATAATTAGCATAGCCCACAGATAGTTTTTTTAAAAATAATTAGCACAGCCCACAAATATTTTTTTATTTTTGAAATTTTTTTTGTTTTTGCTGGTTTTGGATTTTTTGTGTTTTGTTGTTATGAAAAAAAATATTAAAGATACAGCGAGCGGGAAAAGAAAGAATAAATAAATAATTAAATAAAATACATAGCATATGCCGAAGGGTTTTCAAGGGTCTCAATTTCGGTAATTTTTGTGGAACTAAAAATATTTTTTTTTAACGGTTGTTTTTAAATAAAGCCACCTTTATCGCAATGGCTGATTTTAGTTCCGAAACTTATACTAGGCAGAAGCCGAATTCCCGCGGACGCGGAAGGGGAGGACGCTCCCAGATTCCTGCGCAGTCGCAGATGAACCAAAGACCACCAACCTCCTTCCAACCACCTGATGACTACAATTCCAGACAACGGAGGGCCTTCAATTATCATGACCGAAGACAGGGAGCAGACTGGACCGTCCCTGATTGGGAAGATCGTACCCCACAGGCCCGGCAGACTAAACGTTCTCAGAATTATAAGAACAAGCCTGACCCTGCGAAAAACGAAAATAAAGAACCACTGATCAAAAGATCAGCCGCTGAGACTCCATCCAGCGATGAGATCCAATACGATATAGGAGCTGTATCCAATTCTAGCTTCTTAACGTCTATTTATGATTACAACATTGATTTATCGCAGCTACCTATCCTGTACGAAGGTATTTATGCTGATTTAATGGCGTATGACACGCGTATAGCGCGCAGTCTACCGCGTTGCGCTCTGTTCCATTATTGTAATATTATTACCAATGCAGCACTACTTGATGCTGTTTATGACCGAGGTGAACAAGTTGAGGAGATGCAGACTCGTCCCTCCTCCATCTTGCCCTCAGAGTATGCGATCCCGAAAATTTTACATGACTATCTAAAGAGAATGACGCATACAATGCGGTCAACGACAGATAAACTAACTTTACATGTCCCGGAAGCAGCATTTCCTTTAGGCCCCATAGTGATCAATGAAGAAGACCAAATTCCTTCAGGATCGTATGGACCTTTAGATGAAGACAATCACAATGTGTATGAATGCTATCCATGTCCTCTCGTGACGGCAAGGCTCATAGAGGCACAGATAAATAATGATGTAAATTGGTCTCCACTTCCAGAAGCCTTAATACCTGAAGAACACGTACCAAATTATAATCTAATCGGCTACACACGAATCGATCACACTATACATGCTGAGACCCGCAATCTACTTGATACTTTTGTTCCGTTCTCAAACGATAGTACGTGGGCGGGAAGACTATGTTATTTATGTTGTTAACGCTACTCTATTCTCACATGTCAACTCACAACTGTTGAACCATGTTGACAAAATTAAAGTCTTTAAGGTAGAAAACCACACAGTTGTAAAACAAGCCACTCAATGTAATATTGTTTTTAATAAGCTTATCCTTTCTGGAGTGATCAACATGACGTCATTTGGGGGCGGAAGTCACCTGAACAGCAGCAGCTGTAGCAACCAATCCAAATCCAACGAGATAGAAGGACGGGAACGCATCCACATCCCAGAAGGCTCAGAACGACTACCAAGTGTGTTTCTGCGCCGAGGGTCTGGAGTATTTCAATCCCGGGAGAGAGCAGCGTCAGCACGAGACGGTCAGCAAACGGCAGCATACCTTAAGCATTTGGAGGCATATAAATTTCTAACATGCCCCTCGTTTGCGACCCTACCTTGATGGACAGTCTCCAAAGAGCACCTCCTCCCCCACCAAATAAACATCTATCTTCGCTTATTTGATAAGTTTTCCAGCCCCCAACTGTTGATCATCCAGTTGAATCTACACGAAGCAGATGAAGCATCGAGTCACCATGCAGAGGAAGACTCAACCGGGAACAACCTGTCCGCGGGAGGGAACGAATTCCCAAACCGGACGAAGAGGAACCAGCCACTCGTAGTGGAGAACAGGAACGTAACGGGTCGTAGAAAAGTGACTTCTCTTACGATAAGTCGACTTTTTTAAAGGAGAGGGTGGTGTAATAGTTCGGGAATGATAAACGCTCGAACAATTGTAGATTCCAGATTCTTTCCCTTAACATTGGAAAGTTTCAGTCTGGCTCTATGTTTTTGGTTGGCGTAATACATGTCCCGTTTGTCAACGTACGTCAGAGGGATGAACGGTAAAAATCCTTTTCATCCAGAGCCTGGAATGTACGTTTTCCAGCTCGCTTGTCGAAGGGACAGTTTTTGCGAAGGAGGGACAGAGAGAGAAGATACACGTGTTGGCGCTGCCTATGTGTGTGTGCCTGTCGGTGTGAGGGCTGATGGGGGAAACGTAGCGGGAGAGGACGAATCAGTTTGGAGTTGGGACAAGGATCGACAAGTCGATTTTGGGAGTGAAAATTAATCTCGCTAGAGATTGTTTAGGCAGTTGATGATGAGCTAGCCTGGAAAGAGATTCGAAGCAATTGCGAGTGTTATCTGTTAAGATATAAATATATATATTCAGTGTTGTGAAAAAGATTGATGTAATAAAAGTTTGGGGTATTAATTAAGTGTTAAAATTAAGTTAGAAAAAGGCCTATAAGTTTTAAGTTATATATAAAAATATAAGTTGGAGAAATTAACCAGATTGCAGAAAATTGTAAGTAAAATTTTTATAATGAACTACACTGTTTTTCCTTATATTACCAATTGTTGCATAGATTATAATTAACTGTTCTTTATTTTTTGTTACCTTCAAAATATTAAAATTAAACTTAAAATCGCTTGTTATAAATTCTGACTATAATTTCCACACCTATATCCTAGAATTAAGCATTGTCCAGATCACCTCAGAGGAGACAACAAATGAATGCAGAGATAGAAGCTCGCGCTTATTCCTACACACCAAAGAACGAAAAACCGCATACTTTCGTTCTTAAAGGCCTATCGACCAACACCACTGTCGACGAGGTTAAAGAAGATTTAACCATTAAACAATTAGAAAATTTAAAATTCACAAAAATCGAAAGATTTAAAACGAGGGCTTCAAATAAAAATGGCACAGAATTGCCCATCTTTCTGGTTCAAATAAGTCCGGAAAGCAGCGTATCGGAGTTATTCAAAATAACTTCGATATACTACCAAAGGGTAAAATGGGAAAGATTCATCAAAAAAGACCTAACGCAGTGTAGAAACTGCCAACGCTTTGGGCACGTTAGCAAAAAATGCTAACCCCCTTAAAAGAACGACAGTATGCGTTTCATACTTTTACACCAAAAAGTGAAAAGCCGCATACTTTCGTTCTCAAAGTCTTGTCGACCAACACCACGGTCGAAGAAGTTAAAGAGGATCTAAAGATAAAAACGTCTGAAAATCTAAAATTTACCAAAATAGAAAGATTCCAAACAAGGAAATCAATCCAAAACGCCACAGAATTGCCCATTTTTCTGATACAAATTAGCCCTGAAAGCAGCGTATCGGAGTTACAGAAAGTAACTTCGATACACTACCAAAAGGTTAAATGGGAAAAAATAATAAAAAAGGACCTAACGCAGTGTAGAAACTGCCAGCGCTTTGGACACGTTTCCAGCAACTGTTCAATGACCTACCGGTGCGTGAAGTGTTCGGGTAGCCCCCACGCCCGCGGGGAGTGTCCAGTCGGATCCGACGCCAAGAAGGAGGAGCTGAGCTGCGTCTCCTGCGGACAAAAGGGACATCCAGCATCCTGGCATGGATGCCCGAAGGCTCTGGAAATAAAGAGGAAAATTGAAGAAAAAAAAAAGAAAATGAAAACAAAAGAAAAAATAAACTTGAAAGTATCCGTCCGACGGCATGGGGAGCCAGGCCCCCGGCAGTGGCTGTCCGACAACCGGAGAAGACGGACGCCCACACATCACGTGCAGCCCCTCCCAATGGTCAGGAGGCAAGGCTCAAACACCTAGAAGACCAAATACAGTGCATTTTTGAAGCCGTCAAGCAACAAAATGAAAACTTCGCTAGAAACATCCTATTTTTGCCAAAATGTAAGATCATACTTCGTCAGGATTATTTCTGTGAGTATGGCGAACCAAGTGACCCCCGTAATAGATCCAAAGGAGTTTGAACAGCTGAAACTGACCATAGAACGCCTGACGGAAGAAAACCAAAAACTGCGAGAACTGGTCGCTGATAAATTTCAAAAAAAAATTTTACAAGAAAATGAAGAAACGGAAATCGCTCAGAAACAAATGATGCAAGGCAAAAACAGCCTTGAAAAAAACAAAAACTCGACATCATGGAACGAACAAATGGCACAAGAAGAACCTCATACGGAACACCAAGGCAAGAGACAGCTAGATAACCCACCTCTCGGACAGCCTAAGAGGAAGAGAAATGAACAATTACCTCTTCATTCAACCACCCGACAAAAAACCACGCCATCCACTACGACAACCACGCGACCAACGGACACCCAACAAGAAAAAACCAAACAACAAATAAATTCGTATTAAAAAAAATAAACAATTACAAAATTAGCCTCCAAATCGAAAGTTTGGAGACATACAAAAAAACGGTGGAATTATTAAAACAGCGAAACTACACATTCCACACCTACACACCGAAAGCGGAAAAACCGCACACATACCTACTTAAAGGCATGGCGGACGGAACCAAATTAGAAAAGGTACAAGAGGAATTAAATTCTGTGCAAAACATAAAAATTTTAAAAGTGGAAAGATTCTCCACAACTAAATCCAACAAAGAGCAAAGGGAATTGCCAATTTTCCTAACTCAAATAAGCCCTGAAAACAAAATCAAAGACCTATTAAAAATCGACACAGTCTTCTACCAAAAAATACATTGGGAGAAGATCAACAAGAAGACCCTGACCCAGTGCAGAAACTGCCAACGCTTCGGTCACATTGCCTCGAATTGTTTTTTAAACTACCGGTGCGTGAAGTGCCTGGACAACCCGCACGCTCGCGGGCAATGTCCAATCAAACCCGACACCAACAAGGAAGACCTGAGCTGCGTCTCCTGCGGACAGCAAGGACACCCAGCATCCTGGCATGGATGCCCGAAGGCCATCGAAATAAAGAAGAAAATTGAAGACAAGAAGCAAGAAAGTGATCAAAAAAGAAAAAATAGAGTCGAACGTGTCCGTCCGACGGGATGGGGAGGCAAACCCCTGGCAGCGGCCGAGCGGCAACCAGAGACACCGATCGCCCACCCACCACGTGCAAACCCGCCAAGCAACCAAGAAGAGAGAATCAAACGCCTAGAAGAACAAATCCAACACATTCTTGTAGCCGTCAAACTACAAAACGAAAATTTCGTTAAGATGTTTGCCAGCTTATCATCTTCAATACAGGCTTCAAAATAATTTCGATAAACATAAACTCTCTTGCCTCAAAAAATAAGCAGGCAGACATCTTGCGAGCTTCAAAAAGGTATGTACCCGATGCTATTTTGGTGACTGAAACTAAATTAAATAATAACGACAAATTTGAATTCGAAAATTATGACTGTATCAGGACCGATAGACGCGCACGCGCTAGAGGAGGGGGTACAGCTATCTTGATCAAAAAAAATATTAAATTCAAGCAAATTCTAAATCCAAAATTAATGTTCGACACCTGTTTAGAATACACAATTATCAAAATTAGTCTTAAAGACAATACAAATTTATTTCTCATCTCAATATACATTACTCATAAAAATGAGCATGTTTTTATTAAAGAAATAGACAAACTTTTCGGCACATTAAAATTAGGGAGTAATGATAACCTCTATTATATGGCCGGTGACCTTAACGCCAAACACACATGTTGGAGTAATTCCATCGACAACTACAAGGGGACAAAATTAAATAACTGGATCAATGACAACGAGTTTAGATATAATCTTAAATTATATCACTCGGAAATTCCATCTTTTCCTAAATCTTTGTCTTACCTAGACTTAATTTTTGCAGACCAAAGAATAACAATTACAAATAGAGTCAACGACAAACAAGTACCAATTGTACACTTTGATAGCGACCATAACGGATTAATAACTGACATTAAACTAAATAATACAAAATCTATTGATTTCGAAGAAAACCAGGAAACTCATTATCACATACGGATGCAGCATTTGGTTTAACCAAGGTGCATCCGCAATGGAACGCCTTAGAATTTTCGAAAGAAAATGCCTAAGGGCTTGCACAGGATTGTACAGAAGCCCAGAATCAAACTATTTAAAATATGTATCAAATTCAAAATTATATAATTCGGCACAAATAAGCAGAATTGATTGCTTCATACTAAATTTAATTCGGAAATATTATATTCAAGTAGTAAAAATAACAGAGAATAGTTTAATCTTCGGATCGGTATACCCAAACGATCAGTACTTTGAGAGAACCCTCCAGATGGGTTTTATCCCGCCTGAAGCATTTCCCTTTATGGACGCACGTGGGTACATAGAAGACAAGAACAATGTTCCTATTCTATACCACATGAATAGAAATAGGAACAATAAAAAACTCTTAATTGATCCTCTTCTAGACAACAGAAGATTAAGCTCAAATTGGAGATTTAATAAAGCCTTCTTCAGAAAAAAATGGAGAGGGGAGGCGCGCCCTGAGAAATGCTGGTGGCTCGACCAAAAATAATATTTTGCCAAGTCCAATTACTTTATTCTCTTCTTTTCATTGAGTTATTTTGTTAAAATTGTTAAAATTGTTAAATGTCTAATACTTTTTATTCTTTATTTTTGTTATCATAATTATCTTATGATAAAAAATATATATAAATGTAAATAAATAATAATATGTAAATAATAAAATATTAAAAAAAAACTCTTCACTCCCCCCCCCCCCCCACATCTACCTGTCCACCTTTTGTTCTCCTCTCCTTGTATAATACCTCCCTTTCTTCTTTTCCGTTCTTTCCTTTCATATATCCGGCGAGGTTTTCAGCTTTTTCCTCGCCAAAAGTATTCCAAATACTTAATTAATAATTCTCACTTTGTAAAAAAAGTTCTGTAAAATAATATTGTATAATTGTAAAATAGAAAAAAAAATGTAATAACCCCGAATGTCATCCAAGGCAATGTGAGTTAAATGAAATTTATTAATACCAGATCCCAAAATGTTAGGGGATTTAAAAAAAAAATAAAATATGTACATAATGTATTGTAATTTATTTTTTCTTTTTCTCCTCCTCTCAATCTATATATTTTGTATCTTTTTTATTTTTGTTTCATATATTAAGTATGTATTTTTCTTCTTTTTGATTTTTGTTTTTTCTTGTATTGTTTAATTAATTTTTTTTTGTAAATATTTTTGGTCTAAAATTGTACATTAGCGGGGCCAGATAGCCCTATAGATACAATGTTTTAATAAATAAAATAAAAATAAATAAATAAATTGCTGAATAAACTAACATTAAAAAAAAAAAAAAATGGTGGGACAACAACATCAGAGACCTCAGGCGCCTCTGTATTTCTAAAAAAAAGAGAGTGGACTAGAACAAAAAAGAGATCAGCCAATGAAACTGCACTATTGTGTGGTCCAACACATATGAAGAGTACCGACTAGCGCGGAGGACTCTCAAGGATGAGATTCGGTACTCAAAAAAGAAATGCTGGTCTGACCTAATCAACAGCTTAAATGATGACGTATGTTGAAATGGATATAAAATTATTACCAAAAGAACAGGTTTACAGTGGGTTCCGCAAGCAATTGTCAATTGGGAGGCTGAGGAGATAATTACAGAAACCTCTACGAATATAGATGCCCCCTCCGAAAGTAATGAAAATAGCTGTGGAGACAGATCCTGAAGTATTTTTACAGATGTATGGTCAGATAGGCTAATACCCAACAAATATAATTTGAAAATATGTTGAAACATGACTTATATAGATGTATGTTTATTATTAAAATTTACTTTCAATCTCGGAATAAAAAATAAAAAATTCACAGACAGTCTTCTAGTAAATTCATCCATGCGTCTTTATCTTATAATGGAGGAATATAATTTAGTCATCAATGAAATGAAAAGAATGGAAGAAAAATTTGAAAATATGTTGAAACATGACTTATATAGATGTATGTTTATTTACATCAAACAGATGACACCCTCTTTGATTACTCTTAGAAAATCAACAACTCTGCTACTCTCGATAAGAAAATTTTTTCAAATAGATTTATATTTATATAAGAGTAGAATTGATTATAAAATCATGTTTTTTGTTTACGGCTTCACTCCAAAAGTGTGGATATTGTCATATGATGTTCATCAGCGAATAATTCTTAATCAGACATCAAAAGAAATGCATTCATGTGGCTTTACTTTCTTTATTGAATTTATAATTTTCTCATTAATATACCAAAGAATAATTAACATATTAACGAGAATTGTTTTGATCACGCTTTTTGAAAAATATATATATGTATATAGCGAGACTACTTCGGTTGAAGCTACTTGAGTCTGCTGAGTCTTAAGTCTGGACCAAGAAAGAGAAAAAGATATGATCCATTTAGCTACAATCCAACGTCATTTTGCGTATAGCCCTTTATTGAAATCAAAATTGCAATCGATCCAATGAAGGTCAATTTAATTATTATTCATTTATTATAGAAAATAATTTTCTGACGTGTTTGAACATTAATGAAATGAAATGACCAATTGAAAGCGGAAGTGTTCGACCTCTTGGCTGGCCTGTGCATAAAGTAGAACCGCGATGAACCGGAATGCGCCCGCCAGAAATTGTAAATGCTATCAACGCCGCTACTAACAATACAATAGTAAAGTAAAAAGAAACTGAACGTTTTGAGATTGTTTCGATAAAAGAACTGTATTTATTCATTGCAATAAAAATAATCAATTAATTATTTCGAAATATCTATATCTATGTTTTCTTTATATTTATAGCCAGTAAGTAAAAAGAGAGTATGCGATTATTTTTAATGAAGTTTAAAAAGAAAAAAAAGTTTTTCAAATTCATCAAATCAAGGTTGATGTCCGTTAAATGTCGTCGCAAAGACAATTGTGAAAAGAAGGTTGGACTCACCACAAGTCATAGGGTTAAACGAGAGTATGCGATTATTTTTAGTTTTATTTCAGAAAAACTTTTTAGCAGAGAATTCGGATTCTTTAAGGGATATTCTTATTTTTTATGAAAATGTTCTACCTAATGAATTGAATTCAAGTAAATGAAGTTTAAAAAGAAAAAGAAGTTTCTCAAATTCATCAAATCATGGTTGATGTCCTTTATATGTCGTCGCAAAGCCAATTGTGAAAAGAAGGTTGGACTCACCACAAGTCATAGGGTTAAACGAGAGTATGCGATTATTTTTAGTTTTATTTAAGAAAAACATTCTAGCAGAGAATTTGGATTCTTTTAGGGATGTTCTTTCTTTTCATGAAAATGTCCTACCTATTGAATTGAATCCAAGTAAATGAAGTTTAAAAAGAAAAAAAAGTTTTTCAAATTCATCAAATCAAGGTTGATGTCCGTTAAATGTCGTCGCAAAGACATTTGTGAAAAGAAGGTTGGACTCACCACAAGTCATAGGGTTAAGCGAGAGTATGCGATTATTTTTAATGAAGTTTAAAAAGAAAAAAAAGTTTTTCAAATTCATCAAATCAAGGTTGATGTCCGTTAAATGTCGTCGCAAAGACAATTGTGAAAAGAAGGTTGGACTCACCACAAGTCATAGGGTTAAGCGAGAGTATGCGACTATTTTTAATTTTAATTTTAAAGTTTAAAAAGAAAAAAAAGTTTTTCAAATTCATCAAATATAGGTTGATGTCCGTTAAATGTCGTAGCAAAGACAATTGTGAAAAGAAGGTTGGACTCACCACAAGTCATAGGGTTAAACGAGAGTATGCGATTATTTTTAGTTTTATTTCAGAAAAACTTTTTAGCAGAGAATTCGGATTCTTTAAGGGATATTCTTATTTTTTATGAAAATGTTCTACCTAATGAATTGAATTCAAGTAAATGAAGTTTAAAAGAAAAAGAAGTTTCTCAAATTCATCAAATCATGGTTGATGTCCGTTAAATGTCGTCGCAAAGACAATTGTGAAAAGAAGGTTGGACTCAGCACAAGTCATAGGGTTAAACGAGAGTATGCGACTATTTTTAATGAAGTTTAAAAAGAAAAAAAAGTTTTTCAAATTCATCAAATATAGGTTGATGTCCGTTAAATGTCGTAGCAAAGACAATTGTGAAAAGAAGGTTGGACTCAGCACAAGTCATAGGGTTAAACGAGAGTATGCGATTATTTTTAGTTTTATTTCAGAAAAACTTTTTAGCAGAGAATTCGGATTCTTTAAGGGATATTCTTATTTTTTATGAAAATGTTCTACCTAATGAATTGAATTCAAGTAAATGAAGTTTAAAAAGAAAAAGAAGTTTCTCAAATTCATCAAATCATGGTTGATGTCCTTTATATGTCGTCGCAAAGACAATTGTGAAAAGAAGGTTGGACTCACCACAAGTCATAGGGTTAAACGAGAGTATGCGATTATTTTTAGTTTTATTTAAGAAAAACATTCTAGCAGAGAATTTGGATTCTTTTAGGGATGTTCTCCCTTTTCATGAAAATGCCCTACCTATTGAATTGAATCCAAGTAAATGAAGTTTAAAAAGAAAAAAAAGTTTTTCAAATTCATCAAATCAAGGTTGATGTCCGTTAAATGTCGTCGCAAAGACATTTGTGAAAAGAAGGTTGGACTCACCACAAGTCATAGGGTTAAACGAGAGTATGCGATTATTTTTAGTTTTATTTCAGAAAAACATTCTAGCAGAGAATTCGGATTCTTTTAGGGATGTTCTTTCTTTTCATGAAAATGTCCTACCTATTGAATTGAATCCAAGTAAATGAAGTTTAAAAAGAAAAAAAAGTTTTTCAAATTCATCAAATCAAGGTTGATGTCCGTTAAATGTCGTCGCAAAGACATTTGTGAAAAGAAGGTTGGACTCATAGGGTTAAGCGAGAGTATGCGATTATTTTTAATGAAGTTTAAAAAGAAAAAAAAGTTTTTCAAATTCATCAAATCAAGGTTGATGTCCGTTAAATGTCGTCGCAAAGACAATTGTGAAAAGAAGGTTGGACTCACCACAAGTCATAGGGTTAAACGAGAGTATGCGATTATTTTTAGTTTTATTTCAGAAAAACTTTTTAGCAGAGAATTCGGATTCTTTAAGGGATATTCTTATTTTTTATGAAAATGTTCTACCTAATGAATTGAATTCAAGTAAATGAAGTTTAAAAAGAAAAAGAAGTTTTTCAAATTCATCAAATCAAGGTTGATGTCCGTTAAATGTCGTCGCAAAGACAATTGTGAAAAGAAGGTTGGACTCATAGGGTTAAGCGAGAGTATGCGATTATTTTTAATGAAGTTTAAAAAGAAAAAAAAGTTTTTCAAATTCATCAAATCAAGGTTGATGTCCGTTAAATGTCGTCGCAAAGACAATTGTGAAAAGAAGGTTGGACTCACCACAAGTCATAGGGTTAAACGAGAGTATGCGATTATTTTTAGTTTTATTTCAGAAAAACTTTTTAGCAGAGAATTCGGATTCTTTAAGGGATATTCTTATTTTTTATGAAAATGTTCTACCTAATGAATTGAATTCAAGTAAATGAAGTTTAAAAAGAAAAAGAAGTTTTTCAAATTCATCAAATCAAGGTTGATGTCCGTTAAATGTCGTCGCAAAGACAATTGTGAAAAGAAGGTTGGACTCACCACAAGTCATAGGGTTAAGCGAGAGTATGCGACTATTTTTAATGTTAATTTTAAAGTTTAAAAAGAAAAAAAAGTTTTTCAAATTCATCAAATATAGGTTGATGTCCGTTAAATGTCGTCGCAAAGACAATTGTGAAAAGAAGGTTGGACTCAGCACAAGTCATAGGGTTAAACGAGAGCATGCGATTATTTTTAGTTTTATTTCAGAAAAACTTTTTAGCAGAGAATTCGGATTCTTTAAGGGATATTCTTATTTTTTATGAAAATGTTCTACCTAATGAATTGAATTCAAGTAAATGAAGTTTAAAAAGAAAAAAAAGTTTTTCAAATTCATCACATCAAGGTGGATGTCCGTTAAATGTCGTCGCAAAGACAATTGTGAAAAGAAGTTTGGACTCACCACAAGTCATAGGGTTAAACGAGAGTATGCGATTATTTTTAGTTTTATTTCAGAAAAACTTTTTAGCAGAGAATTCGGATTGTTTAAGGGATATTCTTATTTTTTATGAAAATGCTCTACCTAATGAATTGAATTCAAGTAAATGAAGTTTAAAAAGAAAAAGAAGTTTCTCAAATTCATCAAATCATGGTTGATGTCCTTTATATGTCGTCGCAAAGTCAATTGTGAAAAGAAGGTTGGACTCACCACAAGTCATAGGGTTAAACGAGAGTATGCGATTATTTTTAGTTTTATTTAAGAAAAACATTCTAGCAGAGAATTTGGATTCTTTTAAGGATGTTCTCCTTTTTATGAAAATGCCCTACCTATTGAATTGAATCCAAGTAAATGAAGTTTAAAAAGAAAAAGTTTTTCAAATTCATCAAATCAAGGTTGATGTCCGTTAAATGTCGTCGCAAAGACAATTGTGAAAAGAAGGTTGGACTCACCACAAGTCATAGGGTTAAACGAGAGTATGAGATTATTTTTAGTTTTATTTCAGAAAAACATTCTAGCAGAGAATTCGGATTCTTTTAGGGATGTTCTTTCTTTTCATGAAAATGTCCTACCTATTGAATTGAATTGAAAGTAAATGAAGTTTAAAAAGAAAAAAAGTTTTTCAAATTCATCAAATCAAGGTTGATGTCCGTTAAATGTCGTCGCAAAGACATTTGTGAAAAGAAGGTTGGACTCACCACAAGTCATAAGGTTAAGCGAGAGTATGCGATTATTTTTAATGAAGTTTAAAAAGAAAAAAAAGTTTTTCAAATTCATCAAATCAAGGTTGATGTCCGTTAAATGTCGTCGCAAAGACAATTGTGAAAAGAAGGTTGGACTCACCACAAGTCATAGGGTTAAACGAGAATATGAGATTATTTTTAGTTTTATTTCAGAAAAACATTCTAGCAGAGAATTCGGATTCTTTTAGGGATGTTCTTTCTTTTCATGAAAAATGTCCTACCTATTGAATTGAATTGAAAGTAAATGAAGTTTAAAAAGAAAAAGTTTTTCAAATTCATCAAATCAAGGTTGATGTCCGTTAAATGTCGTCGCAAAGACATTTGTGAAAAGAAAGTTGGACTCACCACAAGTCATAGGGTTAAGCGAGAGTATGCGATTATTTTTAATGAAGTTTAAAAAGAAAAAAAAGTTTTTCAAATTCATCAAATCAAGGTTGATGTCCGTTAAATGTCGTCGCAAAGACAATTGTGAAAAGAAGGTTGGACTCAGCACAAGTCATAGGGTTAAACGAGAGTATGCGATTATTTTTAGTTTTATTTCAGAAAAACTTTTTAGCAGAGAATTCGGATTCTTTAAGGGATATTCTTATTTTTTATGAAAATGTTCTACCTAATGAATTGAATTCAAGTAAATGAAGTTTAAAAAGAAAAAGAAGTTTCTCAAATTCATCAAATCATGGTTGATGTCCTTTATATGTCGTCGCAAAGCCAATTGTGAAAAGAAGGTTGGACTCACCACAAGTCATAGGGTTAAACGAGAGTATGCGATTATTTTTAGTTTTATTTAAGAAAAACATTCTAGCAGAGAATTCGGATTCTTTTAGGGATGTTCTTCCTTTTTATGAAAATGCCCTACCTATTGAATTGAATCCAAGTAAATGAAGTTTAAAAAGAAAAAAAAGTTTTTCAAATTCATCAAATCAAGGTTGATGTCCGTTAAATGTCGTCGCAAAGACATTTGTGAAAAGAAGGTTGGACTCACCACAACTCATACGGTTAAGCGAGAGTATGCGATTATTTTTAATGAAGTTTAAAAAGAAAAAAAAGTTTTTCAAATTCATCAAATCAAGGTTGATGTCCGTTAAATGTCGTCGCAAAGACAATTGTGAAAAGAAGGTTGGACTCACCACAAGTCATAGGGTTAAACGAGAGTATGCGATTATTTTTAGTTTTATTTCAGAAACTTTTTAGCAGAGAATTCGGATTCTTTAAGGGATATTCTTATTTTTTATGAAAATGTTCTACCTAATGAATTGAATTCAAGTAAATGAAGTTTAAAAAGAAAAAGAAGTTTCTCAAATTCATCAAATCATGGTTGATGTCCTTTTATATGTCGTCGCAAAGCCAATTGTGAAAAGAAGGTTGGACTCACCACAAGTCATAGGGTTAAAGGAGAGTATGCGATTATTTTTAGTTTTATTTAAGAAAAACATTCTAGCAGAGAATTCGGCTTCTTTAAGGGATATTCTTAATTTTTATGAATATGTTCTACCTAATGAATTGAATCCAAGTAAATGAGGTTTTTAAAAAGAAGTTTTTCAAATTCATCAAATCATGGTTGATGTCCTTTATATGTCGTCGCAAAGACAATTGCGAAAAGAAGGTTGGACTCACCACAAGTCATAGGGTTAAACGAGAGTATGCGATTATTTTTAGTTTTATTTAAGAAAAACATTCATCAGAGAATTTGGATTCTTTTAGGGATGTTCTCCCTTTTCATGAAAATGCCCTACCTATTGAATTGAATCCAAGTAAATGAAGTTTAAAGAAAAAAAGTTTTTCAAATTCATCAAATCAAGGTTGATGTCCGTTAAATGTCGTCGCAAAGACAATTGTGAAAAGAAGGTTGGACTCAGCACAAGTCATAGGGTTAAACGAGAGTATGCGATTATTTTTAGTTTTATTTCAGAAACTTTTTAGCAGAGAATTCGGATTCTTTAAGGGATATTCTTATTTTTTATGAAAATGTTCTACCTAATGAATTGAATTCAAGTAAATGAAGTTTAAAAAGAAAAAGAAGTTTCTCAAATTCATCAAATCATGGTTGATGTCCTTTATATGTCGTCGTAAAGCCAATTGTGAAAAGAAGGTTGGACTCACCACAAGTCATAGGGTTAAACGAGAGTATGCTATTATTTTTAGTTTTATTTAAGAAAACATTATAGCAGAGAATTCGGCTTCTTTTAGGGATGTTCTTTCCTTTTATGAAAATGTCCTACCTATTGAATTGAATCCAAGTAAATGAAGTTTAAAAAGAAAAAAAAGTTTTTCAAATTCATCAAATCAAGGTTGATGTCCGTTAAATGTCGTCGCAAAGACATTTGTGAAAAGAAGGTTGGACTCACCACAAGTCATACGGTTAAGCGAGAGTATGCGATTATTTTTAATGAAGTTTAAAAAGAAAAAAAAGTTTTTCAAATTCATCAAATCAAGGTTGATGTCCGTTAAATGTCGTCGCAAAGACAATTGTGAAAAGAAGGTTGGACTCACCACAAGTCATAGGGTTAAACGAGAGCATGCGATTATTTTTAGTTTTATTTCAGAAAAACTTTTTAGCAGAGAATTCGGATTCTTTAAGGGATATTCTTATTTTTTATGAAAATGTTCTACCTAATGAATTGAATTCAAGTAAATGAAGTTTAAAAAGAAAAAGAAGTTTCTCAAATTCATCAAATCATGGTTGATGTCCTTTATATGACGTCGCAAAGCCAATTGTGAAAAGAAGGTTGGACTCACCACAAGTCATAGGGTTAAAGGAGAGTATGCGATTATTTTTAGTTTTATTTAAGAAAAACATTCTAGCAGAGAATTCGGCTTCTTTAAGGGATATTCTTATTTTTTATGAAAATGTTCTACCTAATGAATTGAATTCAAGTTAATGAAGTTTAAAAAGAAAAAGAAGTTTCTCAAATTCATCATATCATGGTTGATGCCCTTTATATGTCGTCCCGAAGACGATTGTGAAAAGAAGGCTCGACTCTCCAAAACTCATAGCGATAATCGAGTCTATGCGATTATTTTTAGTTTTTTTTTTTCAGAAAAAGATTCTAGCAGAGAATTCGGCTTCTTTAAAGGATATTCTTAATTTTTATGAAAATGTTCTACCTAATGAATTGAATCGAAGCAAAGAAAATTTAAAAAGAAAAACAAGTTGTCACTAGTGTATTTTACTATTTTCAAACGCGTGAATCTCTTTTAGAAATTCAGTTGATATTCAAACTAGTAGCTTAGCGAATCGGTCATAAAGGAATTAACGAAATACAGACGAAGCCTCTTAGAGCACCAATCGACAAGATCGACGTGGACGAACCTCTAGAAATAGGTATTTATTTATAAAACTTTTATTTAAAATATTATTTAATGATAATATTACTCTCTTTCTTTATTTATAATTAATAATTGCACTGGCGCGAAAAGAAGTCATAGGGATAAACGAGGGTATGCGATTGTTCGATTAGTAAAGTGGACACCTGCGTACCGCTTAAAATACGAGGCGTACAACAGTACCACGCATAAATCGACAGGGTTCACACCAAACCGCCTATTTTTAGTGCGAGAGGTGTGAATGCCATTCAATTGAGAAGTGGAGGCTGCGCAAGAGCCATACGCCATCGACGATTATCTTTCGGAGTTGAACGAACAATTTCAAGGGGCAAGACAGCAAGCTCATGAGAGAGAGGAGACCCTCGGAAAACAACGAAATGTCCAAAAGAACGAAGGCAGGAAACTGCAAAGCTTTGTCGCCGGGGATTGACTATATTTACCCCATCTCTAAAGCCCCACGAGGCAAAGAAGTTCAGACGGCCATGGACAGGCCCTTTCCAAGTCCACAGAAGGATCTTAGACCCGAACTATGAAGTAGAACTCAGACCTGGAGAAAAGTACGTCGTACATGTTAACCAGCTGAAGCCCGGTAAGGGGAAGAAGACCTATAGGACAACCCAAATGGTGGAAGGAGAGGGTTTCCTGTTCGACCACCTACTTCAGGGAGCCATAGGACACTGCGTGGCGGCAGACCTGGTGATGTCCCCCGGCCTCGCCAAATCTTTTAAAGAAAGATACGGAAGCACGGACGAATACAAGAACCCGACCACCGACGGTCGGGAAGGCCTTATATGTTGAGAGAGAGGGACGACACCAAGGCGACCAGCGACGACAAGTCCAACTATGCCAATGTAAGACGAGCGGTGACAGACATGATACGTCAAGCGGGGGAACGGAAAATCCCCTCCCTGGACATACCACGGTTAGGATGCGAGCAAGACAGATTATGGTGGCCAACCGTAAAGGGCATCATAAAACAAGCTATCAAGGACACCCAGCTCGGTGGTTGTAGCAATCCGGGACCCCAATGATCGCGCAGACAGCACCTGCACCGGTAGAATACCCTACGCACGGGACGACACCTCGCTGAGAGAACATGACGAGACCCAGAAGTCAAGAGCCACCACAAGAATATCCACCGTCGTCATCGACGAGCTCAGATGAAGACGAAATTGTCTCAAAAAAACCCCTTCTGGATGTTTCTACGAAAAATCCACAGTTGAGCACGGATTTACAAGATAATATTTCTGTGTCGGATGCCCTTCAAACGAAGCAACACATAAATTACTTTCCATATCATTTAATTGCTCTTAAATATCGATTATACATAAGTATCGTTATCTTTTTGGAATACAAATTGATTGGACTGATTTTACCAAGACTGCTGCCCATTCTTTCAATTCCTTAAAAATCACACCTCCCGTAATTTTCATTATCTGTGTATGTACTCAGACAAGAATCATACTAGCAAAGATGTAACAAACGAATTGTAAAAAATCCAAAAAGAGCACAAAGAACTTAATTTCAAATCTATAACATATTTATAATGATGATTATTATCATTTCCGTCCATAATTTAATTTATAATTTGAAAGTTTATATTGGGAAAATGTTGACATATATTTTATTAATGTATAAGTTTAATTTATTCGAAGTTGAGATTTTAGTATATAGGGATAAAACGGAGAAGAAAAAGAAAAGTATTCTATTCTATGTTTATAAGAAGTGATTTCTGTTCTGTTTTGTATTGATAATGTTGTTATTGTAAAGAGAAAAATTGTGTTTTTTCTGAATGTGCCAAATATCTTTTGAAAATTGTATTCTGATGGCCTTCAATGGTAACGAAGGTAATAAGAAAATTTAGACGAATGTGTGACATGACTATTTGGTAGGTAAACTAATGATACATGTTTGTTTTCGGATTCTGACTGTACTTTTGTAAATTAATATCAAGAATGTTCTTATAATTGTAGAAGCCCTGAAGAAGTCGGCAAAGTCGACGAAACGTTGGTGGATAAATAAAAAAAGTCACACATAAAAAACTTGTCCTTATTTTCCCAATATAAACTTTCAAAAAAAAAAAAAATTTAAAATGATGTTTTAACTACTGTGTGTCCCAAAATGCCGGTGACATAAATCGAATCGGCTGCTGCAATCAAAAATATTACAAATCATGCCTTCAATTATTACTCTGATTGCGGTAGTTGGTCTGACTTTAAACATAATCCAGAAACGTACAAGCACAAATCAATAGGCAGTGGCTTCCAAAGTACAAAATTATTTGACGTACTGAGGAGTCTAGTCGACATCGACGAGCTCAGATGAAGACGAAATTGTCTCAAAAAAACCCTCCTGGATGTTTCTACGAAAAAACCCACAGTTGAGCACGGATTTACAAGATAATATTTCTGTGTCGGATGCCCATCAAACGAAGCAACACATACATTGCTTTCCAGGTCATTTAATTGGTCTTGTATATCGATTATACATAAGTATCGTTATCTTTTTGGAATACAGATTGATTGGACTGATTTTAACAAAACTGCTGCCCATTCTTTCACTTCCTTAAAAATCACACCTCCCATAATTTTCATTATCTGGGTATGTACTCAGGCAAGAATCATACCAACAAAGGTCATCTAATTCAGTACGTACAAATTCATGTATTTTAAATAATCCCTGTAGAATTTAAGATATAATACGTTTATCAGATGTAATAAATAATAACTTTGTTCACTCGAAATAAAATTAATAGATAATAAATTTTGTTCAATAAATACCAAATTAATAGATAATAATTTTGTCAATAAATATAAAATTGATAAATAATAATTTTGTTCAGTAAAATATAAAATTAATAAATAATAATTTCTTCAATAAATAGAAAATTAAATAATAATAATTTTCTTCTTAAATTAATCCTAGCCTTAAGATTCCCCTGCCCCCTTTCAGCCATCACGGGGGAGCGTCCGCTTGGCCAGACAACAAATTATTACTCTGATTGCGGTAGTTGGTCTGACTTTAAACATAATCCAGAAACGTACAAGCACAAATCAATAGGCAGTGGCTTCCATAGTACAAAATTATTTGACGTACTGAGGAGTCTCGTCGACATCGACGAGCTCAGATGAAGACGAAATTGTCTCAAAAAAACCCTCCTGGATGTTTCTACGAAAAACCCACAGTTGAGCACGGATTTACAAGATAATATTTCTGTGTCGGATGCCCATCAAACGAAGAAACAAATAAATTGCTTTCCAGGTCATTTAATTGGTCTTGAATCGATTATACATAAGTATCGTTATCTTTTTGGAATACAATAGGATTGGACTGATTTTAACAAGACTGCTGCCCATTCTTTCACTCCCTTAAAAATCACACCTCCCATAATTTTCATTATCTGGGTATGTACTCAGACAAGAATCATACCAACAAAGGTATAACAAACGAATTGTAAAAAATCCAAAAAGAGCACAAAGAACTTAATTCCAAATCTATAACATATTTAAAATGATGTTTTAACTACCGTGTGTCCCAAAATGCCGGTGACATAATCGATTGGCTGCTGCAATCAAAAATATTACAAATCATGCCTTCAATTTGTAATATTTCGGGAATAAAGAACGATTAATAAGCTAAATAATTAAAATCTATTCCCGTTGATATTATTCATTGGAACTAAATCCAGCATAGTCAAGAGAAAGGAAGCGCAACCCTCGGTCATGTTTTTTTGCCATAGCACATGGACATCCGGCCGTGCGAAGGAACAAGAGAGACTCTCCGTGTGTGGGTGCATGTCACTGAGAATGCATGTGCTTGCGAGAGTATAGGTGTCGTCAGTGTGGACGCGGCAGGACCAGCTGGACGAGAGTCAAGACAGAACCATTGAGTGAATCAGTCAAGGCGATACAAATCTCGGACACCCCTTAATTATTAATACATATATAAAGTGCGGTCAAACTACCCCGAAAAAAGTGTCATAGTGTCTCAGGTCATTCAAAGTGTTTTGGGTTTAAATAGTGCTAATATATTATTCAAACGGGACCTATTACCCGAAAAACAAAATCTAAATTATTTATCTAGCTACAAAATTAATCATACCTATAATATTAAGTTAAGCAATAATTTTAAAGGCCGGCCGTCATCTAATTCAGTACGTACAAATTCATGTATTTTAACTAATCCCTGTAGAATTTAAGATATAATACGTTTATCAGATGTAATAAATAATAACTTTATTCACTCAATATAAAATTAATAGATAATAAATACCAAATTAATAGATAATAATTTTGTCAATAAATATAAAATTGATAAATAATAATTTCTTCAATAAATAGAAAATTAAATAATAATAATTTTCTTCTTAAATTAATCCTAGCCTTAAGATTCCCCTGCCCCCTTTCAGCCATCACGGGGGAGCGTCCGCTTGGCCAGACTACAAATTATTACTCTGATTGCGGTAGTTGGTCTGACTTTAAACATAATCCAGAAACGTACAAGCACAAATCAATAGGCAGTGGCTTCCATAGTACAAAATTATTTGACGTACTGAGAAGTCTCGTCGACATCGATGAGCTCAGATGAAGACGAAATTGTCTCAAAAAAACCCTCCTGGATGTTTCTACGAAAAACCCACAGTTGAGCACGGATTTACAAGATAAAATTTCTGTGTCGGATGCCCATCAAACGAAGCAACACATAAATTGCTTTCCAGGTCATTTAATTGGTCTTGAATATCGATTATACATAAGTATCGTTATCTTTTTGGAATACAGATTGATTGGACTGATTTTAACAAAACTGCTGCCCATTCTTTCACTTCCTTAAAAATCACACCTCCCATAATTTTCATTATCTGGGTATGTACTCAGACAAGAATCATACCAACAAAGGTATAACAAACGAATTGTAAAAAATCCAAAAAGAGCACAAAGAACTTAATTCCAAATTTAAAACAATGTTTTAACTACTGTGTGTTCCAAAATGCCGGTGACATAAATCGAATGGCTCCTGCAATAAAAAATATTACAAATCATGCCTTCAATTATTACTCTGATTGCGGTAGTTGGTGTGACTACAAACATAATCCAGAATCGTACAAGCACAAATTAATAGACAGTGGTTTCCATAGTACAAAATTATTTGACGCACTGAGGAGTATC
Organism: Forficula auricularia; assembly: GCA_024734495.1. Lineage (NCBI taxonomy): Eukaryota > Metazoa > Arthropoda > Insecta > Dermaptera > Forficulidae > Forficula > Forficula auricularia. Next base: position 1,486,639 of record JALMQS010000117.1, on the reverse strand, counting down.
TTTGATGTGCTAGCTGAAAGGTTCGCAGCTGGAGAATCTAGCAACGCAAACGGAAGTTTGAATTTAGTCATATATTATACCCCATACTATGTATATTACTAAATACTAAATTAAATAAAAGTATAGGCGTTGCGGGTATTTACCATGGCAATGAGAAACCTTCAGATTTTAATAGCTTTTTAAAAGAATTTGTAGACGAAGCAATTTATTTAACAAATAACGGAATTGAAATTCAAAATTTAAATTTAAATTTTAAAATTAAAATGTATTTATTTGATGCTGTTGCAAAGGCTAGCGTTCTTTATATAAAAGGACATTCTGGCTATTATTCATGCACTAAATGTAAACAAGAAGGTGAATATATAGACAATCGTGTATGTTTTCCTGAATTAACATTTTTAAAAAGAAATGATAGGGAATTCATTGAACAAACTGATGAAGATCATCATACTGGTCGTTCATATTTAGAAAAGATTCCAGGAATTGGTTTAGTTACTGAAGTTCCCCTTGATTACATGCATCTGATTTGCTTGGGAGTTGTTAAAAAACTATTAGTTTCTACTTGGTGTTTTGGGTCTCCGCCTAACAAATTTTCTAGTTTTATTTTGAACAAAACATCCGAATACTCAGAATTTATCTCTAAATTTATACCCTGTGAATTTGCAAGAAAATCTCGATCTTTAAAAGAATGCAGGAGATGGAAAGCTACCGAATTTAGGCTTTTCCTTTTGTATACAGGGCCAATTATTTTAAAAGATAACATAGATAAGTTTAAATATAATCATTTTTTAACATTGCATGCAGCTGTGAGAATAATGTTAAACGATGAACTTTTAAAAGATTTTACAGAATATGCGAATTTATTATTATTTCATTTTGTAGAATCTTGTAAGATCATTTACGGCCCTCAATTTCTATCACATAATTTGTTACATTTAACTGATGATGTAAAAAAATATGGAAATTTAAATTTATTTAGCAACTTTCCCAGTGAAAATTACCTGTATCAACTAAAAAACTTGGTGAGAAATCCCAATAACGTATTGCCACAAATTGTTCGTCGTTTATCAGAAAATTTTTTTGTAACTATACCAGGAAAAAATGAATTTGATTTTTCAGCTATATTTAAATTACGTCAACCGCACAACACAGATAAAATTATATTAAACGATTGTACAGGCCCTCAATATAAAGAAGCAGTTTTCAAAAGATTTGTTTTAAAACTTACTACAGGTGATAGTTGTTGCATCCTAAAAGATGGAACAATAGTTGAAATTGATAATATTGCCTATTGCCCCAAAATTGAAGCAGAAGTGCTTATCGGAAGAAAATACACCACCATTTCTGATTTTTATAATTTGCCATGTGAATATCCAATGTTAAATGTATGGAAAGTAAAAAATCTGTCTGAATATGGATATTGGCCTCTAGCCGACGTGAAAAATAAATTAGTTCGAATTCCATACAAAGATGATAAAATTGTATTACCTTTGTTACACCTGGATTAACTTTTTGGCTGTTCACAAAATTTATATTATTTTTTCATTTTTTTTACTTTAATACATGAAACAATCTAGATTTTCTCCTAAAATTATTTGATTTTTTTTATTGTACCTGTGACTTGTAGATTTTAAAATGAGTGGTTGGTATGTCGTGAAATTCACTGATGAAGGAGACCTGATAGAAGCGATACCTTCTAATTGGGTTTCAAAACCAGGTGAATGTGTGTGGCCACCTTATGCAAGGGGTAAGCTGTTACTATCGATAAAAAATCGAGAACAGCCTGCAAAGGACTGGACCACACATAACATTACATTAATGAAGAATAAAATTTATTTGAATTTTGCTACGGCCTCTTCCAAGGCTACAAAAGCAAAATTTACATCAGACTTATCGGAAAATGAACGCTTGCCAGACAAACGTTTTAGAAGGACAAGAGATATTTCAAATTCTTCTTCCGATGAGTTTGATGGAAGTAATCTTGGAATTAAGATACCGGCGTTCCCGAAACCCCACACTAATTTGGCATACAATAAAATATTCGAAGGTAGTGCATAAATTTTTCTTTTAATCATTAAATCTATGTATATATTATATATATACCTGTGTATTTTAGATTCTACAGTGCAGCAGTCACTTGTAGGGTGCGAAAATGTTTTAAATACTAGTGATGTCCTAAGCGAGGATCTTAATAACGTTTCAAGTAAGTGTTGCAAAATCATTTTTTATATTTTATTAATATTATATAATAGGTATAGAATAAAGCAATCGGTAAATTCATATTTATATATATTTTAGATTCGACTTGGCTGGTAATCGACAATGAGACAACTAAAGAAAGTTCATTAACTTTGGATGCCCCTACAAGTAAGTTTCGTATTAATTTTCAACCACTATTCATATTTTGCAAAATTTTATTTATTTTATTTTTCCATAGATAATTGCGAAAAGGAAATATTTAGAAAACTAAATATAATGGAATTAAGAATGAAAAATAGCGAAGAAGAAATATTTAGAAAACTAAATATAATGGAATTAAGAATGAAAAAGAATACGGAAACGTTGGAAGTTATTTTAGATCATATCAAAGATATCCGTTCTTCTTCACTCAATTCAAACATCAATTATGAGAGGGCAAACAAGATAAAACAAAATGAAAAAGAAATCTGTGAAAAGCTGCCCTTAAGATCAATAGAAGATCTTGAGGAAATGGAACGCTTATTAGAAGATGAAACTGTTTTGAAGTATTTGGTAATTATGCTTTTTCTTATTATTTAAATTCAAAAGTTGCTAGTATAAGGTATATATATATTTATAATATTAATTATAATTATTTATTTCAGACTGATTATATGTGTCGCTTAGGCGGGAATACATTTAACGACCATGTGAGGCGGGTACTGCGCGAAATGCTTGAAGACGATGTTGCAATAAAGTACAGCTGGGTGGGCCACAAGGGGAAAAAAAATTTTGCCCATTTAAAACTAGCTACCGTATTAATAGGTATGTATTTTTCTGATATCTTAAATAAATTATTGTAATTATTAAAACATGGCTTCTAAACATATTTGTTTATAAAATTCTATTTTTCACTTAACAAATCAATATTCTAGGGGCTGTACAACAAAACGATAGCAAAGCTACGAATAAGTCGATCGAGCAACTAGCTTCCAAGTGGCTTTCTAAAGCTAAAGAGCGAATAGGGTACAATGGAAAAAAACAATCCAATGACGAAACACAAGGATGAAGGAGACCTACTCAATTTGAATGAAATTATATAAAAAAAAAATAATAATAAAAATAAATACATTTGGTTCTGTTAAATTAGGCAAACTTTTCTCTATAATAATATTTGTTGTTAGAGTTTGTGGCTGTGATGAAACTGGATTAGGAAGGAAGAGGTATCAGCCAAAGTTGGATGCGCTGGGTTCAATAAAAAGTTTTATTCAGGGTGTTTTAATGAACCCAGATCATCCAAATTTGGCTGATACCATCTAATGCAGTAATAATATTTAAGACTAATAAATAATATTTTTAAAAAAAACTAAAAAACACATTTTTAAAAAGTACAAAATAATGTAATACTTAATGAATAAGAGTGGGGCACTTTGTCGAAATTAATTAAAAGTTTTAAAAATTAACAACAAGATGCAATAAAATTTTAATTAAAATAAATCAATACGTTTTTTATATTTATTCCCTATTCCCACAATATGTTATTTTTGGAATTTTTATTGAAAATTATGAAATATGATGTTCTTAAAATTAAGAACAAGATGAAATAAAATTTTAATTAAAATAAATCAATACGTTTTTTATATTTATTCCCTATTCCCACAATATGTTATTTTTGGAATTTTTATTGAAAATTATGAAATATGATGTTATTAAAATTAAGAACAAGATGAAATAAAATTTTAATTAAAATAAATCAATACGTTTTTTATTCCCTATTTCCGGCATATGCTATTTTTGGGATTTTTATTGGAAATTATGAAATATGATGTTATTAAAATTAAGAAAAAGATGCAGATTTTATTAAAAGAGAAAATTCCGAAGAATGTTCTAACAATCTTCTAAAGATATTCTTGGGAGGTATATAACCAATGGGTCCCCCCTCCAAGCTTTCTCTTCCCCACCCTCAGTATTTATTTTATGCACTTCTAAAGAATTAGCAGAGGTAAAATTTTAATTAAATCACACATACATAAATTATTTGTAATTATTTATTCAACACGAATAAATAATTATAATAAAACATGTGTGATTTTACTAAAATTTTACCTCTGCTAATTCTTTAGAAGTGCATAAAATAAATACTGAGGGTGGGAAGAGAAAGCTTGGAGGGGGGACGCATTGGTTATATACATCCCAAGAATATCTGTAGAAGATTGTTAGAACATTCTTCGGAATATTCATAGGATATCTATAGAAGATTGTTAGAACATTCTTCGGAATATTCATAGGATATCTATAGAAGATTGTTAGAACATTCCTCGGGATATTCCCGGGGTGTGAGTAGAAGATTCATAGGACATTCCTCGGGAGATTCCCAGAATATCTGTAGAAGATTTTTAGGTGGCATTATGGGCTTTCTAAGAATATTCATAGAATATCTACGTAGATTTATAGGACTTCTATGGAATATACGAATGTTCGGAAAAGATATTGAAAGAATATACATAGAATATTCTTGTGCTACCTGGGTAGCAAGTAAAGCTCCAAAATCACGCTTTTATGGGTGATTGACAGCGTATGATTATCGGTTAGAATTGGAATAAATAAGAAGAATATAGGAGAAGAGTTTTGTCGTGTCCTTATAATATGAAGTCTCCTATCTTATCATTTTTATCTCTGGCAAGGTCAACTCTCTGACTTGATGTAAAAGATTAGATTGATATCAATATATAGATATATAATAAAGATGAATATAAACTGAGACATGCGTGTATTATTTATAGTACTAATACCCAGCTTCCAGATTCTTAATACATAATCAAAATATAATAATTGGCGACGAGGTGAAACAAGAATCATCAAGTAACATTTTTATTATTATTTTGTTTTAAATTGTTATGATAAAATAAAAAAAAAATGGATGCAGATCAACTCAAGGAAATATTAATTGCATTGCAGAATGCAGAAACAACACTTCGAAAAACAACAAACCTTGATTTCTCAGCTCCAGACTAAATTTCAAATAAATCAACAAGATACAATTCATCAGAATTTAGATAATATTGCACCATTGAAAATTTCGAACCCTAGAATGAAAAATTTTCAAATTACCTAGAACGATTCGAAATCTACCAAACAATGAAAAAACATCACGGATGAAAAGAAAATTGCTCAACTTTTATGTTCTTCAATTGGCCCAACGCATCGGTCCTGAAAAAGTAATAAAAAACCTTTCATTTGGAGACTTAATCAAATTTTTAAGAAATATGCTCATTCCAAAGAAAAATGTAGTGGTTTCACAACACTATTTTTTAAACGTCTACCAAAAGGAACGACAGTCTATAGCAGATTTTGCCGTGGATCTTCAACGGGATCTTCTTGAATGAGGATTCACGGTGAAATGCAAATGTGGATCGACAAATTCTATCACTGATATTTTTCTCCGAACTCAATTCATTCGCGGATTGAGGGATGATTTAAAAAAAACTTGTCTTTATCTACGGCGCCCCATTCTACAAAGTATTACCAAGCACTGGTCTCATAGGCGAATAAAAGATATGTTAAAGCATCGACTAAGGACTTAAAAAAAAGCGCTTGCTTCTTAAAAAGAAGAAATCAGAGTTACACCACAAAAAAGAATGCCTAGAAGGTTCTGAAACCTACAAATCAGATATAGGGCTTTTAAACAATGATCTTCCCCCGATTTTGGAAATAGAGGATAACTCTTTAAATCTTTTTTCAACTTAGAAACCGGAAGATTTTCAAAAGATACAAACATTTTGCAGATTGCTGTTGGCAACACTGTCTGCCTTTCCCTCGTATAAAAGGCGATTCTCCATAAAATTGCTTTGTAAATTCGATATTTCTTATTATAAATTATATATTACCTTATTCAAATAAATTAATAATGTCTGGAAACTTTTATTGAAATATTATTCACAAAAATTACGAGCTGAAAGATGAATGGCCTATCCCGTGTTCACGGCTTACGGGAACGGGACATTTCTTATTATAATTTATATATTATCTTATTCAAATAAATTAATAATGTCTTGAAACTTTGGACAAGTTTTATTGTAATATTATTCACAAAAATTTCGAGCTGAAAGATAAGTGGCCTATCCCGTGTTCACGGTTTACGGGAACGGGACATTTCTTATTATAATTTATATATTATCTTATTCAACAAATTTAATAATGCCTAGAAACTTTGAACAAGTCTTATTGAAATATTATTCAATTCACAAAAATTTCGAGCTTGAAGATAAGTGGCCTATCCCGTGTTCACGGTTTATACAGGGTGTCTGGTGGCAAATTTATATTTTTAATTACGATTATTTCAAAAAGTAATAAACAGGTGTGGGGGGAGGGTGGCGCCGTTGGAATTATCGTCCGTGCGGATTTGTCAGTCACGATGACGCAGTGGTCGAGTGAGCATCGAGCGTTCGCTATGGAGACATTTTTTAAGAGTAATGTCTTACGTAATTGCTCGTCGACAATTTTGTTCAAAGTTCGGTATTCGGCGAATACGTGATGGACCGAGTGCAAATTTAATTCGTTCGTGGGTGCAGAGATTCCGCGCAACTGCTTCGGCTATGAATGTCCCACGGCCAGGGCCCAGTCGATCATCAAGGACTCCCGAAAACATTGAACTGGTTGAAAGCAGTTTACGTGAAAATCCGCGACTTTCAATACGGAAAAGAGCAGCCTCACTGGGACTTCCAAGAGCGATTATTCATGAAATTTTAAAAAAGGATCTGAAGTTCCATCCTTTTACTATAAAATTCAAATCGTTCAAGAACTGAAAGAAAGTGACTTTGATTTACGCAAAAATTCTGTGAAACGATGTTGGAGCGTTTTCGCACTGTAAATCCCATTTTTTGGAGCGACGAGGCTCATTTTCACTTAAACGGCCACGTCAACAAGCAAAACTGCCGTTACTGGTCTCCAAGAACCCGCAACCCTCGATTGAAACATCAAAAACCATTGCATTACCCGAGGTTAACTGTTTGGTATGCCTCATCTACGCATGAGATAATTGGACCATTTTTTTTCGAAAATTCTCGAAACCAGGCGACGAATGTCAATGGTGAAAATTATCAACGCATGATTACGGAATTCTTTTTGCCAAACCTGCGAGCTCATCCATCGTACTCTTCACACACGTGGTTTCAACAGGATGGGACGACTGCACACACAGCCAGAGCTTCTATGAATTTGCTTCGGGAAAATTTCCCCCAAAAACTGATTAGTCGCTTTGGGGACATCCCATGGCCACCGAGGTCGCCCTATTTAACTCCCATGGATTTTTTTTTATGGGGCTACCTCAAAGAGAGGGTTTATAATGACAATCCCCAATCTCTTGTGGCTTTGAAGGAAAATATTCGTCGAGAAATCAGCTCAATTGAACCAAGTTTACTGCAGCGTGTGGCGCAGAACACAAGGCTCCATTTTGAACAGTGTGTTCAACTCGACGGAAGACATCTGGATGTCATACTCTTTAAAAAATAAAATCTGCATTTCTATTCTTTAGTTCAATGCTCTTAATAAAACTTTATCTCAATTATTACGTTTTTTATTTAAGTTTGAAAATATAAATCTGCCACCAGACACCCTGTATTTATGATACGGGACATCCTATATATATATATATATATATATATATATATATATATATATTTATCTTGAGACAGTCTTACAATTCAAAAACAATGCATTATATGAAAAAAAAGTTTAAAAAAAGTAGATTTATATCAAGGTCGAAACTAAACTACGCTATTGTTTGTCGACCTAGAACAAGCTTTCAAGGGTATTTCAAGGTCAAGTTCTGTTTTTTAAATAGAAACCTATATGTTTCTGTACATAATCTGAATCTAGAAAAAAAGCTGAACAACTTTTATTAGAACTATTTTTTTATACGACATCAAATAAAAAAAAATATTAAATCAATTAGATCTCAAAAAAATCCTAATAATTATTTTTAACAATCATTCAACTTAATTATCAAATAATAATGAACAAATATTTAATTATTAAATAGTTTAATAATAATTAATAATTAAGCGGCACTGTTCTGAGACATTCCAGAGGTTCTGGATGAATTCCAGTTCCAATTTCGTTATTTTGGCTTGTTTCAGTTTCTTCCTAGCCTTTACAATTCCTGTTTTTTTTTTAATAGATTTACAACACGATAAAATGAAGCTCCTGGGGGAAAAATTATTAATTATTATTTATCTAATAATTAAGTTGAATGATTGTTAAAAATAATTTTTAGGATTTTTTGAGATCTAAATGATTTAATATTTTTTTATTTGATGTCGTATAAAAAATAGTTCTAATGAAAGTTGTTCAGTCTTCTTTAGCTAGACCAAGAATATGCACAGAAACATATAGGTTTCCATTTAAAAAACAGATCTTGACCTCGAAATACCCTTGAAAGCCCGTTCTAGGTCGACAAACAATAGCGTAGTTTAAATTTCCCCATGATATAAATAAACTTTTATTAAAAAGTTTTTTTTCATATAATGCATTGTTTTTGAGTTATAAGACTGTCTCAAGATAAAAAAACTCACCCGGTATATATAAAATTTATAGGGAGCCGATTCTGCCTCTTGTTGAAAGTCGATGAGACCTTCCCTTTCTCTCACTCGAGACGACAGTTTACTGTTATACGGACCTCCCCGACTCAACCAGTGAAACAGTAACATAACTTTGAAATATATCTTTTTTATAAAGTGAAGTTATAAAAATTAAGAAAAATCTCCTCAATAAACAATATAATTGAAAATGGACACCGATCAAACAGTAATACAAAAGGAAATACTCTTAATGGTTTCCTAAAAATAAACATCAAAAGAAGAAACAGTGAAAGTGACAATAGTTAAATGAGAAATAATATAAAAATTAAAAAACTTGATGAATCAAATTCCAATCTTGAACAGATTCGACGCATTAAGCAATTGTTTCTCAAACTATGTGTCGCGATCAAGCGGCAGCTTCAAAATTCTTTAATTGAATCGTTTATTTCAAAAACCAGTCAAGTAACAAAAAAAATCCAAAATGGAGTTATTGGGCGATTACTGTTGGCTAAAGGTAAATACATCGTTTAATGCAAAAACAAGTCAAATTCTGCCCCCATTTGATGGTGAAGCAAAGCCGAGAAATCCTTGTTTAGTGCAGAAAGAAGTCAAGTGACAGTGCTTGACTGGTTTCTGCTCGAAACTGCGAGATTTTTAAATCTAAAATTTAGATTTGTAATCCTATAGGATGTTGTAAAATATGATTTTTACTATTCCTACTTTCAGGGAAACTTCTGTTACTCGTTTGGCAGACCACAGGTTGATGTGTGTAGCCAATGTGAAGCTCTTAATGCTAAATTGAGAGACAAAAATTTGAATGACAATGCTAAGCGACCTGGGGCAGAACTTATGGTTCATAAGAGACGGGCTAAGAAGTTTTATACCAGAGGCTTCAAAAGACGAAGATAATGAAACTGTTGCTTCGACTATATCCAAAATTTACCGCTGCCGAATATTCCTGTCCAGGAAATATTTTATATGAGGCAGTTATGGGTAGGTAAATGTTTACAGTATACACAATTTGAAAACAAATTCATCTCTAAGGGGAAGGAAATAAATCTCCTGACAAAGTGTGCAGCTTCCTTCTGAACTACTTAAACACTGAGGTACCGGATACAGTGAGAAAATTATTACTTTACAGTGATGGTCCATCAGGACAAAATAAAAATCACACTGTTGTTAGATTCTTGATGAATCTGTGTGATAATGGAAAATTTGATAATATCATACATAGCTTCCCAGTTCGCGGACACTCGTATTCACCCTGGGACCGAGATTTTGGTGCTGTTAAGCGTGTTATGAAAAACATTGACCGCATATACACTCCAGAACAATATGCAGAACTAATAGTGAAGGCCAGTGAAACAGGTCATTTCAATATTCACAATGTGACTAGTTCGAACCATCGAACACAATTTAAAGACAAATTTAAACCAGCCGCTTCAAATCATCATTTGAATATCCCCCGTTGGTCAATTCCAAAATTGCAAAGATTTAATAAATAATTATATACATATTTATAATTATTTGTAAATATAAAGACTTTCCATGAATAAAGGCAAAATTAATATACCATTTTATTAATTTCCTACATGACTTATATAGTCACCCCTAATCCAACTTTTCAAGCTCCAAGCCAGTGTTTCCTTCTCCTTGCGAATGTCAACAGACAACAACATTTTAAATATAACAATCCAATATTTTTATGATTACTTGCTTATCAAAGCAATATTCATATTCGGCAGAGAAGCATTTTAATTAATATTACAGCATCGTAATACCCTCAGGCAACCCCAGGATTATTCAACTTAAAACAAAAAAAAAAAGTTGTATCAATAACTTTAAGATCACCTCTGAATCATCATAAAAACGGAACCATCAGCTTGATTAACACGGAGACTCACATATCTTATCAACGCCAAAAGATACCTCTCTGGGACGGAACATTTCATCTATAAGGAAAATATATACAAAATCATTTGTATTTATAAATTCCTCAGCGGAATTTACAAGTTTGCTAAGAGAAACCTTTTATCCTATATTATTATATATATATATATATAGGTATATTTTTTTAAGTTATTTTGTATATAAATCCAACACCTTTGCCATAGATTAATACCTTTAAATTTGTTATTCTCATTATACACATTTGCTTCATTTTTAATAAAAACACTTTGCAACCAAATCCTTTTGTAATTATTTGGTAAACCATCTTTACACACACACACTTTGAATCAGTTAGGTGTAAAAATCCACTGGGTTTTGATATATTCCCGTCGAAGTCTCATTCGTTTGCCTTAGGTCAAAACACCCCTTAGAGCTTCCGAAACAGTGACCCCTCAGGAAATTAAATCTTTTAAAAAATGGTGGCCTCGCTCATACAAAAAAATGACAAATTCTGATGAAACCTATGCTAGAGCCTATCCAAAGGACAAGAGGGAGACTTTTAAGATTTCAACTTACAAACATTTTTGTTATATCAAAACTTGCCAGGAAAAGTAGTTGTGAAGCCATTTATAGATGGTTTGTATCCTCAACATTCACTTTGCTAAAAACACATTTTCCTCCTGCCTTATCTACAGAGATCTACGGGATGAAAATTGATCTCCCATATTCAAGTGTTATATTTCGCAACTTTTAGTCATTCTTAATGCTTTAATTATATTACATAAATAGAATTGAATTAAATAACCAGACTTTTAAAATTTACTTGAAGGGTTATTATTTCAAATAGATATAGAGTAGATAAGCACCACTAGAATTGCTTGTGTCGTCACCAAATCCTATCATTCTCCTACACAGTGCCTTTCTCTCACAGCTTTTCCTTACAGTAGCATTCACGGACGGACACTTAGACTTCGAACCAGCAATTCGCAAGCACCGAACATTTGGCAAACCACACTCATACCTATCAATTTAGATAGCCCTGATCATTGGCCCCTACTCGTGTGTGAGGACAAAACTAAAGGCAAGATTAATTAATTTAATTGAGAAAAAACCTATCAAATTAAAGTTACCAGAAGATGAGACTCTGACAGATCGATTTGTTGACCCATAATCCGTGATTTTCATAGAAATCGTTAGAGCCGTTTTCAAGAAACAACTTCTATAGAAATTCTTCTATACATATATAATATAAGAATTGCTCTTTTAATATAATAAGATAAGTTAAAAATGAGAGTGAATTTGTTAATTAAAAATTAAATTAATTAAAAATTAAAAGATAAAGTTCTATAATCAAAATAATTTAGTTAATTAAAATTAAATTCTTATATTGTGACGGCACATATATAAGTATAGGGGCAGTCGAAATAATTCTTAAAATTCAGAATTTACAAAGACAAATGAATAAAAAGAACAAAATTTAGACAAAAAGAATTAAGAAAAGAAAGATATGTATATATTTTTAAAGATTTATCACGAATTTTTAGAAAGAAATAATTTTTTGTGTAAATATTTTGTGACGTTGTGAGTTCGAATCAAAGGAAGGAAGGTCTCAATCAATAATTAGAAATTACCTAAAAATTAGACAACATTCAGGTCTATTCTCTAAAAACAGACGTTAAAATTTAACATCTTTAATTGGGTGTTAAAAAGTAAAGTAACAACATCTCTAAACCAAGTTATAACAGCGACGTTAACATTTACATTTTAACACCAGGTGTTAACGATCCATATGAAGATAGCTACGTTTTCTGCTTGATTCGTGTTTTTAAACCCCTCGATAGCCTCTCGCGCAAGCGCATTACTAACTTGATTTATTATTCTCAATCTAGTTTTTGACAGTTCGCTTGGTTAATTTATTTTTAATAAAACTTTTTATATTCTGAAATTATTATTATTTAGAAGAGGATAATTTTTTATGATGTCTCAAAACTGAAAGTATAAATATTACTCCTAAAATAAATAAATATATCCTAAAAATTGTAATAAATCTTATTTTAACAGCAAAAGTTTTTGAAGGCAAAAAGCTGAGAAGTCCAAGGACTACTAAAAAACAAGTAGACATCTTAGGATCTGAAATGTGTTGCTTTTATCTCAAAGCTGTCAAAATCAACCTTACTTTTTGGTTAAAGACGCCATGTTTGTGCATTAAATACGGTGTTAAAATATTAAAGGCACCCTCTGGCATGACTTTAATTTTTAACACTTTTGACTAAATATTAACGCTTTGGTGTTAAAGTTTTTGCTTACAGAATAGCAATTTGAGGCAAGGAAGTGTTAAAATGAATTAACGCTGATTTCGGATGTTAAAAGTTAACGTTTTTGTTTAGAGATTAGACCTGATTGTATTAAAATTTAAAAAATAAAAATTACAAGGTAAGTTTTTTTCTTTTTTTGATACCTTCCTTGTAATATAATTTTTTTAATTTCAATTTTATTAAATATATTTCACCTGGAACCTACATATTTCTTCCTGAACAACATTGTGTCTTGTCCGGATGATGAAAGAATTTTCTAGCCAGTTGCAGGGGCTCGAAGCGAGGCCGTCAAATGCCTGATGAGATCGTTGTATTGTGAGCATCTTTTATTGCAATGATCACAGATGGAAGGTTTCTCGACAGAATGAGTCTGCAAATTCCGTAGTAGAATGGACTTGTGTAGGAATGTTTTAAAGTAGCGATCATATCCGATGAGTCAGCAAACATTTTCTTGTCATATGATTTTTAATAATGATATTGATGCGAGAAGTAATACCAAGAAGGGGCATCCCCTAAAGATGTGGATTAGCCCCTTCATCGTAATTTATCTACTTTCTAAAATGGATTAGCATATGTTGATCGAGTTGGTGCTTTTGTGAAAAACTCTTCTTGCACTCTGCACATGTAAATTCATCTTTTTGATGAGTCTTCTTATGTAAATTAAGAGAGCCCGTTTGTGTGAATTTCAAACCACATTGATCACAGCGGAATGGCTTTTCCCCGGTATGAGTCATTAAATGCCGGATTAGATCGCTTTTTTGTGAGCATCTTTTGTTGCAATGATGACAGACGTAGGGTTTCTCCCCAGAATGAGTCAGCAAATGCCTTTGTAGATTGCAATTCTGTGAGAATTTTTTAGAACAGTGATCACAGGCGAATGGCTTCTCCCCAGTATGAGTAAGCAAATGTACCTTGAGAAGTTCCTTTAATCTGAAACCCTTCTCGCAGTGATAACAAATTAAAGGTTTTTCATTAGTATGAGTCATTATGTGCCGGTTAAGAGCGCCCCTTTGAGAATAACTTTTATTGCAATAATCACAAGGGAATGACTTTTTCTGCGAATGGATTATTGAATGTTCCTTCTTCTGCGAATGGATAATTGAAAGTTCTAAGAGTTCTTCCTTTCGTAAGATAGTCTTCTCAGAGAGATCACAATCAAAGGAAGTCTTATTTTTTGAGTGAACCACCATATGTCTCTTTAAAGTGTAATTTCGTGAATAGCTCTTATCGCAATAATCACAGCTAAAAGTTGCCATTTTTGAATGAGTCTTGAAGTGTTGAATTAATACTGCCTTTGAAGTAAATTTCTTGGAGCATTTAAGACAAGCGAAAGGCAATTCACTTATATGAGTTAGATTATGATTGACCATTTCTGACTTGTTCTTAAACGATTTCGAACATGTATCACATTTGAAAAGTTGTTTTGTTTGATGAGTAATGGCGAAATCACTTTGCGATTTAGTCTCAGAAAAGAAGTAATTCGAAGATTCATTCTTTATTAGATGATCAGTATCTAAAAATGAAAAGAAACATATATATATATTTCTGTTCTATATTAGTGATTGATTTATCAGTTAAAAATATCGATAAATATTAAACACCAGCTGCGAAACCCGCCTTCGGTGGGTGTCTTGCTGGCCAGGAACCCCTGGAATCCGTAGTGGGTTTTAAAATAATAATTTAAATTGCCTAATTTTATTTGTCATGAACTAGTTAGTTGTTTTCAAATTAATGACGTCAGCATCGTTGCGCAAGCCGATTATAATAAGTATAGATAGATTGTTTTAATATACTTGAATATTTTCTTTATTCAACTTTTAAAAAAATACTTCCCAGTCTAATAAATTTAATATATTAATTTTTCAGAGGAAAAAGATCAACAGTAAGTGTTATATTGAATCATCAATCGCAACGTTTCGCCCTTTTATTTCAGCCGAATGAATTGACAAAGAGTTTTGAGAATTTATCAAGACGATTGTATTTATATGAAATGTTTGGATTGATTTGTGATGATAAAATTGTTTTGAATGTATTTGTTCTTTTGTAGAGCCTGAGGAAGCCGAAATAAAACGGCGAAACGTCGGGATTGTTGATTTAATATGACACTTATTATTGATCCTTTTCATCTGAAAAATTAATATATTAAATAATAATTATTATGGAATTGAATACCCAAAATGACTAAAATAAATAAACTTACGTTCATTTAATATATGTCTTCTCAGTTGTAATTTCATTTTCAATAATAAGCATAATTTTATCTTAATACATTTCTTTTGATGTTTCTCTAGGAATTCTTGACTAATGAACATCATTTGACAATAACCGCAGTTGAAATGAGGTCCTGAAAAAAAATTAAATATTTACTCTCATATAAAATATTATTAGAAACAACAGCATTCATTTTTCAGGGGGTTGTGAATTATATTCAAAAGACTTAAAAAAAAAATGCTTTTATTACAATATTAATTTTAAAATAGAAAATATATAAATACTTGAATATGGAAAAAAATTTGTGCTTGATCATTTTAATTAGATTTTCAATTAAAATATGCTCGTGATTTTATTTTTATTGAGAGTAATTTTTGGATAATGAGGGTAATTCGCTGGGTGCATGACTGGTATCGCCGTCTGGTGGTTCTAAATAGGTACTTCTGCATCATTTAGAGCCCAGTAATAAGGGGGTTTCTTTCAGCTTACATTAATTGCGGGAATTTTTTTTTTTTATAGGATTGTTTGTTATGGTGTGGATGTGACAAATCTAAGTTTGCGACCTCGAAAGTGTGTGTGTGTGTGTGTGTGTGGGGGGGGGGGGGGGGGGGGGGGGGACAACTTTTGGTGGCCGAAAAACTTGGAAATTTAATTTTAATCAAATTAATCACAAAAAGCAGGTCTGGCCTTGTAATTATAATTAATTATGTGTGATTTCACTAAAAATTTTAATTTTCATCAAATTAATCACAAAGCTTCAACAGTTTCATTACTAATATCGTTATTTATTTATTTCGATTTAATATATTCTCACCTAGAGTCAAAAGGTCGTTGATAGAATAATAGAAATTAAAAAATTAATCTCTACTAGTACTAGTCTGAAACTGGCCTTGTATCTGGGCATCCTTGCAATGGCTTAGCTCTAAAGAAAGAGAGATCATTCTATCTTTGCCCTCTTTACTCATTTTCCTCGATCAAATTCTAAAGAAAGTAAAAAAATTATTTACCATAGAGACGATTTTATAAATAATTAATAATAATAAACTTAAAAATATAAATTGTTCATTTATGTATGACTATATTATAAATAGATCGCCCAAATTTTTCAATAAAATCATTCAACAAAATGATGTTTTCTGCATTTTTGGAGCTATTAAGGTAAAAATCTAATCAATTCTCTTCTCATTGGAAATACATATATTTTAGCACAAGAACGAAATTTCTACGAATTTTAATCCTTGAATTATCGTGGGTATTGGCTGGGTTATATTGGAGGGGATAAGCGAAACGACTGCAGCGTTGTAGGCGGTTGAATTTGGCATATTTGCCTCTGCATTTTCCTCTAATAACATTGAATACAGACAAAAAATGGGTTTTTTCCCATTTTAACCATGAAGGAGCACGTTTCTGAGAAAGAGCACTCTATACATTTTTAAACTAGATTAAATTTTCTATATTTTAAACAAAGTTTCATCTTAATTGTTTAATATAATAGTAACCCGTGCCGCAATCAGGTTGAAGTTTTGAAAAAACTAAAATTTTTTGCAAAAAATCGCAGTTTTTCCTTCATAAAAATGAAAAGGATGAATGAACCACTCATCCTATAAACTTGATTCCTGTCATATTCTCGAGAAAATTCTGTTGACTTGAACGTTTACTTGGACCACTTTTTTGATAAAACTCTTAGATTTATAGATATCCACCATTTTCCATGACCCTTTTGAGGATTCAAATCATATCCTGTCCTGAAAATGCTGGATATCTATAAATCTAAGAGTTTTATCAAAAGTGGTTCAAGTAAACTTTCAAGTCAATAAAATTTCCTAGAGAATGAGATAGAAATCAAGTTTCTAATATGAATGGTTTTAACTTTATGGAGGAAAAACTGCGATTTTTTCAAAAAATTGCTGTTTTTCAAAACATCAACCTCATTGCGGCACGGGTTACCATTATCCAATTAAGATGAAACTTTGTTTAAATTGTAGCCTAGAGTCAAAAGGTCGTTGATAGAATAATAGAAATTAAAAAATTAAATTGTTCATTTAGGACTATATTATAAATAGATCGCCCTAATATCTCAATAAAATCATTCGGGGATTCTACGGTAACTGTGACGCCACGATCTGAAGATGGATTTTTATTTATTATTACAGTATAACAAAATTGTAGTAAACTGATAAGGACTCGTTATTAAATATTGATGAAGCTCTATAATACTCTAAGGTATATGAGTCAAACCATTGACTAGGATGTAGTTGTCGGTTGGCACAGGGTACTTACTTCTCCCATAAAAAATGAAAGAAATTTTTCTGTTTTTGGTTCTTATATATTTTTTTCAGGAGACGTTTCGACAAGTATGCCTTGTCATCATCAGTCTACAAAGTAAATACAAAGGAACTTGAATATAAATTTGTCATGAAGAGAAACCATGCAAGTTCCTTGTTTTGCATTTACTTTATAGACTGATGATGACAAGGCATACTTGTCGAAACGTCTACTCCTGGAAAAATATATAAGGAACCAAAAAAGAAAAATTGCTTTCATTTCTTAAGGAGAATTACCCTGTGCCAACCGACATAAGTATCCTAGTCAATGGTTTGACTCATTTACCTCAGAGTATTATAGAGCTTCATCAATGGATTTTTATAGTACTCACCAAAATAAGAGGAAAATGAAGAATACCGTTTTTTGAGATTTTGCTCAGTTTTCGAAATAATCCGAGTTTAAAAAGTAATGTTTTTTGATTTTTTTTTTTATAGAAACCACGGAAACCGTAGTATCACGGGTTCCGTGTGGCGCCGCTAAGTCGGAAAGTAAAAATAAAATTTTAAACTTACAAATTTGAACTGAAATTGAGTTTATGGACTGTGATGTCTCTAATTGTCTCAAGTGGGCGTTGGCAAGTTTCACTTTTAGAATTTTCCATAGGTTCGGTTCTATTCATCTCGGTTCATTTATATATATAAAAAAAAGGGTTCCCGAACAAACTTTGAAAAGGTTCGGTTAAGATATATTCAGTTGGGCTCGTATATCTTCATTTCGGGCTGGTTTAGCCAACCTAATCGCCTAAATGCCAGCCCGAAATGAAGATATACGAGACCAACTGAATATATCTTAACCGAACAGGCAACAACTTTTACATATTCGAATTTTTTGGGCATTTACTAATTATTTTTTAATTAATATTTATTTTCTAAAAGAATCCGTCGTGAGTAGCGGCACCACACGGGACCCGTGATATTACAGTTTCCGTGGTTTCTATAAACAAAACAATTGAAAAATAAATAAAAAAAACAGTGTTTTTTAAATTGGATATCTCGAAAACTAAGCGAAATCTCAAAAAATGGTATTCTTTATTTTCGTCTTATTTTGGTGAGTACTATAAGAATCCATCGTCAGATCGCGGCGGCACAGTTACCGTAGAATTGCCAATAAAATCATTCAACAAAATGATGTTTTCTGCATTTTTGGATCAGAACTTTTAAAGCTATTAAAGGTAAAAATCTAATCAGTTCTTCTCATTCACGGTTTATCTTTGTGATACGAGATAACCTGTATATAAATATAAATTCTATACTAAATATTTATAATGTATTTATTTGTTTCAATAAATAATTATAATTATGTGTGATTTAAATAAAAATTCAAATTTTAATATAAATTATAATGGTGATTGCATGATAAATAAAAATTAGCTTACCTCTATATATTGGATATTTACATTCTTCGATTCCCAGTTCAACCATCATGGATATATTTTGTAATTTAAATTAATTTAATGTTCAAAATTAAGGATTTAGTAATAATAATAATAAATATTATGGCTATTTTATACAGGCGTAAAGAAGCATCCATAAATAAATAAAAAAATTAATAGATCATTGTTAGATCTTGGTTAGAGAGAAAAGAGAGTTGCAACTCTATGTAAGACGGCTTCTTTTCCCATCCACGCCATCTATCAGATTCCCCAACAACTTCCTGAGAGAAGTGGGGGAAAAAAATGAAAATATATCAATTTACAAATAGAGTCTTATATAAACTTGATTAAACAATTTACCCTTTCATCTTGAATAAAAAAATGATGAAATAACTTTTTGGTATGATGTCTTCACAGTCACTCCCACTTGTCACGTGATTAAGTTGACTCAATGTTGAGTTGCATCTCTTTTATTAATCTATGTTATCTACCTAGTACTGATTTCATCCGTCATTAATTTATTTTTAATCTGTCCAATACAATTTCATCTATATATATATATATATATATATTTTATTCTAAAGGAAATACCCATTATACTAAAATCATATTTATAATAATTAAAATAATCAAATAGTCTTATTGGAATTTCAATATGGCTGAATTTTTGATCGATGATTGTAAATATCCAATATATACAGGTTAGAAAATATTTGTCCATTTTATAAATAAATAACATGATATCCAATCAGCATAGATTATACCTATTAAGTATTTATTCATTCGGAAATTATTTTTCAATAAAACTTATAATTATTTACTAAATATATAGATATTCTCTAGTAATATATATAATCTTCCGAAATATTTTTAATTTTCACACAATTTTAAACCTTTATTTGATTATTACCTACATTGAAATTATATTTATTTATTATTACATGATTTATTTTAATTTATTTTACATATATAGTTATTATACCTAATTTATATTTAGCTGTGAAAATTTTATTATTTGTGACATTTTTTTCATTATTAATTTATTGTTTTATTTATTTATTATTTTTATTCATTATCACATTATTTCATTATCTGTTTTACTATTTAATTGTTTTTAATTATTTATTTATTTATTGATTATTGTGTATTTGATTGTACACAATTTTAATAATTGTTATGCCTAATTTATATTTGGCTGTGAAAATTTTCTTATCTATGGCATTTCTTCTGCTTCATTAAATATATCTCTGATATTATTGTTATTATTGCTATTGTTGAATTAATTGTCAAGTATTTATTCATTCTAAAATTATTTTTCAATAACTTATAATTATTTACTAAATATATAGATATTCTCTAGTATAATATATATATAATCTTTCGAAATATTTTTAGTTTTCTCACAATTTTAAACCTTTATTTGATTATTACATTGAAATAATATTTATTTATTAAATAAATAAACAATATAACAAAGAAAAAAAACTCGGTAACGGTGACAATGTATTCAAGAATATAATATAGAATTTAAAAATAATTTCTTGATTAGGCTAAAGCAGGAATGGGCATCTGCCGGCCCGGGGGCCTAATCCGGCCCGCAGAATAAATGAAAATATTATTTATATTTATGTTTCGAAGAGGTTTGACGTGTTAAAATGCGTGGAAGCAATTAAATTTATTTAACATTTCTGTAATTAATATAATTTTAATTTTTTACAGCCCGTAAAATGAATCAATTAAAAATAAGAAAACTTGATAGCAAAGGCCGCATTTTTAATGTTAATTGGGGCTTCAATTATTAAATTGTTTGGTTTGTAACGAAACTATTGCAATTTTTAAAGAATATAATTTAAAAAGGCATTTTCAACAAAACATTTCAACCAATATAAGCTATTTTCACCAGAACAAATGAAAATTGAAGCAAAAAAATTAAAAAGTGGTTTAAGTAAACAACAAAATACTTTCATAAGCCTGTCAAAGACAGATAAAGCTTTGACAAAAACTAATTACACGTTACATTATTGCACATAAAGTTGCGAAACAATGAAAAACCATTTTCTGACGGAGAATTTTTTAAGGAATGCTTGTTAGGTATTGCTGAATTATTAATTCCTGATAAAATAAGCTGACGTATTCTGATGTGGCCATCCACTTGACTTTACCATACAACCTGGCCCCTCACTTACATTAAAATTATTTATAATCATGTGGGGGGGGGGGTTAGTTTTTGCATTTTTAAACTCCTAGGGGCACACTGATTATGTATACAAAATTTGGTTGAGTTTAGTAAATGCCAAGATTTTCATTTTTTGACCCTCTCCCCCATTTTGGGAGGTTAGTTTTTGTATTTTTAGACTTCTGGGGACCCACTGATTATGTATACAAAATTTGGTTGAGTTTGCTCAAACGACCTAGATTTTTAATTTTTAACCCCCCCCCCCTCCATCCCCTTAATTTTGGGTCGATATGCACCAAAATCTAATCAGCTCTTAATCTCAATGGACCAAAACTACGTGTGAAATTTGGTTTCGATATTCACACTAGTTTTTGAGCTAGCTCGTCCACAAAAATTTGTTAACTCACAGACTAACTAACAGACATATTGACAAAACAATTATTATCTCGAAAAATATAATTTTTTCGATGTTCACTTATTAGAGCTTTTTTGTAGAGCGAAATGCAATGGTTTCGCTCAAGCTAAGCCGTTTTTGAGATATTTTGAAAAAAAGAAGGAAAAAAACACCCCTTTCATGCACGATTACAATACTTGACCATACCCTGTATGGTAAAGTAAAAAACGACTTTGAAAAAATTAGTCTCTCACGAACAACTCTTGTGTACGCTGATATTTCAAATAATTTATGTGATCAATTAAAATTAAATTATTATTTTTATTTTTTAACATGTTAATAATTTGCATAATTTTGAAATAATGAATTTTTGTAAAACCATTCATTCTTTGCTGGCACGTGTCGTGATATGAAAATTAAAATTGGCCCGTTGATAAAAGAAGTTGCCCAGCCCTGGGCTAAAGTTTACAATAGAGCCCGTATAACATATATAACGTGACGGGTAAAAGATCAGATGCCACCTGGCAAAAAAACAACATTTTTAATCGAGGCACGATCTAGAAGCGAGGGCGTGATAATCCGAATATGGGCCCCAGAGTGGTAGGCTACCGTATATAGAAAAAGCGCTCTCTAGCGACTGCAGGGCGAAAACGCTTAGTTCTTAAGAGCTATCCAAAGATCATAGAACATTCAAAGCCTTTGACATAGATAAAAGATACATACCCTTTATGTTATATATATATATATATATGATGGGCTTTGTAGTAAGCGATGGATCCTCTGACCAGATCCTATAATCAAATTTTATAAATGGAAAAGGCATTTGCGGGCTTAACGCAGAAGATATCGGATCATACCCGGCTGGCTCCTGTATCTTTTTTCAATTCTTGGTTCTATATAAAAACGAGTCTGGTCCCAATTGCACCAAAATAGGGCGAATCCTATCTTAAGTAAGTTTATTTTTTTAAGAAAAATCCATATCAATTTAAACAACTAAATTCAGGGATATCACTGAAAAAAGGATCGGCCATGCCCATATCTCTCCAAGTGAAATCGTTAATGCGTTCATTTGTACATATTATATTTATTAAATTGAAAGTTTTTGCCCAGAGTAGCAGAATTTTTATATATTGAAGGAGACAATAAAGAGTGTGTCTTCTGTTGGAATTATAAATTTTATTTATTTATAACGAGACTATAGTTTCGAGGGCTTTGCCCTCTTCATCAGTCTATTACAATGTATTCACAGGAATTAATTTATGAATTCATAAATTAATTCCTGTGAATCCATTGTAATAGACTGATGAAGAGGGCAAAGCCTCGAAACTATAGTCTCGTTATAAATAAATAAAATTTATAATTCCAACAGAAGACACTCTTTTATTGTCTCCTTCAATATTATATTTATGTTATAAATAGAGACCGGATTCCTATGCATTTGCATATTTTGTTTGCTGCCACATACGACCCAGCGGATCAATTATCTATTCAAATCATGCATCTAGGATACTGTGGGCTGGTTTGGGACAAACATCCGCAACGATTAGAGACAAATTGATATAGTACAAAGGAGGGCAGCTAGATTTATTTTTAGTAAATTTGATAGGTTTAGTAGTGTCAGTTCAATGATTCTTAATCTTGAATCTTAAGATGGGATAAATTCCCAATTTCGATGTAAGGAAATTTATCCCATCTTAAGATTGTTCCAAGGTATGTCATTTTGATGTAATTTTTGAGAGTTGTTGTTTTGTGATGAGAAATTGTCATTGTATATTTTGTAATGATTGAAATGTTTTAGGCTGATGATGACATATTTGTAAATGTCGAAACGTTCCTGGGTGACAACAAAATAAAGAAAAATAAAAGATAAAAATGTGTTTTTTTATCAAAAAAGAATAAAACTAACACCTATTTAAAAGAGAATTTGTATCCTCAAAAAAATTAGATATATATATAAATAAAAAATTCTCAAAATTAATCAAGAATTTAATTTTTTAGTTCATAAAAATTTATTTTTCCAATTTTAACTGCATATATTTGCATATTTCAACGAATTCTGCATATTTAAGCATTTTTAACTGCATATTTTGGCAGTTTTTACTGCATAAAAATCCGGTCTCTAGTTATAAACATATATATTTAGATATTTTATCAAAAAGTAATTTATTTTAGCAATGGAAATATACTAATATAATTAAAAGTAGTGAAATCGCAATA
Organism: Forficula auricularia; assembly: GCA_024734495.1. Classification (NCBI taxonomy): domain Eukaryota; kingdom Metazoa; phylum Arthropoda; class Insecta; order Dermaptera; family Forficulidae; genus Forficula; species Forficula auricularia. Next base: position 1,462,983 of record JALMQS010000117.1, on the reverse strand, counting down.
AAGAATATTTTTTAATTAAACGATCGTTTATTTTGTAAATATTTTCATTCCTTAGGAAAATATAGTTATATTGTATTACCATATTTATAAAAATGGAGGATTTTTTGTTGAAGACAGAATTGAAATGGTCTTAATTTGTGCTGTGAATGTGGAAGAAGTGTCATGGGGCTGCCATTGAAATGGATGCCGAGCGTTTTCCTCATAGGAATATACTCTCACAAGCTTCATTTTATCGTGTTGTAAATCTGTTTAAGAAAACCAAGAAATATAAAATATATGAAGAAACTGAAACAGAACAAAAGAACGAAATTGGAACTGGAATTCATCCAGAAGATTTGCGATACACTCTGGAATGTCACAGACCAGTGTCGGAAAAATGATTAATTATTATTAATTATTATTAAATTATTTATTTAGTAATTAAATATTTGATCATTATTATTCGATAATTAAGTTGGATAATTGTTAAAAATAATTATTAGAATTTTTTTTTGAGATCTAATTGATTTAATATTTTTTATTATTTGATGTCGTATAAACAAATAGTTCTTATGAAAGTTGTTCATTTTTTTTTGTAGATTCAGATATGTATAGAAACATATAGGGTTCCTTTTAAGGAGTTCGGTGTTGGTTCTAGGTGAAACATTTTAATATAATAATAAAACTTGAGTAAGATACGAGATAGGTTTCACAAAAAAGAAATAAAACAGGATTGAGCTTTTAATTCGATATATTTCGGGGGTTAGCCTATCATCAGGAGTCTAAGAAAACTGATTATATATTGGAAAAATAGTTTTACAAGTAACAATTTAAAAAAAAAATTTAAATGTATGTGGTAAGGGGGAAGAGGAGAAGTTGTCTAAGAATTAATATTTTCTTGCAACGAAATTTTCTCTGGAGAGAGACGGACTGGTAGAAATTTTAATTGAATGTAATGGAAGGCAGCCCAGAGGTAGTGAGGAAAGAAAAAATTAACACATATAAAATAAGGTGTAATTTATTGGAATCCTTCCTCCTTTCCTTTCAAACCGACGTTTCGGAGGATTTTCCTCCTTCTTCAGGGTTTCAAAGGGTCAATGAATGAAACAAATAAAATGTTTCCTTCTTCTCTCCACAGTAGTGTTCAAAAACTTTCTTCATTTTTAACAAAGGCATAGAAAAATGAAAGTTTTTGAACACTACTGTGGAGAGAAGAAGGAAACATTTTATTTGTTTCATTCATTGACCCTTTGAAACCCTGAAGAAGGAGGAAAAAATCCTCCGAAACGTCGGTTTGAAAGGAAAGGAGGAAGGATTCCAATAAATTACACCTTATTTTATATGTGTTAATTTTTTCTTTCCTCACTACCTCTGGGCTGCCTTCCATTACATTCAATTATTAATATTTTCTATTGAGATTTAAACTGGCTGAAAGGAAGCAATACCTGCTATTATAATAACGAATGTTAGAAGGTACAACTAGAAAGGTACATGAGAGAGTACAATTACCCTAGTATATTCAATGTGCGAACAATAGAAGGAATGTTTAGTTAATTTATTATAATATATAATCAATGATTGTATTTTTATACACTTCCAATTGATTATTTAAAATATTTGAATTATTAGAGAGGGCTATTTTTATTTCGGTGGATTCCAAGAGGTCCAATTCTTTCGAAATGAATGGGGATAGGGTTATTATTAGAGGTTGAATGGTTGGATTCATGTAAGTGAATTGCGAAGGCTGAGGTCGAATATAAATTAATGTTATCGGATTTATTGAGATGATTAAGAGCTCTTACATGCTCGGAGTAACGTATTTTGAATGAGAGGCCTGTCTGCCCTATATAAAAAGCATCGCAATCTTGACAAGTTAATTTATACACTCCTGATTTGTCTAATTTATCAATTTTGTCTATTTTATTGTTAATTAATTGGGAGCCTAAATTATTGTTGTTGTATAAAGCAGAAGTGATTCCATATGATCTAAGGGTATAAGCTAATGGAGATGTCAGATGATTAGAAATGAAGGGTATTCTTCTATATATTTTTTCAGTTCCCGATTTTAATGAGTGTAAGTGTGAAATAGTGAATTTACGTTTGATTTTATAATAGATTTTGTTGATAGTCGAAATGTTATATCCATTATTCAGGGCTATATTCTGAATGATGTTAAGCTCTTTATTGAATATAGTATTCATGGGTATACTGAGAATCTATGAATCATTGAATAGAAAGCTGCAAATTTAGTATTAATGGGGTGATTAGATGAGAAGGGAATGACTAACCCCCGAAATATATCGAATTCAAAACTCAATTTTGTTTTATTTCTTTTTTGTGAAACCTACCTCGTATCTTACTCAAGTTTTATTATTATATAGGGTTCCATTTAAAAAACAGAACTTGACCTGGAAATACCCTTGAAAGCTTGTTCTAGGTCGACAAACAATAGCATAGTTTAGTTTCCCCCCTGATATAAATAAACTTTTATTTGAAACTTTTTTCATATAATGCACTGTTCTTGAGTTATAAGACTGTCTCAAGATAAAAACCACTGGTTTATAGATAGAGATATACTATATTTAATATTAAATGTTACATCAGGTTCCGTTTTAATTTTTAAACGAAACCCTAAAAAAAAACTATATATTATTTAGCTGCTATTTTTGATATTTCAATTCATATGAATTAATATTTTATACTTGTATCTTTTCCAGGTCCACATTTCATGTGCTGTTATTGTCACATGATGTTCATTAGTGAAGATTTCCTTAACAAACATCAGAAAAAATGTATCCAGATGAAATTAATGTTAATTTTAAAACTGAAATTACAATTGAGAACAAATTCACGAAATGAAGGTGAGTTTATTTATTTAACTTGGATGCTTGCTTTCACCTACAACTTTTCCAACCAATTTTTAAGAACTAAATGACCAGGTTTTAACTTTGAGAAAACTCAAATTGATAGGTTTTTTTTATTAATTAAACCAATTATTAACAGGTGGGTTATTATTGTATTTAAAACAGGTTAGTGATCAGCAAACAGATGATTGTGTTATCAAAATACAACGCACATGCTTTTTGAATCAAAACAAACAAGTGGTAAAAAATAAACATTAATTAAAAATATTATTCATGAAAAAAAAATACATTTTGACTCTTTTTATAATTTGAGGCGTCCAGACCAGAGTGGACTATCTCACAATTTTATGAGTATTGAGTTATATACCTACTGACCTAGTATTTTATCATACAAATCTAAGCCTAGGATGGACTATCTGAAGTTCCACAAATTCTCAAAATGGGAGATGAATTCCCTTCTGGAAGTGGAGAAAGTATTATTATTTTGTGAGCCAAACTGGACTATCGGCAAAAATTAGTGAGGCTCTATTGAATTAATTCAGGTTTCTTTTATTCTGTTATTGTTTGTGACTTGTCAAATTTTAATAATTTAATCACTACTTTTTATTATTATTATACTCTTTCACTGATCCTATCCATAATTAAATAATTGAGATGGAATCGTAAGAAGTTGGACAAAGAAAATTAAAAACAGAGTTTTCTCATTCAATATGCCGGACGTTTCGTCTCTCTATTTATGACTTCTTCAGTGGCTTATTCTACAACTCAATTATCTGATGTCCCCGTAACTATGAGAAAAACATTCTTCTTTCAAAAAAAAAATACATCAATAGTATTTTCAACATAAGACAAAGCTCAAATTCAATAAAATTAATCAAGACAATAATTATCACTGTCCTTTATTCTATTAATAACATTAGTACCTGGAGCCACCGAGCGATGCGAACTTTTTGCTTCAGTTAGAAGCTATATATTAATATTATTTTTAATTTAAAATTCTGATAAAAATACAAATATATATAGTACACGCCCCCTGAACCCGAATCCCCCGGCCCTGAAACAATTTGGCTGAATATTAAGACTATTCTTGTATTGTCTTTGTTTTTATTATATGCGCTTTTTTAAATTGCCGAAAAAAAAATTTTATTTTGGAAAAACTGCACACACTTAAAAAAGTGCGCACACAGGTCACAAAAAATTAGAGGGAACACTGGATGTGACATCCGAGGTATTTAAATGACGTCACTTGTTCAATGATGTTTCCTTCCAATTCTAGTTTACCTCGAATCGGTTCTCTTGAAACAACAAGTGATTTGGTTTTCTCGACTGAGATTGCCATATTAAATATTTCTTAGCCGTAATGTTGAACCTATGGAGTTATCTTTGCAGGTTATCTTCCGAGTCGGCAATAAGTACAGGGTCGTCAGCATAGCAGATGATGTTAATTTTATTATCTCCCAACTCATAGCCGTTCATGACCTTTACTTTTGTTATAATGGCGATCCCAGGGCTGGATATCTTTTACAGAGTACCTCGCCCTAGTATGAGACGGTTCGAGAGTTTTTACTCGGAGCGACCCGGAGTGCTATCGCCGATTGCCAGATGTATCGTGACGGCTAATAATAATGACCACCTTATTGATTTTTTCTGGAGAGGTGGCCCAGCCCAACCCTTTTTTCAGCGTTGATCTATTTATTTAATATTTTACCCATTAGTCTATGACCATGGCGTTTTCCTGCCTATTTATTTTTTATTCCCTGACTACGGCAACTTCCTGTACTTATTTATTTATCTATTTTTTAAACTATTTATTTTTAAATAATTTAACAACAATTTCTTTAAACCCAGTGACATATTCTAACTATTTATTTTTTGTTTTATTTATTTGATTATTTATTTATTCTTCCCAGTGTATTTGTTTATTTATTTTTATTGTTTGGACGACATGCGGTATTCCCTTTTTTATTGTTATTATTATTATTTTATTCTTGGTCGCAGCATACTAAGGTTTCACACCGTTCTGCTGTGGCCACACCCTGAGCCACTCAACCGGATCCTGAGTGGGAGGATCAGAGAGCTATAAGGGGAGATGTGGAGGCTCTTTAAAAAATAAATATATTAAATTGAAGAGAGCAGGACTCGGAGAATCCCCCTGTCTTGTCCCAACGGAAGTCTTGATCGGTGCGGTTAATCCTTCTTCTGTCCTTATTCTTGTTTCAGTTTCCATATTTATTACTCTAATGAGACCTATTAGATCCTCCGGAACTTTTTTTCGCTTTAGGTTGGACTGTATATCTTTTAGTTGTATTCGATCTCAATTATTATTATATTTTGTTCATTACTGTTTAAACACTTATGGATAGTGAAATAGGTTTGATTTAATTTTTAATGTGGGCCGTGCCAAGGATAAGATGTACTTTTGTATATGTTTTTTATTTGTTCTGAAGTTAACAAACTATTTAAAATGTTGCTTTTTTCAGACGAAAATGTTGTTGATTTTGATTCGTCAAGTGGTGAGGAATATATGCCAGAAAATAATATACCCGAATATAATACTGATGAAAAACAGCAGCCAGAGCAGATTTCTGAATCGGGCCCTACTAGTTTCTCTCTTCGTAAAAGGCAGAGGAATGAATCCAATTGGAAAAAAAATATTAGAAAAACGAAAAAAGCCAAAGGAATGTCTTACATAAGTGCCTCAGGCACTGTGATACAACAAAAGATCTTTCAATATATTGACAACTGCTGCTTTGAAAAATGCTTCACTTATTTTGATGAGAAACAACAATCAAGATTATTTAACAGCTTTTATGAACTGGGGAGCCATGATGCACAGAGTGCTTATATTTTTTCTCAGATAAAGGTCGACAATACGGCCCTACAACAAACATTATTGAACGAAACAGGAGAAAATGTGAACAATAAAAGAAGAAAAACAACAAACATGAGTATTGATAGCAAGAAAAAATTTGTTCGACGATATTACTTATCCACTATAAATGGAGATAAAAAAGTTTGTAAAACTTTTTTTAAAAAAGTTTTACATGTATCTGATGGCAGAATAGATCGAGTATTAAAAAATAAAGAAAAGTTTACTCCCCCAAAAGATAAACGTGGGCACCATATACCTCACAATAAAACGCCTGAAAATAAAGTAAAGCAAGTTTGTGATTTTATTGAGACTTTTCCTTCCTACGAATCTCACTACAAGAGAGAGAAGAAGTATCTATCTCCAGATTTAAACATTGCAACCCTGTACAGGCAATACAAGCAAACAATTCCTGAACCAGTATCATTATCAGTCTTTAAATCAATCTTTAACAGCAAGTTTAATCTACATTTCCATCCACCTTTGCTTGATACCTGTAAACGTTGTGACCTGTTAGAAAATAACAAAAAAAAACATACACAAACTCCAGAGGAGATTGTCAGTATTTCACAAGAGAAGGAATTATACCTAAGAAATGGAGAAAAAGCAAGAGAAATAATGAAAACTTTACAATGGTCATAGATCGAGAGCTACTGACCATTTTGGAAATTGATTTCAGAACGCAAATAACATATCCCATACTGTAGTGTGATCAGCACACCCCCCGAAAGTCAGATTCTTACTCATCAAATCGAGTCGTTTTTAGGGGTAATCGACCCCTGAAGATGTCAAAAATTACCGTAAGATCACCTCATTGATTATAATTTCTAAACTGTTTACTCTACGGAAAATTCCTTTATAAGAAAAATTGTAGAGGATGTAATTTTTGTTTAAAAAAAATTTGAAATTAACCACCCAAAATGAGGGAGAGGGTCAAAAATGACCAAACTCAACCAAATTTTGTATACATATTCTGTGGACCCCCAGAAGGCTAGAAATGCAAAAACTAAGTTACATTTGGTACAAGGGCCTAGATTTTCATTTTCTGACCCTCCTCTCCATTTGGCTGGTTAGTTTTTGCATTACTAGCCTTTTGGAGGCACACAGATTTATACAAAATTTGGTTGAGTTTGGACGAAAGAGCTAGAATTTTCATTTTTGACCCCCCCCCCCATTTTGGGTGGCTTTATTCTAATTTTTCTAGACAAAAATGTCAAAAAAAAATTTATTTTAAGAATAAATATATTAAACACTGCTGAGTCAGCTGGCCATTCTGATATGAGTGATAATAGAAGCAATAGCATCTCATCTAGAGACAGGCTCCAGGATAGAGCTCGTAAAGCTATTTCTTCTTCTCAGCGTGAGAACACAGAAGCCTTAATCCGCATTCACACTACGCTGACGTGTCGTGTTAACACGTCAGCTGACGAGTGCAAAAAAAAAATTATAATTAGGAGTGTGCACATTAGGCTGACGTGTCGTATCGCGACATAACTCGCTCGCTGACGCGTCAGCTCTAAATATAAATTGGTCCCAGAACTCATCAGACCGTCAGCCATGATGAACATGGAAGAAGAGCTCAGAGAAGGGTATTTACTCAAATAAATAAAAGATATTAATGATCTATGAATTTTAGTTTTCATAATTCATAATATGAGGTATCAAATTTAAGAATTGAAATATTTAAATGAATTTAAGATAGATAGATAATAGATAATAATTTATTGTTTAAAGTCAGTTTGGCTATTACAATTTTGAAAAAATAGAATAAAAAATAAAACATTATAGAAAAACCCAGTAAACAAAACGAAAAATAAAAAATCTTATTTGAGATTTTTTTATTTTATTTATTCATTAACTATGAATGCCCGGATACGGAGAGCCTCAACCACAAAGTGAAACAAGTCTTTTGCTTGTTCCTCATTACAGATGTTCGTTATTATTTCTACGAAGTTACCTTCGTCTACCACCTCAGAGGCAAGAAAATATTTATACAAATAGTGACTGCGCGAACCAGTGAATATCGGACAATCTACTAGAATATGCTTTAAATCTTCCTTTGCCTGCATATTGCATAGCGGTCAGTTCACATTTGGGTCCAATTTATAACTGTTGGAGTTGACATAAAAATGTACAACTCGAGCATTTGTTGTTCTTAGTTGGTGGATAAGTCGCGTTTTAGAGATGGGCCAACGCGTGTTGAGGAGAAAATTATTATTAGGGTCCAGACGCCCATATAAGGATGCATAAGTCGAACCATTTATAGCCGATTGGCCCTCCAGGCAGTAAACATCCAGAACGTCCCTAGCTGCCCTGATTGCATCCACATTTTGGGGATCCTATAGTGTCAACCCATCAATTCTTATAAAAAAACTGTGCACCTGGGACACCCAGTTATATTTAACCTTATTAGATTCGGTGCTATGAAGACAAACCAATCGGTTGTAGCAAATTCGGGGAGTCTACTGGATGGCATAGCGAGAATCCTACACATCCAGTTAAGTGATCTCTCGAAAGCAACCACCGCAAGTCTGACCGGTTTGAATTCACCCCTAACAATGTAGCCGGGAGTTGATCTGTTTAGAAAATAGTTCCTGGAGCTACCGAGTGATGCACGATAACCAAATTAAAAAAAAATACAAATATATAGTAAACGCCCCCCCCCCCTGGACCCAGACCCGCCCAAACCCCGCCCCCACCACAGCACCCCACCCCGCCCAGCCCCTCGCCCTACCCCGAATCCTCCACAACTACACCCCCACCTCCTTGGTTGCTCAAGTTTTATTATTATATAAAAATGTTTCACCTAGAACCAACACCTAACTCCTTAAAAGTTACTGAAGATAAACATTTTTTTTTAATAAAAGTCTCTTAGTTTTCGAGTTATAGGCATTTTTTTGAAAATAATTAAAATCTTTCCCCTGCCCTAAATAATGAAATGCTCTGGCTACAAATTTACATATTTTATTATTCTAATTTTTGTTACGCAATCCTAAATAATCCTGCTATTGACCAGAATTCAAAATAAAACAAAAGTACTATACATTTGGAGAAAAAAATATTTTTATGTTTTAAAAAATTTTCATCATCTTAACTTTGAATCATCATTCGCATAGTACTTTTTTGTTTTTAATTATTGTTTTTTTAATCAACCACTTATTTTGTTTGTTTTGATTCAACCAGATGATTAATTTTTATTCAACCACTTGTTAATAATTAATTTAATTAAAAAGCCTCTCAATATTTTCCCCAAAATTGAGACCTGGTTATTCGCTAATTTATCCAATAAAATTGTATATAATATATAATATTAAAATATATAATACTATATAATTATTTTGAATTGAATTTTTGATTATTTTTTATTCTATTAAATGAATACAGTTCTTTATAAAAACTACGATCCTATATGTTAATATATATATATATATATACTAGGGTGGTCTTAGATACCTTCCAAATATATATAAAAAATCCTGTAAAATTTGACCTTTTAATTTTAATATACACGTGCCTCAAAATCGCGAAAATTTTAAATGGAAATACATGTAATTTTTTAACTCTGGTAAAATTGATTAATCGATTTGAAATTGTTCACAGTTGTAGCTGACACTGTTAAGAACAGAGCCTGAAAATTTAAAATTTTTAAAAAATATTTTAATTAAAGAAAATTTCGTAATATTTAATGACTTGATATATAAGGAAATAATAAATTTAAAAAGTTGAAATTTTCGGTGTTGGTTTCTAACAGTATCAGCTACAACTGTGAAAAATTTCAAATCGATTGATCAATTTTTAACAGTTATATAAAAAAAATTAACTCCTTAAAAAAAATGCATGTATTTTCCATTTAAAATTTTTTTCGATTTTGGGGCACGTGATAATAATAATAAAATTGAAGGAGACAATGAAAGAGTGTGTCTTCTGCTGGAATGATAAATTTTATTTATAACGAGTCTATAGTTTTGAGAGCTTTGCCCTCTTCATCAGTCCCGTGAATGCCAAATGGATTCATTTCCGAGGTCATTAATTAAATTTAAAAAAATAAATAAATAATGTCATCATCTTATGTTTTTTTTTGTTTTTTTTTAGAAACTAGTCAACTATCAAGCGATGAACCTACTGAGGATTATTTTTGTGAAGAATGTTTTTGTGGTTTTCTTAAATTATCCCTTTACAAACGTCATATGCTTGAGCATCATCCTGCGAATTGTCGATTCTTTTGTGACTATTGCGATAAAAAGTATATGAGTAAAAATAGTGTGAAACGTCATATTTTCAAACATCATAAGGAAAAATATTATAAACATGCTAATATAACAAACACCTGTCGTCAATGCAAAAAACGGTTCATAAGTAAACAAAGACTCAAGGATCATTTACGGTATAATTGTATAGAGAGGCCATTAAGCTGCGATCACTGTGATAAGAAATTCTCCGAGAGAAGTGTTCTCTATGGACATCTGATGACTCATATTGATAAAAAGCCTTTCAGCTGTGAACTCTGCGATAAGAGCTTCTTACGAAGGGAAGAATTGAGGAAGCATTTAGTGTCTCACCCTGCTGGCTAGGCCTTTCCATGCTATTACTACGAGAGGGTTTTTTTACGACAGTAAAACAATTCTATAACTCATGAACTTTAAAACAATTTATTTTTTAATTTAAATGATAGTTATCCTCCACTTAATTCACCAATACTTTATTCTTATCTTTAGAAAAAATAAATTAAAAGTCGGTATCAAATATCTCATAAGATATACCGGGTGAGTTTTTTTTATCTTGAGACAGTATTATGATTCAAAAACAGTGCATTATATGAAAAAAATGTCAAATAAAAGTTTATTTATATCCAGGGGGAAACTAAACCAAGCTATTGTTTGTCGACGTAGAACAGGCTTTCAGGGGTATTTTAATGTCACGTTCTGTTTTTTAAATGGAAACCTATATTTTTCTTTACATTGTCTAAATTTACAAAAAAAGCTGAACAACTTTCATAAGAACTATTTTTTTATATGACATCAAATAAACAAAATATTGAATCAATTAGATCTAAAAAAAATCCAAATAATAATTATTCTTAACAATTATTCACCTTAATTATCAAATAATAATGATTTAATTATTAAATAAATAATTTAATAAAATTTTCCGATTATGTTCTGTGACATTCCAGAGTGTATTGCAAGTCTTCTGGATGAATTCCAGTTCCAATTTCCTTATTTTTTTAAACAGATTTACAACACGATAAAATGAAGCTTGTGAGGGTGTATTCCTATCAGGAAAACGCTCGGCATCCATTTCAATGGCAGCCATATAACACTTCTTCCACAATCAGCATAAATTAAGACCATTTCAATTCTGTCTTCAAAAAAAATACTCCATTTTTATTATAGTAATACAATATAACTATCTACTGAATTGACACGAGAAATAAACTTTTTAAACTCAAGAATTTCAATTAGTTCTATTAAGTAAAAAATAATCTCTTAAATCTGAGTATAAAGAAGTTTTAAAATCATTATAAACACTTATTTTCATTGTTGTGACTTTTCAATTTAATAATTATTTATTTAATCATTATTATTTGATAATTAAGTTGAATAATTGTTAAAAATATTTTTTTTTTTTTTTTTGAGATCTAATTGATTCATGTATTTTGTTTATAAAAAAATATTTCTTGTGAAAGTTCTTCAGTTTTTTTTTTTTGTAGATTAAGGAGACTTATAGAAAAATATAGGGTTTTATTTAAAAAACAGAAGTTGACCTTCAAATACTCTTGAAAGCTTGTTCTATGTCGACAAAAACTAGCGTAGTTTAGTTCCCCTTTGATATAAATAAAATTTTATTTGAAATTTTTTTTTCATATAATACACTGTTTTTGAGTTATAAGACTGTCTCAAGATAAAAAAAAACTCACCCGGTATATAATTTAAAGGAGAGGGAGGGGTACCCTCGTGAATCGAACCCATGTGCCAAACTTGCTATGCGAGCTAGAGATGGAAACCCTTCCGACATTTACAGCTAGAAATTTTCACTCAAGTGTGAGTAATAAAAGATATTGTGAAATTCCGCTGACAACTAAACGAAGTATTCACTGCATGGCTGTGTTTTATATTATCTTTAAAAACTAGTGAGTTTTTTGAATTTCGAATAGAAGGAGACAATAAAAGAGTGTGTCTTCTGCTGGAATTATAAATTTTTAATTTATTTATAACGAGACTATAGTGAAGTGTTTCATAAAAATTCTATAATTCCAGCAGAAGACACACTCTTTTATTGTCTCCTTCAATTTTTAAAAATTCTACTACTCTCAACAAAAAGAAATTTTCAATTGAATTTTGAATAATTCAAGCTTCAAAAGAACTAATTTCTTCAATATTAAATTTACAAATCTAATTGTTTAAACATTAATTTGTTTCACAAAGAGACAAAGAGGTTGTCCTCTGCTTGATGCAAATAAACATACACACATATATATCGAAATTATATATCTGTATATATTATTTATTTGTTTGAGACTATAGTTTCGAAGACTTGGTCTTCATCATCAGTCTTTTTTTAATTATAAATATTATTCATGGAGTCAATACCGTATGGATATTGAAAATTTTCGATCTTTACTTAGCTAGGAGCCAGTTAAAATTAAAATGAACTTAAGGTCACATTCATATTTAAACATATGTATGTAAACAAAAACTTTTCAATTAATTTGTTTTCTTTTTAACATTTTATTGATTATTTATTTGTATTGTTGAAAAAGTAAATAAAGCTAAATCTACACGTTTATTTTAGCTCTTGTTTATTTTACTGTATTGTGACACGAGGGGTGAACCACGATTGGAATTAGGTGTACACCGTCTTTGGAATTCATTAGATAATCTATTGTCTTCTACTTGGAAATGAAAGTGGAAGTAGGTGTACACAATTTTAGGTCGCGGTTCACCCCTCGTTGTGACACTACGTGATGATACCCTTCGCGGCCATTTGTACATTGATATATCCTTACTGTGCAAAATTTACTCCAATCCGACAAAGGGTTCAAATTTTTATAATAAAAACCCTCCCCCGTCCCTATTTTATGATCTGATTCCAGCCAAAATCTTATCAGCTCTTAATCTTAATATAATTTTTTTTTATGATCACTATAATATGTTGTAACTTGAGAAAAATTTTTGGGTGTACATTTACCATACATCTCACAAGGATTTCATTTCTAGTATTAAGGTAGTTTTTCCACCAAATGCGTTTTCTTAGGATTTTTTTGAAATTTAGACAGATTATTATTTAAATACTTGTGCATCGATTAGTGGCAAAAGGAAATTTATGAACAATACAGTTCCGGTGATATTAAATTTTAAAAATCGAGTTTTTCAGACTCTTATACATTGCACTATACGGAATACCGGAAAATTTACATACATTAATTTTAATTAAGAAACCCTTCTTACCATTTTTATAAAAAACTAAAGCAACATTAAACAATAAACAATACATATTTTAAGACAATTTTGATTCATAGTTACAACACAGTTGCTGAGATAATAAGGAATAAATAATGAAAAATGTATAAAAAAAATTTAGACTAAAACAATTTGGCAACAGCGCATTTATTTAACCAGCGAAAAATGCATGGGCTAGATTATTTCAAAATTATAATTTTCATAAGGTGTAACGTAGGCGTTGATTACATTTGTTAAAAAATAACAAAACGATTTTTATAGAAATTTAAAATGTATTTAATCTGTCATTTTAATATAAAAATATTCAATTCTCTTACAATGGTGCCAAATTTGTCAAACGAGCAAGGGATTGGCTAGAATCGGTACATAAACAGCAAAAAGTTTTGGGCTTATGAACTATGAATCCTTATTGTCTGTTCTATATACTCTAGCATTAACTTTTTGCTAGTATTGTCGCGAAACAACTACCTTAAGCAAATTAATTTTTAATTTCAAAATCTTAACTCTTCTGACATTTCAATTAAATCTAATAAGGTCTTTTTATACAGGCTTTAAATTTCTATTTTCTAAAAAAAAAAACTAACTAGTTTTAGCTGAATTCGAAAAAGGAGGTTATCATTTGGATAAATAAATAATAAATATGTACGAGGATAAGTCAAAAATTACTTATACTTTTCCTTCTACAACTTTATTAAACTAAGATAGGTGTACAACAGATAACTAGATTATTTTTCGATATAGACTCCACCTTTAGCAATGCACTTGGTCCATCGAGCCACAAGCTTCTGGATGCCTTCCTGGTAGAATGTTTTCGGTTGGTCATGAAGCCACTTTTGCACCGCATCCCGAACGTCCATGTCTGAGGCAAATCGACGACCTCTCAAAGCTTCCTTGAGCTGTCCAAAGAGACGAAAGTCTGAAGGAGCGAGATCTGGGCTGTAGGGCGGGTGTTCCATGGTCTCAAAGTTGACGGTCGCCCACCTCCCTCTTTTCGTGTTACTCTCGTTCGGCCACTTTTTAACCGACTTCCAAAAAGGAGGAGGTTCTCTATTCGATTGAATTTTTTTTTTTTTTTTTTTTGTGCCCTATGTTACCTCATATCTCCGCCAATTGTCAACCGATTTTGAAAATTTTTTTTGCATTGAATTTGAGTCTAGCTTCCGATTGGTCCCATTTTTTTTCGATTTTTTTTCATAGGTATTAGACCTTTTTTATTAGGTTTGTTTAGGTTTATTTAGACCTAACCTCTTTGTTTATGAACCGATTTCGATGGTTCTTTTTTTATCCGAAAGGGGGTGTCTTAGGGATGGTGTCATATTATTTGGTCAAGTTCTGATGATATAATCACTATTAATAACATCACTAAAAAAGAGAAAAATAAAAATTTTTAAGAAGCAAACGATTCAAAAATTAAGTGCAACAGGTATAAAAAATACACTAACAAATAAAATAATTTTGTTACAACTAAACGACGAAATATTAACACGAAATTACTTTTTGAAGTTGGTGCCAAACATATACCTTTTATGAATCGCACTCGACGGATCTTACTTAGTACGTTTGGCGGGTACGCTCGCTTATAGGTATATGTTTGTTTGGCACCGACTTTAAAAAGTAATTTCGTGTTAATATTTCGTCGTTTAGTTGTAACTAAATAAGATAATAATTATTTTATACCTTTTAGTGTATTTTTATATTTGTTGCACTTAATTTTTTGAAGTCGGTTTTTATTTTTTTCTTAAAAATTTTTTAAACATTTCGATCCATAAAAAACGCTTTTACGAGATAAAGCACTTTCCCCGTATTGTGACAAAAGTCTCCGGTGAATTTCAGCACCTTTCACACCTCTGACCACTCCTCGTTGCTCCTCTTTGGTGCAATCTGATATCGGAGCTGACATGCTTATGCTGTTGTTGTAGCTAGACGACAACTGACGCGATCGTGATTAAATTCCGCACACGTGACCAAAGACGCCCCAACTCAACGCATGCGCATCCGGCCGCCTCCTATCTTAGTTTAATAAAGGTGTAGAACGAAAAGTGTAGGTAATTTTTGACTATATAAAACGTTTATAAAATTTCCAAAAGTTTCGAGAAAAATTCTCTTCTCTCTTTATCAATGAAAAATTTCGAAAAATAGTTGCTTTATGGAAAAATTACTTATTCTTCTTCGATAAAGCAACGATTTTTGAATTTTTTCTTTGATAAAGGGAGATTTTTTCGAAATAATAAAACAATCGATAATTTTTTTTTTTTAATTTGGGAGGAAATTTTATAAGTAACCATAGCAACTGCGTTGTTTTCTTATGCTGAAGACATGAAGGAATCGACTTAAAATAAAAAAGAATTTTAAGAAAAAATGAAACCGACTTCAAAAAACTTAAATGCAACAAATAAAATACACTAAAAGGTATAAAATAATTATTATCTTATTTAGTTACAACTAAACGATGAAATATTAACATGAAATTACTTTTTGAAGTCGGTGCCAAACAAACTATACCTATAATCGAGCATACCCACCAAACGTGTTACTAAGTAAGATCCGTCGCGAGTGCGATTCATAAAAGGTATATGTTTGGCACCGACTTAAAAAAGTAATTTCATGTTAATATTTCGTCGTTTAGTTGTAACTAAATAAGATAATAATTATTTTATACCTTTTAGTGTATTTTAATTTTTTTGAAGTCGGTTTTATTTTTTTCTTAAAAATTTTTATTTTTCTCTATTTAGTGATGTTATTAATATTGATCCTATCATCAGAACTTGACCAAATTAATATTGCACCATCCCTAAGATACCCCCTTTCCAATAAAAAAAGAATCATCGAAATCGGTTCATAAACAAAGAAGTTAGTCCTGAACAAACCTAACAAAAAAGGTCTAATACCAATGAAAAAACATGGGACCAATCGGAACGTAGACTGGACCCAATGCAAAAAAAAAAATTTCAAAATCGGTTCACAATTGGCGGAGAAATGTGAGGTAACATAGGCACAAAAAAAATTCAGTCGAACAGAGAACCTCCTCCTTTTTTTGAAGTCGGTTAAAAATAGCGATATATACCTATATACTCCAAACTGTGGGGAAACACGAAAAAGACTTCTGAAATAATTTTTAATCCACACTCTGTCGTTAAAGCCATTTTTTCATTGTCTTTTTAATAAATATTGACCTTTATTTAATAAATATTGACAGAAATAAAAACATATCTTATAAATAATTGTTTGCTTAACACTTCAGAATAAATTTCATTATCTCTGATATATGACATAATGACATAAGATATATCACTTTAGAGTTTGATATTTTTTATATTCTAATTTATTTTTTGTAATAAATCGAAGAGCTTATGATGAAATTACAATAATCCAAAAATCATCGATTATATAATTTTTTAAGTAATTGGACTTTGACCTTAATTTCCAACTCTCGAAAGCTAATTACATTCAAACTGGCTATGTTGGAAGAATGATGTTTTCTTTTCTTGATCTTAATTTGAATTAATTACTTAATTGAATTAAATATATATACTATCATTTATTTATTCATTATATATATGATAAAGCATATTACTTTATTAATATTTCAACTGTGAAATTATTAGTATTTATAATGAAGAGCATTTTGATAAACATTTTGACATGTATTCATTGCATTTATGATTTTATAATTGAAAAAATTTATGAACTTTATTTCCTAACTTCTAAAAGAAATCTTCCACCGATCGAAATTTCGCCTATTATATTAGAAAGTGCTGTTGATTTGGCCACAAAAATAAGAAAACGACAAGTAAGTGTTCACCTTAGATTATTTTATTTATTTCTATATTATACATACCTATATCGTCGGCTTAGAGTGTGTAAACCTGCTAACTCACAAAAAGAAAATTTTACAGGAGAGATACTAAAAACTTCACAAAATTTAAAATTTTTGTTTAGGAATAAAACCCAAAAAATACTATTGGTTTATTTTGTATTATTTTATAGTTTAAATCATAAATAAACGAATAGAATGTAGTGGCTACTGTTTTGTAAGCTGTTTTTTGTGACTTGGCAGGTTTTTTGGAAAATGAAATAAAAATTATAAAGTGAATTAATTGCTATAATTAAGAAATGCACTTTAATAATTCAAATAATATCTATCTATCTACTCTTATTAAACGAGCAAAAATTGTTTATATATTTGTATCTAAGCGATCTGGCTAGAGGTCTGGACCAAGACGAATTTCATCTTAATTGATCTTTTCTTAATTAAAGTAATTATTGATGGATGAAAATCTCAATAAAAATGTTTGTTTACATTTTTTTCAATTATCTTTTATTCATTAATTGGTTTTTTTAATTTTAAAACCCACTAATAGGTTATAGCAAATATTAATATATATATATTAAAATTAGGAATTTTTTGTTTGTTTTTAATTAACAGGTGTCTAAATCATAACAAAACAGGTGTGTTTACAAATAAAGTGGTTGAACTGGCTTTTTACTTTATCCAATGCAAAGCATGGGTAAAGTATTGTAATCGCTCTCGGGGCAAGCGTGGCTTCAAAGGGTCCTCAGGTAAAGACTACGGAACCCATGGACTCAATTAAAGTCACAAATTGTAGTATTCAATTAGGTTGAATTTTAGCACGTGACGGTTTTGCCAAAAATTACAAGGGGTCTCGTCGAGAGGCTAAAAAGTGCGATTTTTTCATTTAGTGCGTGCGGATGGATGGATGGATGTATGTATGTTATCGTTTTTTTGGGCCACGATTTTTTCCACACCGTTGCACCGATTGAAATGAAATTGAAAACCTACCATTAGTTTAACAAAATGAAGCGCTGATTAGTTTTTGGTACATATCGGCCCACAAACATTAGTACTTTATTTCAGTACTTTTTTAGTTTTTTCTAAATATCTTGAAAATGACTTAACCAATTTTGATGAAATTTAATATCCTAATTAAGTACCTTGGGGACCACAAAAAAGGTTAAATAAAGTTTTTAGTAAAATTATATTTTGAAGTACTTTACTCTAGAGTAAGATGGTACTTTTTTAATTTTTTAAATTCTTTAAAATTTATTCATTTGAAGGTTTTAATATAGCTCATTTAGCCTTGCTTAAGTAAGAATGGATAGGCTTCTCTCTGTGAAATGCTAAAAATTTGGGAGGAATTTTTATGAGTAACCATAGCAACTTGCGTTGTTTTCTTATCCGTTACCTTTGCTGAAGACATAGAGAAATCGATTTTAAACCAAAAATAGTGATTGATTCTCATCTAGTACTTGAGGAATAATCATTCTATATTGGATTTTTGACGTTTCGGTTTTTATTAGTAACCATTGCTGAAGACATAGAGAAATCGACTTTAAACCAAAAATAGTGATTGATTCTCATCCAGTACTTGAGGAATAATCATTCTATATTGGATTTTTGACGTTTCGGTTTTTATTAGTAACCATTGCTGAAGACATAGAGAAATCGACTTTAAACCAAAAATAGTGATTGATTCTCATCTAGTACTTGAGGAATAATCATTCTATATTGGATTTTTGACGTTTCGGTTTTTATTAGTAACCATTGCTGAAGACATAGAGGAATCGACTTTAAATCAAAAATAGCGATTGATTCTCATCTAGTACTTGAGGAATAATCCATTCTATATTGGATTTTTGACGTTTCGGTTTTTATTAGTAACCATTGCTGAAGACATAGAGAAATCGACTTTAAACCAAAAATAGCGATTGATTCTCATCTAGTACTTGAGGAATAATCATTCTATATTGGATTTTTGACGTTTCGGTTTTTATTAGTAACCATTGCTGAAGACATAGAGGAATCGACTTAAAATCAAAAATAGCGATTGATTCTCATCTAGTACTTGAGGAATAACCATTCTATATTGGATTTTTGACGTTTCGGTTTTTATTAGTAACCATTGCTGAAGACATAGAGAAATCGACTTTAAACCAAAAATAGTGATTGATTCTCATCTAGTACTTGAGGAATAATCATTCTATATTGGATTTTTGACGTTTCGGTTTTTATTAGTAACCATTGCTGAAGACATAGAGAAATCGATTTTAAACCAAAAATAGCGATTGATTCTCATCTAGTACTTGAGGAATAATCATTCTATATTGGATTTTTGACGTTTCGGTTTTTATTAGTAACCATTGCTGAAGACATAGAGAAATCGACTTTAAACCAAAAATAGCGATTGATTCTCATCTAGTACTTGAGGAATAATCATTCTATATTGGATTTTTGACGTTTCGGTTTTTATTAGTAACCATTGCTGAAGACATAGAGAAATCGATTTTAAACCAAAATAGCGATTGATTCTCATCTAGTACTTGAGGAATAATCATTCTATATTGGATTTTTGACGTTTCGGTTTTTATTAGTAACCATTGCTGAAGACATAGAGAAATCGATTTTAAACCAAAAATAGCGATTGATTCTCATCTAGTACTTGAGGAATAATCATTCTATATTGGATTTTTGACGTTTCGGTTTTTATTAGTAACCATTGCTGAAGACATAGAGAAATCGATTTTAAACCAAAAATAGCGATTGATTCTCATCTAGTACTTGAGGAATAATCATTCTATATTGGATTTTTGACGTTTCGGTTTTTATTAGTAACCATTGCTGAAGACATAGAGAAATCGATTTTAAACCAAAAATAGTGATTGATTCTCATCTAGTACTTGAGGAATAATCATTCTATATTGATTTTTGACGTTTCGGTTTTTATTAGTAACCATTGCTGAAGACATAGAGAAATCGATTTTAAACCAAAAATAGCGATTGATTCTCATCTAGTACTTGAGGAATAATCATTCTATATTGGATTTTTGACGTTTCGGTTT
This sequence comes from Forficula auricularia, assembly GCA_024734495.1. NCBI lineage: Eukaryota > Metazoa > Arthropoda > Insecta > Dermaptera > Forficulidae > Forficula > Forficula auricularia. The sequence goes on along the minus strand of JALMQS010000117.1, from coordinate 1,442,953 downwards.
TTATTAGTAACCATTGCTGAAGACATAGAGAAATCGACTTTAAACCAAAAATAGCGATTGATTCTCATCTAGTACTTGAGGAATAATCATTCTATATTGGATTTTTGACGTTTCGGTTTTTATTAGTAACCATTGCTGAAGACATAGAGAAATCGACTTTAAACCAAAAATAGCGATTGATTCTCATCTAGTACTTGAGGAATAATCATTCTATATTGGATTTTTGACGTTTCGGTTTTTATTAGTAACCATTGCTGAAGACATAGAGAAATCGATTTTAAACCAAAAATAGCGATTGATTCTCATCTAGTACTTGAGGAATAATCATTCTATATTGGATTTTTGACGTTTCGGTTTTTATTAGTAACCATTGCTGAAGACATGGAGAAATCGATTTTAAAACCAAAAATAGCGATTGATTCTCATCTAGTACTTGAGGAATAATCATTCTATATTGGATTTTTGACGTTTCGGTTTTTATTAGTAACCATTGCTGAAGACATAGAGAAATCGATTTTAAACCAAAAAATAGCGATTGATTCTCATCTAGTACTTGAGGAATAATCATTCTATATTGGATTTTTGACGTTTCGGTTTTTATTAGTAACCATTGCTGAAGACATAGAGAAATCGATTTTAAACCAAAAATAGCGATTGATTCTCATCTAGTACTTGAGGAATAATCATTCTATATTGGATTTTTGACGTTTCGGTTTTTATTAGTAACCATTGCTGAAGACATAGAGAAATCGACTTTAAACCAAAAATAGCGATTGATTCTCATCTAGTACTTGAGGAATAATCATTCTATATTGGATTTTTGACGTTTCGGTTTTTATTAGTAACCATTGCTGAAGACATGGAGAAATCGACTTTAAACCAAAAATAGCGATTGATTCTCATCTAATACTTGAGGAATAATCATTCTATATTGGATTTTTGACATTTCGGTTTTTATTGGTAACCATTGCTGAAGACATGGAGGAATCGACTTAAAATCAAAAATAGACATCGATTCTCATCTAGTACTTGAGGAATAACAATTCTACATTAGGTTTTTGACGTTTCGATTATTATTGGATAACCATTGCTGAAGACATGGAGGAATCGACTTAAAATCAAAAATAACGATCGATTCTCATCTAATACTAGAGGAATAACCTTATTGCATTCCATTTTTGATGTTTTGACCATTAATGGCAACCTCTATTGAAAACGTGGAAGAATCGACTTAAAATCAAAAAGACTAAATTCTTTTTTGGTAAACAACTCAAGTTTGAATCGAGAGTTTTCTAAATACATTTAATTACACTTCTAAACTTTATATTAAGTACTATTGTTCTGTTGTAAGGTAATTGCTTCTCATTTTTTAGCTTTACCATACAGGCAAGGTGGCCAACTTAGGGAGGGGTTTCCCCCCAAATTTAGTGTTAACAAAATTGCACAGGGTTTTTTGCTTTAAGGGGAAAAAATATTTAGAGGTTTTTTAGGGGTTAAAACAATTTTTTGAAAGACACTAAAAAAAAGTGAATTACATATTTAAATTTTTTGCAAAAAATGACAGTTTAGGGCGAGGGGTGATCCGCGATTGGAAGTAGGTGTACACCTCTTTGGAAGTATTTTGGAAGTACTTGGAAATATTTGTGAGTACTTGGAAATGTTTGGAAGTACTTCGAAATATTTGAAAGTGCTTGGGATAATTTGGAATTACTTGGGAATATTTGGAATTATTTGGGAATATTTAGAAAGACTTGGAAATATTTGGAAGACTTGGAAATATTTAGAAAGACTTGGAAATATTTGGAAGTTCTTGGAAATATTTGGAAGTACTTGGAAATATTTGGAAGTACTTGGAAATATTTGGAAGTGCTTGGAAATATTTGGAAGTACTTGGAAATATTTGGAAGTACTTGGAAATATTTGGTAGTGCTTGGAAATATTTGGAAGTACTTGAAAATATTTGGAAGTACTTGGAAATATTTGAAAGTACTTGGGAATATTTGGAATTACTTGGAAATATTTGGAAGTACTTGGAAATATTTGGAAGTACTTGGAAATATTTGGATAAGTACTTGGAAATATTTGGAAGTACTTGGAAATATTTTGAAGTACTTGGAAATATTTGAAAGTGCTTGGAAATATTTGGAAGTACTTGGAAATATTTGGAAGTACTTGGAAATATTTGGAAGTACTTGGAAATATTTTGGATTAGGTACTTGGAAATATTTGGAAGTACTTGGAAATATTTTGGATTAGGTACTTGGAAATATTTGGAAGTACTTGGAAATATTTGGAAGTACTTGGAAATATTTGGAAGTACTTGGAAATATTTGGAAGTACTTGGAAATATTTTGGATTAGGTACTTGGAAATATTTGGAAGTACTTGGAAATATTTTGGATAGGTACTTGGAAATATTTGGAAGTACTTGGAAATATTTGGAAGTACTTGGAAATATTTGGAAGTACTTGGAAATATTTGGAAGTACTTGGAAATATTTTGGATAGGTACTTGGAAATATTTGGAAGTACTTGGAAATATTTGGAAGTACTTGGAAATATTTGGAAGTACTTGGAAATATTTTGGATTAGGTACTTGGAAATATTTGGAAGTACCTGGAAATATTTGGAAGTACTTGGAAATATTTGGAAGTACTTGGAAATATTTGGAAGTACTTGGAAATATTTGGAAGTGCTTGGAAATATTTGGAAGTACTTGGAAATATTTGGAAGTACTTGGAAATATTTGGAAGTACTTGGAAATATTTGGAAGTACTTGGAAATATTTGGAAGTACTTGGAAATATTTTGGAAGTACTTGGAAATATTTGGAAGTACTTGGAAATATTTGGAAGTACTTGGAAATATTTTGGATTAGGTACTTGGAAATATTTGGAAGTACCTGGAAATATTTGGAAGTACTTGGAAATATTTGGAAGTACTTGGAAATATTTGGATTAGGTACTTGGAAATATTTGGAAGTACTTGGAAATATTTGGAAGTACTTGGAAATATTTGGAAGTACTTGGAAATATTTTGGATTAGGTACTTGGAAATATTTGGAAGTACCTGGAAATATTTGGAAGTACTTGGAAATATTTGGAAGTACTTGGAAATATTTGGAAGTACTTGGAAATATTTGGAAGTACTTGGAAATATTTGGAAGTACTTGGAAATATTTGGAAGTACTTGGAAATATTTGGAAGTACTTGGAAATATTTGGAAGTACTTGGAAATATTTGAAAGTACTTGGAAATATTTGGAAGTACTTGGAAATATTTGGAAGTACTTGGAAATATTTGGAAGTACTTGGAAATATTTGGAAGTGCTTGGAAATATTTGGAAGTACTTGGAAATATTTGGAAGTACTTGGAGAATATTTGGAAGTGCTTGGAAATATTTGGAAGTACTTGGAAATATTTGGAAGTACTTGGAAATATTTGGAAGTACTTAGGAAATATTTGGAAGTACTCTATTGGAAATATTTTGAGAAGTACTTGGAAATATTTGGAAGTGCTTGGAAATATTTGGAAGTACTTGGAAATATTTGGAAGTACTTGGAAATATTTGGAAGTACTTGGAAATATTTGGAAGTACTTGGAAATATTTGGAAGTACTTGGAAATATTTGGAAGTACTTGGAAATATTTGGAAGTACCTGGAAATATTTGAAAGTGCTTGGAAATATTTGGAAGTACTTGGAAATATTTGGAAGTACTTGGAAATATTTGGAAGTACTTGGAAATATTTGAAAGTGCTTGGAAATATTTGGAAGTACTTGGAAATATTTGGAAGTACAAGTGGAAATAGGTGTACAGCATATTAGGTCGCGGTTCACCCCTCGGTTTAGGATGTTTTTTTTTTAATTTTTGTCTTTTTATGGGGTTTTATTAGTATTATTAAAAAAAAAATCAGGGAGTATATTTTTGAAAATTTTTCAAAAAAATCGAATTTTCCAAAAATTAAGGCGCAAATTAAAAAAAAAAAATTGAGGACAAAATTCGGAAATTTTTCAAAAAATTATAGCTCAAAATTAAGGGATTTTTTAAAAATGTCTTGCTGATCTACCGCTAGATGTCTCTAGAGTCGTGAACTTCACTTAAAAGACTATACATTTATGTTTATTATGAGATTGATTTTTTTATGGTAATTATACAAATTTTGAAAGAAACTTTTTACTTATTTTTTGCACAAAAATACTTGGTTTTATTCAAAACAATAAGGAAATTTTTTGGCGTGTAGTAAATTTTTAGGAACTAAATTATATCAGTTTAGTTAGAATATCACGAGACCATTTCTTGATTTCATATATAAGCATTGATGAAGTCTATTCAAGTCTAGAATTCTTCTGAACTTCTCTATCGTGAAAACACACGGAGTTCTTGTAACTCAAACTCAAAATCACGAGAAAGGTCCCCGGATTCCTGGCAGAAAGTGTCACGTCATAAGGGACGTTAGCACCCATCAAAGCTTGGCTTCGAAGTGAGCTCTTTGAGCGATCGTTAGGTCATCCTGATGGGGAGTGACTGGTCAAAGCAAAGCATATGAGGGGGTCCAATCGAAAGGTTGGATTTCTCAACGGGGCCTTCTACAGAAGAATTCTCTTTTTTTGACGATTTTGAGACAAATGTTATAATTCTCGTTGGGGTCTAATTAAGAAGAATTGTTTATTTTTTAGGATTTATAGAGTTATGATCTTTAAATTTTATAAATTAAAGGGGATTTTTTTAGTCACCTAAAATAAATAAATTAAATAAATAATAATAATTGAATAAAATTACTAAATTTATATTTATAGATAAGTCACTTAAGTTTGAGAAGAATCTTAAGATGCATTTTTAACGTTTCGAGTTTTTTTTAAGATTTTTATACAAAGGCTAGAAATTTTTTACTTTACAATACAGGATATGGTCAAGTATTGTAATAGTGCATGAAAAAAGTGGTTTTTTTGCTTCTTTTTTTCGAAATATCTCAAAAATGACAGAAATTACTTTGATTAAAAAAATCGAACGAAACCATGGCATTTCGGTCTACAAAAAAGCTCTAATAAGGGAACATCGAAAAAATTATATTTTTCGAGATAATAATTGTTTTGTCAAAATGTCTATTAGTCTGTCCGTTACCAAATTTTAGCTCAAAAACTAGTGTGAATATGAAAACCAAATTTCACAAGTAGTTTTGGTCCATTGAGATTAAGAGCTGATTAGATTTTGGTGCATATCGACACAAAATTAAGGGGGGGGGGTTAAAAATTAAAATTCTAGGCCATTTGAGCAAACTCAAGCACATTTTGTATACATAATCAAGTGGGATCCCAGGAGTCTAAAAATGCAAAAACTAACCCCACACCCCTACATGATTATAAATAATTCTAATAAATATTAAATATAAGAGAGGGGCCAGGTTGTATGGTAAAGTCAAATGGATGGCCACATCAGAACACGTCAGCTTGTTTATCTTGAGACAGTCTAATAACTCAAAACAGTGAAAAAAGTTTCAAATAAAAGTTTATTTATATCGAGGGGGAACTAAACTACGCTATTGTTTGTCGACCTAGAACAAGCTTTCAAGGGTATTTCGAGGTCAAGTTCTGTTTTTTAAATAGAAACCTATATGTTTCTGTACATATTCTGAATCTACAAAAACAAACTGAACAACTTTTATTAGAACTATTTTTTATACTACACCAAATAATAAAAAATATTAAATCAATTATTAGATCTCAAAAAAATTCTAATTATTATTTTTAACAATCATTCAACTTAATTATCAAATAATAATGATCAAATATTTAATTATTAAATAAATAATAATTAATAATATTTGCCCTCAGGAGCTTCATTTTATCGTGTTGTAAATCTATTTAAAAAGAAAAAAAAAACAAGAAATGTAAAGGCTAGGAAGAAACTTAAAAAGGCCAAAATAACGAAATTGGAACTGGAATTCATCCAGAAGACTTATTGCAATACACTCTGGAATTACACAGAACATTGTTGTAAAATTATTAAATTATTTATTTGATAATTAAATATTTGATAATTAAGTTGAATGATTGTTAAAAATAATTATTATATTTTTTTTGAGATCTAATTGATTTAGTATTTTTTTTTATTTGATGTCGTATAAAAAAATAGTTCTAATGAAAGTTGTTCAGTTTTTTTTCTAGATTAAGAATATGTACAGAAACATATACGTAGGGTTCCATTTAAAAAACAGAACTTGACCTCGAAATAGCCTTTTGAAACTTTTTTTATATAATGCACTGTTTTTGATTTATAAGACTGTCTCAAGATAAAAAACTCACCCGGTATATGAATATATTATTTGAGGCTATTGTTTCGAATACCTTGTCTTCATCTCAAGTATTATTATAAGTACTATATTTGGATTTGTATGGGCGGGAGTCCAGGGGGCGTAGGGGAGGTGGTATGGAGGTGGGGTGCAGTGACGGGGTGGTTTTTATCAGAATTTTAAATTAAAAATAATATTTATATATAACTTTTAACTGAAGCAAAAAGTTGCCGAGCATCGCTCGGTGGCTCCAGGTACTAACATATATTAATTTAACATTTTACAATTTAGCTTTCAGCGGAATCTTGTGTAAAATCTTTTATTGAACACTGCAAACAAATTAATCCTTATATGAATGCAGTCGTTTGTAATGACTTTGAAAATGCTCTTAAAGAGGCAAGAAATGTTGATAATTATTTAAAAAACACACAAGAAACTGAAGAAGAAATTAAAAAATCAAAACCTTTTCTTGGTGTTCCATTTTCAACAAAAGAAAGTTCCTCAGTCAAAGGTAAAATAATAAATTCACTATTATTATTTTTTCTTTTTTAAATACATAAAATTTAAATTAATACTCTATATTTTTAAAATCTCCCAAAATGACTGCAAATATTGATTATTCAAACGAAGTTCTTATGAAATTAATGATTTTGTACTATTGGCCGGGTGCATGACTGGTATCGCCATCTGGTGGTTCTAAATAGGAACTTTTGCCTCATTTAGCTCGGACTATTTGTATATGATAAATGTTATAAACTAGTGAAGAAATTATTTAAGTTACTTTGTGAACTTTATTTCACATGTGATGAGAATTATTGATTACCAGGATTGAATAAAAATAAACTGCAACGGATCGTTGCTAAACTCTATCCAAATTCATTTGAAATATTAATATGTTTATTCCTTTATTATTAATCATCAGATATTACTTGCAATTTGCAGTTCATGTTGACTTTAATTCAAAAATAATGATCGATTCTCATTTAACAGTCGAGGAATAACCATTCTACATTGGATTTTTGACATTTCGGTTATTATTAGTAACCATTGCCGAAGACATGGAGGAATCGACTTAAAATAAAAAATAGCCATCGATTCTCATCTAATACTTGAGGAATAACAATTTTACATTAGATTTTTGACGCTTCGATTATTATTGGTAACCATTGCTGAAGACATGGAGGAATCGACTTAAAATCAAAAATAACGATGGATTCTTATCTAATACTAGAGGAATAGCCTTATTGCATTCCATTTTTGATGTTTTGACTATTAATGGCAACCTCTACTGAAAACGTGGAAAAATCGACTTAAAATCAAAAAGACTAAATTCTTTTATAGTAAACAACTCAAGCTTGAGATATTTAGAAATCCATGATAATTTAGTTAAGTTAAGGCAAAGTTCACAAATATTTTAGATCGATAGAACAGGTAAGAAAATGTAAGGTGCTAAATTTTCAGAAAAATCCTGACTTCCGTTTTCCATAAACGTCTAACGTGCCATCGACCGTGAATCACCCTGTATAGTATAAGCCTTTAAGGTGACCAACTATTTTTTGTTCAAAAAGAGTACACTTTGCAAGTATTTCATAGGTGAAAAAAGAAGAAGAAAAACGATAAAAACTTTATTTTCTTTTAAAAACATATTTTTCTTCGGAGTGGATTTTTTTGCTAAATGAGGATGTTCGTCTAATAATGTAGCCACATCCGAACAACTTTCATTTTGCATATTAAATTTGACTGTTAAGACGGCAGATAATGTTTTTACAGAAAGTTGCGACTTCTCACTGCTCCAATAATCATTCCCTAGTGAAAATACCCTTTCAACAGCAGCATTAGTGCCTGGACAACATAAGGAAATTTCTATTAAAACTTTTAAATTTTCATGTGGGATATGTTCTACTCTAAAATGCCGAAAGATTTCTACCCATCTTTTGTCAAGTTCTATTTTCTCCTCGTTCCATTTCTTCAATTTTTCTTCATTTAAATATAAATTTACTATTCGAATTTCTTCAAAGAGAAAATTGTCATTAATAACAATATCTTTTACTTCCTTCATTACAAATTCGACTGCTGAAGAAACTTCTTTCCATTCAATTTTACTATTTAGAAGGGTCCATTTGAAACAATTTAATGCTCTAAAGTTCACTATCCATTCTTCGATATATTCATAGCAAATTTTATAAAAAATTTTAACTTCTTTTAAAAATTCATTTTTTATTCCGGGATTGGAATCTTCCAAAACGGTCAGTTTATTCTTTAGAATTAGTGGTAAAAATCCATCATTAAATCTTGATTTACATTGCAGTATGAAATCGTTTAATATAATACAACCTTCTGCTGCTGAAATTTTATCTCCTTCAATTTGTAGAGTAATTTTATGAAACAACGACGCCTGACTGTGAATAAAATAAAGCATAGGTTCTGACATATCGTTTTGAAAGAATTTCTTCAAAATTGTAGGACATTTGTCAAGGCTTAAAAAATATGAACGTAGTGGATCATATAACTGCAAAACGCGTTCTAATGCTGGAGTTAAAGCAAGCCATCTGACTTTGGAATAACCAAGCAGTTTTTGTATTGAACACCAGCCTCTTCACAAAATTCTTCCAAACTTGCTAATAAAATTAATTAATTAATTAATAAAAATTAATAAAATTGAAATAAAATAATCTAAAAAAATGTTTTAGAAATACAAATGAGTATAAAATTATACAAATGAGTTTAGTTGGTCACCTTATATAAGAAAAACAAGTTGGTTTAGAATTGAATGCATTGGATGGAATTTATAAAAAATTTTAATTTTCCCATTATTTTATTTGGTTACAAAATAGGGGTATATAGTTTAAGTAATCCATATAATTTTTTAAGGACTTTCACATACTTTGGCGATCCTAGCTCGTAAAAATGCCAAGGCCATAGAAGATTCTGATGTAATAAGTTATATGAAAGAAGCAGGTGCTATCTTTCTCTGTCTTACTAATATTCCAGAACTCAATATGTGGTGTGAAACACGCAATTTAATATTTGGCCAAACCAATAACCCTTATGATTTAAGAAAAAATGTTGGAGGTTCATCTGGAGGAGAGGTGAGTAGGTATTCCTTTCCAATCAAATTTCCTTCTTTAAATAATATAATTTTATCTTTATAGGCTGCTTTATTATCTGCATGCGGAAGTCCTTTTGGAATTGGTACTGATATTGGAGGTTCAATAAGAATGCCAGCATTTTTTAATGGAATTTTCGGTCATAAACCTACTACAGGTACATTTTTATAAAAACTTGTGACCGGGTGAGTTTTTTATCTTGAGACAGTCCTATAACTAAAAAACAGTGAATTAAATGAAAAAAAGTTTCAAATAGAAGCTTATTTAAATCGAGGGGGAAATTAAACTACGCTATTGTTTGTGGACCTAGAACAAGATTTCAAGATCAAATTCTGTTTTTTTAAATGGAACCCTGCGTCTACTTAATCTACAAAAATAACTGAACAACTTTTACCATATAAGAACTATTTTTTTATACGACATCAAATAAACAAAATACAGGAAACAATAAGATCTCAAAAAAATCTTTATAAGTATATTTTTAACAATTATTTAACTTAATTATCAAATAATAATGATTAAATAATTAATTATTAAATTGAAAATTCACAACAATGAAAATAAGTGTTTATAATGATATTAAAACTTCGTTATAATCAGATTTAAGAGATTATTTTCTACTTAATAGATCTATTTAAAATTCTTGAGTTTCAAAAAGTTTATTGCTCGTGTCAATTCAGTAGATAGCTGTATTGTATTACTATAAGGGATGGAGTGACTCCTGCGGTGAATGTCTGTGGCACAGACATCCCCTACTCCGAACATGTCAGAGATCTTGGTTGGCATGGTCATTAACTCTAGATTGCCATGGAGTGACCATGTTAGTCTGATCTGTAAAAGAGTATACGGTTCGTTGTATCCTCTCCGAAAAATGGCCCACGCAACACCTGTCTGGCTGCGCCGTAGGACTTGTTCTCGTATTATTATTACCCCACTTCTTGAATGGAGAGGTCGTCTACTACGGCCTCGACAGCGTTTCTCTCCACAGGTTATCGGTGGCACTTAATTCGTGCATAAGATACATCTACGACCTGGGCCATATGGATCATGTTTCTGAGAAAGCAGTAGAGGTATTAGGCTTCAGCCTTCCTAACTATCTAAAGGTTAGGTACCTGAGGTTTGTCCATAGGGTCCTTATATCGGGGTCTCCCTCCTACCTGGCGGAACTACTTACCCCGGGTCCTTCAATAAGATCAAGAGTCCTGGTATGCCCGCGACACCAGACTGCCCTCAGATCGAGGTCATTTGAGATTACAGCCCCACGACTGTGGAACTCAATGCCCTCTGCCCTAAGACAACCATCCTCTGCTGCCCGCTTTTTGCGAGGACTCACTGAAGCCTTATCATGCCTAATGCTATAGGCTCTAACTTATATTTTATATTGTGTAATTTATATTTTGTAATATACTTATACTTTGTATTTCTATTTTGTATTTTATATTTTGTATTTTTTTACGTTTTGTTCTGTTTCTTGTATTTTTGTATCTTATTTATATTTCATTTTTAACCGACTTCAAAAAAGGAGGAGGTTCTCTATTCGATTGAATTTTTTTTTTTTTTTTTTTTTTTTTTTTTTTTTTTTTTTTGTGCCTATGTTACCTCATATCTCCGCCAATTGTCAACCGATTTTGAAAATTTTTTTGCATTGGGTCCAGTCTAGCTTCCGATTGGTCCCATTTTTTTTCGATTTTTTCATAGGTATTAGACCTTTTATTAGGTTTGTTTAGGTTTGTTTAGACCTAACCTCTTTGTTTATGAACCGATTTCGATGGTTCTTTTTTTATCCGAAAGGGGTGTCTTAGGGATGGTGTCATATTAATTTGGTCAAGTTCTGATGATATAATCACTATTAATAACATCACTAAAAAGAGAAAAATAAAAATTTTTAAGAAAAAAATAAAAACCGACTTCAAAAATTAAGTGCAACAAATATAAAAATACACTAAAAGGTATAAAATAATTATTATCTTATTTAGTTACAACTAAACGACGAAATATTAACACGAAATTACTTTTTGAAGTTGGTGCCAAACATATACCTTTAATGAATCGCACTCGACGGATCTTACTTAGTACGTTTGGCGGGTACGCTCGCTTATAGGTATAGTTTGTTTGGCACCGACTTTTAAAAAGTAATTTCGTGTTAATATTTCATCGTTTAGTTAGCAACTAAATAAGATAATAATTATTTTATACCTTTTAGTGTATTTTTATATTTGTTGCATTTAATTTTTTGAAGTCGGTTTTTGTTTTTTTCTTAAAAATTTTATTCTTTATATTGTTAATCTCTATATTTGTCAGTTTCTTTTTTTTTGTTGATTGTACATTATAAGGGTCTACTCTGACTATGTACATAACATCATTAATAAATAAATAAGAAAAATGGAGCATTTTTTGTTGAGAACAGAATTGAAATGGTCTTAAAATTTATGGTGAATGTGGAATAAGTGTTAAGGGCTGCCATTGAAATGGATGCCGAGCGTTTTCCTGATAGGAATACACCCTCACAAGCTTCATTTTATCGTGTCAAAAACAGGAAATGTAAAGGGTACGAAGAAACTGGAACAGGCCAAAATAAGGAAATTGGAACTGGAATTCATCCAGAAGACTTGCGATAACACTCTGGAATGTCTCAGAACAATGTCGTAAAAATATTAAAATTATTTATTTAATAATTAATTATTTGGTCATTATTATTTGATAATTGAGTTGAATAATTGTTAAAAATAATTATTAAGAATTTTTTTGAGATCTAATTGATTTAATATTTTGTTTATTTGATGTCGTATAAAAAAATAGTTCTTATGAAAGTTGTTCAGATTTTTTTGTAGATTCAGAATATGTAAAGAAAAATATAGGTTTCCATTTAAAAAACAGAACTTGACCTCGAAATAGCCTTGAAAGCTTGTTCTACGTCAACAAACAATAGCGTAGTTTAGTTTCTCCCTGATATAAATAAACTTTTATTTGAAACTTTTTTCATATAAAGCACTGTTTTTGGAGTTATAAGACTGTCTCAAGATAAAAAACTCACCCGGTATATATATAATAATTGCTCTTTTAATATAATAAGATAAGATATGTATATATATAATATAATATATATTTTTTTATTTAGGTTTGATGTCATTAAAAGGATTACTTCCAATAGATATGGATATGAAGGATTCGATGGTTGTTGCTGGTCCGATGACTAAACATGCGAAAGATTTGGCACCAATGTTAGAGATTCTTTTAGGTCCTAACAAACATCTTCTCAAATTGGATCAAGATGTAAATAAATAATAATACATCTATATAAGGCATTCCACGCCAAATCAGACGATTGAAAAATTTTAATTTTTGATTTCCTTCATTTTTTGACATTTTTTACTACCCATCAAAAAACTCTTCCTGGTAAATTTTGAAATTTTTTTTTATCACCGGTTTAAAAGATATCGAATTTCGGTTTTTCGCTCATAATTTATTCAAAAATGATCCAAATTCAAAAAAAAATTTTTGTAAATTTTTTTGATCACCGGTTGTTTAAACGATATCGAATTTTGGTTTTTTGCTCATAACTTCTTTAAATAAGCTGACGTGTTCTGATGTGGCCATCCACTTGACTTTATCATACAACCTGGCCTCTCACTTATATTTAATAAAATTATTTATAATCATGTAGAGGGGGGGGGGTTAGTTTTTGCATTTTTAGATTACTGTGTGCCCACTGATTATGTATACAAAATTTGGTTGAGTTTGGAACAAGAGCCTATATTTTCATTTTTTGACCCTCCCCCCCCACACCAATTTTGGGCGGTTAGTTTTTGCATTTTTAGACTTCTGGGGTCGCACTGATTATGTATACAAAATTTGGTTGAGTTTGCTCAAATAGCCTAGATTTTTAATTTTTAACCCCCCCCCCTCCACCCCACTTAATTTTGGGTCGATATGCACCAAAATCTAATCAGCTCTTAATCTCAATGGACCAAAACTACGTGTGAAATTTGGTTTCGATATTCAGACTAGTTTTTGAGATAGCTCGTCCACAAAAATTTGGTAACTCACAGACTAACGGACACCCAACCAACCGGACGGACGGACAGACTAACAGACATTTTGACAAAACAATTATTATCTCGAAAAATATAATTTTTTCGATGTTCACTTAATAGGGCTATTTTGTAGAGCTCAATTTTTACTTTATCCAATGCAAAGCATGGGTAAAGTATTGTAATCGCTCTCGGGGCAAGCGTGGCTTCAAAGGGTCCTCAGGTAAAGACTACGGAACCCATGGACTCAATTCAAGTCACAAATTGTAGTATTCAATTAGGTTGAATTTTAGCACGTGACGGTTTTGCCAAAAATTACAAGGGGTCTCGTCGAGAGGCCAAAAAGTGCGATTTTTTCATTTAGTGCGTGCGGATGTATGTATGTATGTATGTATGGATGGATGTATGTTATCGTTTTTTTGGCCCACGATTTTTTCCACACCGTTGCACCGATTGAAATGAAATTGAAAACCTACCATTAGTTTAACAAAATGAAGCGCTGATTAGTTTTTGGTACATATCGGTCCACAAACATTAGTACTTTATTACAGTACTTTTTTAGTTTTTTCTAAATATCTTGAAAATGACTTAACCAATTTTGATGAAATTTAATATCCTAATTAAGTACCTTGGGGACCACAAAAAAGGTTAAATAAAGTTTTTAGTAAAATTATATTTTAAAGTACTTTACTCTAGAGTAAGATGGTACTTTTTTTAATTTTTTAATTCTTTAAAATTTATTCATTTGAAAGTTTTAATATTGCTCATTTAGCCTTGCTTAAGTAAGAATGGATAGGCTTCTCTCTGTGAAATGCTAAAAATTTGGGAGGAATTTTTATGAGTAACCATAGCAACTGCGTTGTTTTCTTATCCGTTACCTTTGCTGAAGACAGAGAAATCGATTTTAAACCAAAAATAGCGATTGATTCTCATCTAGTACTTGAGGAATAATCATTCTATATTGGATTTTTGACGTTTCGGTTATTATTACTAACCATTGCTGAAGACATAGAGAAATCGACTTTTAAACCAAAAATAGCGATTGATTCTCATCTAGTACTTGAGGAATAATCATTCTATATTGGATTTTTGACGTTTCGGTTTTTATTAGTAACCATTGCTGAAGACATAGAGAAATCGATTTTAAACGAAAAATAGCGATTGATTCTCATCTAATACTTGAGGAATAATCATTCTATATTGGATTTTTGACGTTTCGGTTTTTATTAGTAACCATTGCTGAAGACATAGAGGAATCGACTTAAAATCAAAAATAGCGATTGATTCTCATCTAGTACTTGAGGAATAGTCATTCTATATTGGATTTTTGACGTTTCGGTTTTTATTGGTAACCATTGCTGAAGACATAGAGGAATCGACTTAAAATAAAAAATAGCGATTGATTCTCATCTAGTACTTGAGGAATAGTCATTCTATATTGGATTTTTGACGTTTCGGTTTTTATTGGTAGCCATTGCTAAAGACATAGAGGAATCGACTTAAAATAAAAAATAGCGATTGATTCTCATCTAATACTTGAGGAATAGTCATTCTATATTGGATTTTTGACGTTTCGGTTTTTATTAGTAACCATTGCTGAAGACATAGAGAAATCGACTTTAAACCAAAAATAGCGATTTATTCTCATCTAGTACTTGAGGAATAATCATTCTATATTGGATTTTTGACGTTTCGGTTTTTATTAGTAACCATTGCTGAAGACATGGAGGAATCGACTTAAAATAAAAAATAGCGATTGATTCTCATCTAGTACTTGAGGAATAATCATTCTATATTGGATTTTTGACGTTTCGGTTTTTATTGGTAACCATTGCTGAAGACATAGAGGAATCGACTTAAAATCAAAAATAGCGATTGATTCTCATCTAATACTTGAGGAATAACAATTCTACATTGGGTATTTGACGTTTCGATTATTATTGGTAGCCATTGCTGAAGACATGGAGGAATCGACTTAAAATCTAAAATAGCGATCGATTCTTATCTAATACTAGAGGAATAACCTTATTGCATTCCATTTTTGATGTTTTGACTATTAATGGAAACCTCTACTGAAAATGTAGAAGAATCGACTTAAAATCAAAAAGACTAAATTCTTTTTTGGTAAACAACTCAAGCTTGAGTATTAGATGAGAATCGATGGCTATTTTTGATTTTAAGTCGATTCCTCTATGTCTTCAGCAATGGTTACAATAATAACCGAAATGTCAAAAATCCAATGTGGAATGGTTATTCCTCGACTCTTAAATGAGAATTATTTTTGAATTAATGTCAATATGAACTACAAATTGCAAGTGATATCTGATTAATAATAAAGGAACAAACATATTAATATTTCAAATGAATTTGGATAAAGTTTAGCAACGATCCGTTGCAGTTTATTTTAATCAAAATAGTTTCAGCCGTTTATGAGATATTTCGAAAAAAAGACCACCATTTTTTTCATGCACGATTACAATACTTGACCATACCCTGTATGGTAAAGTAAAAATGATCCAAATTCAAAAAAAAATTTTGTTTTTTTACATATATTTTTTAGAAAAAAATACACAAAAATTATTTAAAGTGTTTTTATATGCGATTTTTGAGTTTGAAAATTTTAATCTTTTTTTTTGAAACTGTATGTAAGTACTTACTCTTCAATTTTTGTTGATAATTTTTTATTTTAAACTTCTATTCATTCTAGAAATTTTAAGACCGGGTTGATAGTGGTCCTATGATAATTACTATTTTTTTTCGATTTTCAATTTGTTTATTTTGATTTTCTTTCAACAAACTAAAATACTAATTATTTATATTAAACACCTGTTAACGATAAAAATCACTTCAAAATAACTAAAAAAAGAGAACTCCTCATACAGAAAGGAATATTGCATCAATATTACATTCCAATATTAAACCTTGCAGGGATATTGCAGTAACATTGCAGCAATATTCCCTCCTCTGAACATTGCAGTAATATTGTATATATTGTGCAAGGTTCGCAATATTGTTGCAATTTTCCAGTCTGTCTGGGTCAATACCAAAAAGTGTTTTTAATAGCGAATAATTTTTTTTCGAAATTTTCAAAAATCGAAAAAAAATAGTAATTATTATAAGACCACTATCCGGACTTAAAATTTCTAGAATGAATAGAAGTTTAAAATAAAAAATTATCAAAAAAATTGAACAGTAAGTACATACAGTTTCATAAACAAGATTAAAATTTTCAAATTCAAAAATCGCATATAAAAACACTTTAAATATTTTTTTTTTTTGGATCATTTTTGAAGAAGTTATGAGCGAAAAACCGAAATTCGATATATTTTAAACCTGTGAAAAAATTTCAAAATTTATCAGGAAGAGTTTTTACCAAGACAGACTGTAAAATTGCAACAATATTGCGAACACCTTGCACAATATTAGCAATATTGCTGCAATGTTCCTGCAACATTGGCAATATTGCTGCAATCTTCCTGCAACATAGGCAACATTGGCAATATTGTTTCAATGTTGTTGCAATATTTCCGCAATGTTGCTGCAATGTAAAAGAGACGGACATAGGAATATTGTTGCAAAGTTGCTGCAGGGTTTAATATTCCCTTCTGACTGGATAGATAGAGGTTCTAAAAAATGTAAAAAAATGAAGGAAATCAAAAATTAAAATTTTTCAAACCTTCCGATTTGATGTGGAATGTCTCATATGTTAGTTTTAAATTCAATTACATTAAAATTAATTTCAGGTACCCGTTGAAAAAATAAACTTTTTTTATATAGAATCGATTAATGACTTAAGAATAAGCCCATTAAATAAAGATATGAAATATGCTATGAATAAAGTTTTGAATTATTTAAAATCAAAAAATATTCATCCTATTAAGGTATTAAAATTTAAAAATTTATCTTGATCTTATTTTTATCAATATTGGCTAAAATTTGAATTTTTATTTAAATCACAAATAATTAATTATAATTATTATTAAATACGAACAAACTTATTCTGCGATCGTTCTCTAGTATGAGCACCCACTCCGATTATAGGTTAACTGAGCCAATCACGTGTCGGTCAAGCTTATATAGACTCCATGTACAGTCCAGTCAAAAAACCAACACACTGACGACCTCAGCGCTCCCTGTCGGACTGAGCATTACATGTTTTTAAAAACCATAAAGTGAAAAATATTGACAAATCAAATGATAATTATTATAAGTGATTTGTCAATATTTTTCGCTTTATGGTTTTTAAAAACATGTAACGCTCAGTTCAACAGGGGCACTGAGGTCGTCAGTGTTTTGGTTTTTAATATAGTTATGGATGAAATCATTGGCGAAATCAAAAATCTAAATGGATATTCCTTAGGGGACGAGAATATAACATGCGTTTGCTACGCAGACGATGCAGCACTCGTTGCAGAAGATGAAGATTCCCTCCAGCGCCTCCTGTTTATACATCCATTCAGCTGTGTTGCGCAATTCGGTCTCACTCTGTCAACCAAGAAGACCAAAACACTCACAATCTCTAAATCACCACTCCGATGTAAACTACAACTATACGATTGTCGAACAAGTCATGTCCTTCATGTACCTTGGCATCCAAATGATCTCTCATCAAGACCTAGAAACAGAGGTAAAGCCCGGTTCACACCAGGCGTTTTTTGTTGATAGAAATCTAGATGGCTGGCTAGGCTGGATCCAGAGGCTTAAAATGACGTCACTGAGGGCTGGGTAGCTGGCTAGCTTGTTGGATTTTGTGATTAGAACATGTTCTATTTTCTCTTGATAGATTGCTTGGAAAATTAGGGAGAGAACCAATCGGAAAGCAGTATTTTATCACGTGGGTGACATGCGCATGGTAAACCAATCGGGAAGCCGCAATAACCATGGACGACACCACAGTCTGGGCGGATTGTTCAAACGTTTTTGTTTTCGCCGTTTTTCATAAATTAATAAAAAAGCAATAATTGCAGTTCGTCTACGTTTAATAACCTCTCCAATTATATTATTGCCAGCCTTTTTTTTCTTGACAACTGCTGAGCGATTGTGTGCGCACGCATCTGATCCTGCTTTTAGAATAAGTCCAGCCTTACTGCAAATAGCAGAGTGTGAAGCCAACAACTAAAAATCCGTCACGACATCTAGCGGCAGCCAAGCCCTCAAGGAAAGCCATCAAGGCTACCATCAGCGAAAAACGCCTGGTGTGAACCGGGCTTAAGACATTAGGCAATAGAGGCCTCAAAAATATCGGGTTGCCTTAACAATGCAATCTGGTCAAATCAATATTTAAGAACGGTGGCCAAGCTACGAGTCTACAAAACCGTAGTACGTCCAATATTAACTTACGCAACAGAGACAAGACCCGACACTGCAAAAACTTCTTAATTATTGGAAACGACTGAAATGAAGAGTGAAGGTATTAGAGAAAAATGTGGAATACAAAAGGTGGGAGAATGGGTTAAGAGAAGAAGAACAGAATGGTACGCGCATATGGGAAGAATGCCAGAAGACAGACTGGTAAAGAAAATGATGACCAACAAGCCGGTTGGAATAAAAAGTAGATGTCGTCCCAAGAAGAGATGATATGACGTTCTGGAAGAAACAAACCTATAGGTTTAAAAATAAGAAGAAGAAAGAAGAAGTGAATGCTAATCCTTTCATTATATATATATATATATATATATATATATATATATATATATATATTTTTTTATTTATTTATCCAGAAAAAATACACAACATTCAATATGTCATGTCCTATAGAGTTGACATGTCAACTGTACTTAGGACCGGATTAAAAATCTTATATCTATCTTATATATAACAATTATTTAATTTTACAAAGAATTACTATAGTTGAAATATGGTGTACATTGTTAAACATTAGTTCACATTAGATATTTACATACATATCAAAGGGTGAAATCACAATGATCCAATCCATTTAATCAATTTTTTTCTCAATAATTTTTTGTCACACGACAGATTTTTTTGATCATTTGGGAGTTTGTTAAAATATTTAATTGCCACAAAATAGGCATTTTTTTGGGCAATTGACTTATTTATCTTTGGTAGGACAATTGATCTATGTCTAGTTCTGCCACTATGTTCATTATACATAATCTTACACACATCATAATAATAAACAACTGAGTTAACAATAAATGATTCATCAATAGCCAGGACAGGTTGTACCTTAATTTTTTTAATAAGTCTAGTCAGTATAGTGATAAGTGGTTTCATTGCATTATCATATGCTCCCCCACGCAATTATACCATAGTTAATTATACTCTCAAACAGAGCCTGATAAATTATCCTCATAGCCTTTGGATCCAATATTGCACATAACTTATGTAAAACAAAATTTATATATCTGGTTTTCTCTTGATCCTATGGACTTTTTTGAATAGACTGCAATGGTCCTGCGGGTTGAACAGGAATTTATTTTAATAATTAATTAACATATTATTTTTATTTAGAATTAAGTCTAATTAAGGCAATCTATTAGTCAACGAACAAGGGAAACTGATGAGTTCTGGGAAAGCTGGGCAAATGACCAGTGATTAATAAGAGAAGAGCATTGACTGCAGAGAAGTGAGCGAGGGAACATACACATACTTTCTACATTCAAGTTCCGCAGTGAGTGACTTCAGAGAGAATACACCTATACTTTTACCTTCAAGTTCCGCCGTGATTGACTTCAGAGAGTGAGTAGAAGCAAGAATACAGACTTCTTCTTATATATATATATAGACTTCTGCCTTACAATTGAATATACACACAAGGCAAGGAGTGCATAGGAGAGTTCAACTGTTTCTTACATATACGCCTATACCACTGCTATTGGAGTTGGACAGGATACATACACATTGCATACATACCTATACCTACGGCGGAGTGACACACACACCTACGCGCTGATTCATCTATTACAAGGAACATACAACGAGCCCACACACACACCTGAGGCTCCTCTTCAGGTCTTCGCTTGCAATACAGATATCATAGCTGGATACCAATACCAGAGTTCATTGTACAGTCACTCAATAAAACTATCTCATTGTCTCTCGTAACCGCTGGTCTGTATATCATTATTTATAGTATTAGTACCAGGAAGCCCATTTCCCTACATCCTTCACTCATCACCTAAAATTTCATTCTCCATTTTAGGGACGCGCCACTTGGATCAGACACTGAGGGACACACCCACCCCATCAACAAATAGCGAAGCAGATTAAATTAAAATTAACGTAATAATATAAAGCCCAATTTCCCTAGTACATGAGTTACATTGCCCCCCCCCCTTGCCCCTTGATAACCCCCCACCCCCTCGTGGACTGTTAATTAATTTTGTGTGATTTAAATAAAAATTCTAATTTTAATCAAATTAATCACAAAAATAAAATCTTCAACATCTTCATTACTAATAAATATTGGGTAACTTTTATTTCAGATTGAAATAGAAGAATTAAAATATAGTTTCCAATTATGGCGTTATTTTATGAGCAAAGAATCGTTTGATTTCGCCTCTCTAATTAGCATGGAGCCGGTATAAAATATTATATTAATTTATTTATTTTTTCTCAAATATAAATAATAAAAAAAAACTTTACTATTTAATAGAACTGCAGAGCTAATCCTTTCAAAGAATTGTTTTTGAAATTGACTGGAAAAGGGCGTTTCACGTTAGCTTCAATAATGAATCTTATAAATAACGATTATTTACCTAAAGAAAATAGTGAGATGTGTGAAGAACTCACTAAAATAATCTTATCTAAACTAGAAGTACTGAATTAATTTGTACTTAAGTATTTATATATTTTTGTTTGATATATTTATTTCATTTTATAGACTCTACTTGGATCAAATACTGTACTTTTATTTCCAAGTAGTCCCTACCCAGCGAATTTTCATTACACTGCACTTTGGAATCCTTATAATTTCGGCTATTGGGCAGCTATAAATGTTTTGAAATTACCAGCTACTCAAGTTCCATTAGGTTTGACTAGTAAAGGAATGCCAATTGGAGTCCAGGTTTAGACTTCTACTTTAAATTTTATTTTGATTTAATTTAGTCCAAGAGCTGGTAACACATTTTTGACTACGGATTTGACCCAACTAGAAATAATGCGTAATAGTATCGTCTATGATAGTTGTACAAGGAATGGCCAGTCTGACTGGCTGTAGCAGGTGGACCAGGTACTGCGCATGGTGTGAGTGCGGTAAAAAATGCATATGTGTTAAAAAATATTTTTGACCCACAATGAAATTATAAAAATTATAATTTATAGTCAATTATAAACATAATATATTCATCCCAGACTATTTGAGTGGTGGGACGTGGAGCATGATGCTATTTTTTTCATGTTGTAAAAATACACTTTGGGTGGTCTGGTTCCACGTCCCACCACTCAAATGGTCTGGGGTGAATATATTATGTTTATAATTGACTATAAATTATAATTTTTATAATTTCATTGTGGGTCAAAAATATTTTTTAACACATATGCATTTTTTACCGCACTCACACCATGCGCAGTACCTGGTCCACCTGCTACAGCCAGCCAGACTGGCCATTCCTTGTACAACTATGATAGACGGTACTATTACGCATTAAGTATTTCTAGTTGGGTCAAATCCGTAGTCAAAAATGTGTCACCAGCTCTTGGACTAATTGAAAAGTTTTTATTTTTATTTATTTCTCTTTTGTCCAGTCAAATTGTGTCTTTATCAGGAAAGTTTTGGGGTAGTTCTGATTTTTTGCATATATATGTTTTTTGGGTCGCTGAATCCAAATCTGAGGCCTCTCACCAGGGCCCTGTGCAAACATTTTTTTAGGGGCCTTATATTTTTTGGGAAAATCTAAATTATAGTTCAAAGAGATATCATATAAAAAACTTATTGTACACAAAAATATATTACATTATTTATATTATAAGAATATTTAATTTTCATTTAATTGTAATCTTCTAGCTTTCATTTGAGCAAAGTCATTAATTATATCGTCATAATTAATATCCTTTTAAAATTATCTTACATGTTTTATTTTAAAATCTCGAATGGAAATTTTTGTAAAACAAATTTGTAAAAAAAATTCAATTAACAATTTCGGGTACTTACGTATTAACGCCACCGCAGCTAAAGATTTGGCGGCTTTTAAATTTCGCCAATCTAGACCTAAAATTTTAGAGATTAATCCGTTACCCTCTGTCAAAAAACAACTTGAATAGGTTCGGTTTATGATCTCGGTTTGATTAGATAAAAAATGCGTTCCCAAACAAACCTTGCGGTGGCGTTAATGTACCCGCATTTTTTTATCTAATCGAACCGAGATCATAAACCAAACCTATTCAAGTTGTTTTTTGACAGATGGGAACTGATTTATTCTATTTTATGATTTATCTCAAAAATTTTAGCTGTAGATTGACGAAATTTAAAAACCGCCAAATCTGTATCAGCTACACTGCGGTGGCCGTTAATACGCAAGTACCCAATTTCGTTTTAGGGCCCCCTAGATATCTGGGCCCTGTGCGGGTGCACCTCTTGCACCTGCCTAGTTACGGCGCTGCCTCTCACCAAAATTTATTGACACAACATTGTAGAAAATGCAAAAAAAGGTGAAAATTTCTATTTTTTGGCGGTTTTTTGCTTATAACTCGAAAACTATCAACTTTTCGTAAATACTTTTCATTTGCAAAATGAAAGTTAATACAATTTCCTACAAATTTCATTATTTAGTTTTTTTTCTCCGACCAACCGTTCGGGACCAAGAGAAAAATCCAAGTTTTCGACCTCGGCAACCCCGCCGGATCGCCCAAAAACACGAACTTTTTTTAAATTTTCTCATTTTAACCATGAAGGAGCACGTTTTCGACAAAAACCACTCTATAAATTTTTAAACTAGATTAAATTTGCTACAATTTAAACAAAGTTTCATCTTAATTGGATAATAGTAACCCGTGCCGCAATGAGGTTCAAGTTTTTGAAAAACTGCAATTTTTTTGCAAAAAATCGCAGTTTCTCCTTCATAAAATGAAAACCACTCATCCTAGAAACTTTATTTATAGATATTCAGCATTTTCCATAACACTTTTGAGGATTCGGATCATATCCTCTCTTGGAAAATGCTGGATATCTATAAATCTAAGAGTTTTATGAAAAAATGTGGTACAAGTAAACATTCAAGTTAATAAAATTTCCTAAAGAATGAGGCAGGAATCAAGTTTCTAGGATGAGTGGTTTTCATCTTATGAAGGAGAAACTGCGATTTTTTGCAGAAAATTGCAGTTTTTCAAAACTTCAACCTCATTGCGGCACGGGTTACTATTATCCAATTAAGATGAAACTTTGTTTTAATTGTAGCAAATTTAATCTAGTTTAAAAATGTATAGAGTGGTCTTTATCGAAAACGTGCTCCAAATGGGAAAATATCAAAAAAAAAGTGGGAGTTTTTGGGTGATCCGGGGGAGGGTTGCCGATGTCGAAAACTTGAATTTTTCGCTTGGTCCCGAACGGTTGGTCGGAGAAAAAAAACTAAAAAATGAAATTTGTAGGAAATTTTATGAACTTTCATTTTTCAAATTAAAAGTATTTACGAAAAGTTGATAGTTTTTGAGTTCTAAGCGAAAAACCGCCTTTTTTTTTTTTTTTGCATTTTCTACAATTTTTCGTCACGAAAGTTTGGTGAGAGGCCTCAGATTTGGTTGGATTCAGCGCCCCAAAAAACATATATATATGCAAAAAATCAGAACTACCCCAAAACATTCCCCATATGGGCCCATTTGAGCACAATTTGAGGGACTACTTTTAATAAATTGACATACAATTTATACAAAATAAATATTTTTGTTTTCAGGTTGTAGCATCTCGATTTAATGACCATCTTACAATATCTGTTGCCAAAGAATTAGAAAAAGGTCTTGGGGGATGGGTCTCTCCTTTTTCTTCGAAAGATAAATATTAATATATATATATATTATACACAGTATATATCCAAATAGTTTTTATATTTCATTTTATACTTTTGTAATATACACTGTACTACTTGAAAAGTAAAATAAATCCTTGAATTAATCCTTTGATTTATCTTTTTTTGTTTTTATGAAAATGATGAGAGAAGGAGTTACACCAAAAAGATGCAACCCCTAAAGGCCTGGGTTGTCCCCTCCATCGTGAAAAGAAGAAGAAAGAATTTTATGGGCTGGGCGGGGTCGAAGGTATCTGTGGATACGGGTCTTAAACAGCTGAAGGTTATAACTCGCGGGAAAGATGGTGGCAGAGAGCGAGTTCCAGTCTCTGGGAGTCATAGGGATAAAAGAGTTGGCGAAAGCGCTTGTTCGACTTTTATCCAATTTGACAGCGAAGGGGTGCTGAGCGTTCGAAAACCGCGTGTTTCTCGTAAAGAGGGCATTAGGGGGGATAATTGATTTCAGCTCGACTGAACAGACACCGTGATAGTATCTGTAGTACAGGGAAAGGGCAGAAACGGTTCTTCGGTGGGCCAGGGAGTCGAGTGAGTTGGTTAGAGCCGGGTCTCCTATTAGTTTAATTGCTCGCTTCTGAATTGCATCCAGTGTAGCAAGAGAATGCTTGGATGCACCCCTCCACAGATGAGATCCATATTCGAGACAGGGACGAATTTGAGCCTTATACAGTATAAGAAGTTGACTGGGAGTATAACAGCGTCTAGACCTGAATAGGAGACCAAGCTTGCGCGCTGCAGCTTTCTAATTATTTCATAAAGAATAAATCGAAAAAAAAAATCAGCTGACTTGTTCTGATGTGGCCATCCACTTGACTTTATCATACAACCTGGCCTCTCACTTATATTTAATATTTAATAAAATTATTTATATTCATTTAAGGGTGGGGGTTAGTTTTTGCATTTTTAGATTACTGTGTGCCCACTGATTATGTATACAAAATTTGGTTGAGTTTGGAACAAGAGCCTATATTTTCATTTTTTGACCCTACACCCCCCCTCCCCCACCAATTTTGGGCGGTTAGTTTTTGAATTTTTAGACTTCTGGGGTTGCACTGATTATGTATACAAAATTGTACTAGATGAAGGAGGAGGTATCATCCAAAGATGGAATCACTGGGTTCAATAAAACACCTTTAATAAAACGTTTCGGCCTGAATTTTATTTGGCCATCTTCAGTCAATTAGGCTAATTTTTTTTACAAATGGATGTTAATTCATATATTTTTTATACAAAATTATAAGTTGACCAAGTTGGTTTGTTTAGACTTACAGTTATACACAAAATGCGGTACACATATGTGATCGAACCAAGCCTTGTCAAAAATATATATTAAATTGAAAGTTTTTGCCGAGAGCATGCGCGGATCCAGGGGGGGGGGGCGATGGAGCTACGCCCCCCCCCAAAGCATTGGAGATCAACATTTTTATATGTTTATTTAAATTTTTTTTTTTTTATATAACATTAAATTTTAAAATTGAAGAAAATAAAGTTCTATGTGTGTGTGTGGGGGGGGGGGGGCTCTGACCTCCCCCACCCGCTTGGACAATTCGATCGTGACACACTTCCGAGATCAAAAGTAGATCTTATATACCGGCGACCGCCCCCCCCCCCCCCCCAAAAAAAAAACAGAGGTCTGGATCCGCGCCTGGCCGAGAGTAGCAGAATTTTTATATATTGAAGGAGACAATAAAAGAGTGTGTCGTTATAAATAAATAAAAATTTATAATTCCAGCAGAAGACACACTCTTTTATTGTCTCCTTCAAAAATATAAATTTCTTTAGCTTCATGTGAATTAATAACGTGCCTGAACCCAAAAGTTTCCAGAATGAAAGTAATGAGTTTATATAATACCTCCTCCTTCATCTACTACAGTTTCATCACAGCCACGAACTCTAACAATATTTATACAAAATTTGGTTGAGTTTGCTCAAATGGCCTAGATTTTTAATTTTTAACCCCCCCTCCCACCCTTAATTTTGGGTCGATATGCACCAAAATCTAATCAGCTCTTAATCTCAATGGACCAAAACTACTTGTGAAATTTGGTTTCGATATTCAGACTAGTTTTTGAGCTAGCTCGTCCACAAAAATTTGGTAACTCACAGACTAACAAGATACATTTTGACAAAACAATTATTATCTACGAAAAGTATAATTTTTTCGATGTTCACTTATTAGAGCTTTTTTGTAGAGCGAAATGCCATGGTTTCGCTCAATTTTTCTTATCAAAATAGTTTCAGCCGTTTTTGAGATATTTTGAAAAAAGAAGGAAAAAAACCCACTTTTTTCATGCACGATTACAATACTTGACCATACCCTGTACGGTAAAGTAAAAATTATAATAATAAATAGATATGTATATGTCCTTTCAACAAAATATTTATTTATTTAATTATTTAACGACCAGCTACACCCTTTTTGCAAAAAAAATAATATTAGAAATAACATAATAAAGAAAGCCTCGTTTAAATTATCGACTGCTCTGCCACCTGACGGTAGAATAATAAATTCTCTTTTTTAAAATTCCTATCCTTTTTCTATAATCTGTCACCTGTCAGAATATCAAATTAATTTACAATTGAAATGAAAACATAGATTATTTCATTAATTATCAAATATAATCTAATTTTAGTAGATCTCTTTCTTCTTCTGAAATCTGCTCTCTCTATTCTTCATTATGGGTGAATTCTTCACAGATCTAAACGGGCACCCCATATATAGAGGTTAGCTATTTAGTAAAATGTCTTCTCTTTAATTAAATTAATTACTAAAATATAATAATACTAATTGAAAGTAATGGAAGGCAGCCCAGAGGTAGTGAGGAAAGAAAAAATTAACACATATAAAATAAGGTGTAATTTATTGGAATCCTTCCTCCTTTCCTTTCAAACTGACGTTTCGGAGGATTTTTCCCTCCTTCTTCAGGGTCTATAAACCAATATGACAAAATTATAAAAATGGGGTTGGTCATCATACATTTCAACAATAAAACAATACAATTATAAATACAATGTAAACAGCCAGATTATCAATAGAAAAAAATATAAATTTACTCACTTCAAATATTGGTTTATAGACCCTGAAGAAGGAGGAAAAATCCTCCGAAACGTCGGTTTGAAAGGAAAGGAGGAAGGATTCCAATAAATTACACCTTATTTTATATGTGTTAATTTTTCTTTCCTCACTACCTCTGGGCTGCCTTCCATTACTTTCAATTAAAATTTCTACCAGTCCGTCTCTCTCCAGAGAAAATTTCGTTGCAAAAATATAATAATACAATTATTTAATTTTTCATCTATTCATTTAAATATTTGTTACGGTCACTGGTGGACTAAATAGATCTCATTACAGGTAGCTGACGTGTTCTGATGTGGCCATCCACTTTTGTTTATGATAATGATGAGAGAAGGAGTTACACCAAAAAGGTGCAACCCCTAAAGGCCTGGGTTGGCCCCTCCATCGTGAAAAGAAGAAGAAAGAATTTTATGGGTTGGGCGGGGGTCGAAGGTATCTTGACTTGACTTTACCATACAACCTGGCCCCTAAAATTATTTATATTCATGTAGGGGGGGGGGGGGGGTTAGTTATTGAATTTTTAGTCTTCTGGTGCCTCATTGATTATGTATATAAAATTTGGTTGAGTTTGGTAAATGGCCAAGATTTTCATTTTTTGACCCCCCCCCCATTTCAGGCATTTAGTTTTTGAATTTTTTAGACTTCTGGGGGTCCAATGATTATGTATACAAAATTTGGTTGAGTTTGTTAAATGGCCAAGATTTTCATTTTTTGAACCCCCTCCCCCCCATTTTGGGCGGTTAGTTTTGTGTATTTTTATACTTCTGGGGGTCCACTGATTATGTATACAAAATTTGGTTGAGTTTGCTCAAACGACCTAGATTTTTAATTTTTAACCCCCCTCCCCTTAATTTTGGGTCGATACACACCAAAATCTAATCAGCTCTTAATCTCAATGCACCAAAACTTCGTGTGAAATTTGGTTTCGATATTCACACTAGTTTTTGGGCTAGCTCGTCACAAAAATTTGGTAACGCACAGACTAACAGACAACCAGACTAACAGACATTTTGACAAAACAATTATTATAATTTTTTCGATGTTCTCTTATTAGGGCTTTTTTGTAGACCGAAATGTCATGGTTTCGCTCAATTTTTTTAATCAAAATAGTTTCAGCCGTTTTTGAGATATTTCGAAAAAAAGAAGGAAAAAAACACTTTTTTCATGCACGATTACAATACTTGACCATACCCTATATGGTAAAGTAAAAATACATTTAGAAATCACAAAAAATGTATTTGAAATACAAATGTAAAATACAAATAACTTCTATTTAATAACAAACAAAAAAAAAAAAAAACTGCAACGGATCGTTGCTAAACTTTATCCAAATTCATTTGAAATATTAATATGTTTATTCCTTTATATAAATCAGATATCACTTGCAATTTGCAGTTCATGTTGACTTTAATTCAAAAATAATGATCGATTCTCATTTAACAGCCGAGGAATAACAATTCTACATTCGATTTTTGACATTTCGGTTATTATTGGTAACCATTGGTGAAGACATGCAAAAAAATCTTTTCACATATATTTAGAAAACTGTATAATTAATGCGAATCATTCTTTTTGTTTTCAGGTCCACTCCAAATGTGCGAATATTGTCAAATGATGTTCATTAGCGAAGAATTCCTAAGCAAACATCAAAAGAAATGCATTCACGTGGCTTTACTTTCACTTTTAAAATCCAAAATGCAATTGAAAAGATCACAATCAAGTAAAAGTTAATCTATTTATTATTTATCTATAATAGAAAATATAATACTTTATATAAGAATGGAGTTATTTTTGGAGACGGACTGATAAAAGTGAATTAAGTGGATATGATCGATGAGGCAGTCCAAAAAAGAACGGACATAATAGACCTGAGTATTTGTTATGACGACATAATTGGTGATCTAAAAATTGTATAGTTAAAATATAACAATGGGGGGGGGGGGGGGGTCAGATAGGCTAGGCGGTAGCGCGTCATTCTGTTAACCAAGTGGACCCGGGTTCGAATCCGACTCCAGGCATTCGGCTAAAATCTGACCCCCGGGGTAGGGACAAATTTAAAAAAATAAATAGTATCGTAAATGGCTAGAAAGGCCGAAAAGCCAAAAAAAAAAAAAAATATAACAATGTAAATAGATAAGTAATATATAAATAATTGTAAATAGTAAATTCGTAATTTTATTTTAGAGACTTCTGATGAAAAAAAAGGAAAAAATAATAATGAAATAAAATAAATAAATAATAATTTATAAAAAGTTTGTATATATATGTAGAAGTATAATTAAAGCAAAATACACATTGTTGTACTATATAAATAAATAATTATGCGCACAACCGCTTTGCGCAGGGTTTATCTGGGAGGCGATTTGGCTAATATATATATATAAAACGAGCTGCTCCAGGCGTGCCTTCGGCACGCTCTCTACAGTTCGGCCCTCCTGGCAGGTGGCCCTGGCGGGCAGCGTCTCGGCATGTGATTATTAGGTCTCCAAAATTCATTTAAAAAAAGCTCCATTCCCAAAAAAAGGGGGATTCGGATTACAAAAAAATCTTGAAATTATTTTTTAGATATTTGCAAATAAATAATCCACAGTCTTCTAAAGAGTAAATGTACAAAAAATCTAAAAGTTTCTATATTTTGTCCCCCCCCCCCCCCTTTCGCTCCCATACAGTCAATTTTGATAGTTGATTTTTACAGGAATAGTTTCTTAAAGTAATAAAGAATAACTCTACAAAATTTGATCAAGATAGGAGAGAGTTTTAATTTTTGCCCCCACTCACATTTTGGATAGTTGGGAGTCCAATTCCAAAAAATCCTGAAATTACTTTTTAGATATTTGTATTTAGAATTCTCACTCATCATCAAAACAGCCAGAACCACTGGACATAGAAACATGAAATTTGGAGAGGATATTATATCTATGACATAGGGGCTCACTAAGAAAGGATTTTTCGAAATTCGACCCCTAAGGGGTCAAAGGGTGCAAAGTGTGTTTTCACTGATTATGCGATATCTCTTAAGGACGATAAAATATCTACTAGCTTTTTACTTATAAAAATACTAAATTAAAATATCTAAAAACTAATTTCAGGATTTTTTGAAATTTGACCCCTAAAGGGGTCAAAAGGGGCAAAATATCTTTGCAATGTGTTTACACTAATTATGCATTTTCAATTAAGAACGATAAGATATCTACTTGATTTTTACTTAATAAAATTCTAAATACAAATATCTAAAAAGTAATTTCAGGATTTTTTTGAAATTCGACTCCCAACTATCCAAAATGTGAGTGGGGGCAAAAATTAAAACTCCCTCCTATCTTGATCAAATTTTGTAGAGTTATTCTTTATTACTTTAAGAAACTATTCCTGTAAAAATCAACTATCAAAATTGACTGTATGGGTGCGAAGAGGGGAGGGGAGGGGCAAAATATAGAAATTTTTAGATTTTTTTGTACATTTACTCTTTAGAAAATTGAGAGTTATTTATTTGCAAATATCTAAAAAATCATTTCAACCTCCCAAAATGTGAGTGGGGGCAAAAAATTAATACTCTCACCGATATAGATCAAATTTTGTAATGTTAGTTTTTAAGACTATATAAAATGTATGCTGTAAAAATCAATAGTCAAAATGATTGCGTGAGGGTGAAAGAGGGGGCAAAATTTTACAAATATAAATTACAGACCTAATAAGCACATGCCGAGACGCCGCCCGCCAGGGCAGGGACGGATTTCCCACTAGGCACACTAGGCGGCAGCGCCTCTGTGGCATAATTACAAAATTTTATAATAAAGAAATTTTAAAAAATAATTTTTTTATTCATTTTTATGTAATTTTATTCCTATTTTAAAAGTAAGAAAAAAAGACTCGTTATTTAAATTGTGCAGTAAAAATTAGTGTTTAATTTTGTTTATATATATTGTTTTTATTTCAAAAAGATTAAAACTATTTTGATAAAAAAAAAAAAAATAGACAAAAACACTAATTTTTTCCTTGCCGATTATTTAGATTTTAATTTTCTTTATTTTCTTTGAAAGACGGACTGTTAAGCGAAATAAAAGTGGGTTATAATGAAAGCCAGCCCATAAATTATTTACTTTTATTCAATTTCCGACGTTCTGGAGACTTTTTTCTCTCCTTCTTCAGGGTATTGAATAGTTATTGATGGGTGAGTATAACTCGGTTCCCATTTGTCTCTCTTGTAAATTACAAGTTGTAATATTGTTTCTATCACTGAAAGGAGAGACAAATGGGAACCGAGTTATACTCACCCATCAATAACTATTCAATACCCTGAAGAAGGAGAGGAAAAAAGTCTCCGAAACGTCGGAAATTGAATAAAAGTAACGGTGATCAAATAAAAGTTAAAGACTTAATAGAGGAGTTCGCAATGGTTAAAAGTAGGAGGAAACCAATGTAAGGAAACATAATAAAGACTTCCCAAAGTAGAAAACATTGATACGTTAGTTTATTTTTGTTAATTTTTCTTTTTATTCAAGTATTTCAATAATAATGTATTTTTTAGTTTGTAAAAGAATAGACCTTTTCAAATGTAATTAAAATTAAAAAAGTAACTCTCGGTGTTTTTATGAACACCCGTTTATGGACTCGTTATATTTAGTTTTTTTATTTAAATAATGACTTTGGCACAGATGTGACATGTTTCAAGGGGGCGGCACTCAGAATAGTGCCTAGGGGCGAAATATTTATAAATCCGTCCCTGCGCCAGGGCCACCTGCCCGAAGGGGCGAGCTGTAGAGGGCGTGCCGAAGGCACTCCTGGAGCAGCTCGTGATATGTATGTACTTATATCAACAAATTTTTGCAAATCATTACTACATTATAATTCCGCTGAGAATGATACACAATATATTATTGTTACTGCCACTGAAAGAGGAGACAGAGGGGAATGCCGCATTGGATTTCTTTCACTGACTTTTCAAAGTGAGTAGAATATTATTGATTAAAAAAATTGTATATAATTACATATTAATTGTATTTATATAAAAAAAAAATTGTGATGATCTTGTTTGTAATGATGGCCAAATCCTATTTTAATTAATTATAGACCCTGAAGAAGGAGGGAATAGCCTCTGAAACGTCGGTTTTATGAATAAAAAGATAGTGTAAATTATCTTCTTCTTGTTTTTGGACTGCCTCATCGATATCCACTTAATAATACTTTATTGTGTTAGAGTTCTACTAGAAAATCAGCAAGAATCATCAAATGAATGATTTCAAATGACGTCAAGGCCTACACAAAGCTTCTTCTATGAAGCATGCGCGAATCCAGGGGGGGGGCGATGGGGCGACCGCCCCCCCAAAGCATTGGAGATCAACATTTTTTATGTTTATTTAAAAATTTTTTTATAACATTAAATTATTAAATTAATTTTAAAATTGAAAATAAAGTGTATGTGGGGGCGTCGTCTCTGACCCCCCCCCCGCTTGGACAATTCGATCGCGACACACTTTCGAGATAAAAAGCAGATCTTATATACATCGGCCACCCCTGAACTATATAGTTCAATTGAACTAGTTCCATATAATGAACGAACTATAAAAGAACTATTCCCTAAAAAGAACGATTTTTCCCATCTCTATTAAAAATGTTGACAAAGGAAATGAAATTTAAAAATATAATGCTCTTTTTATTTAGTTTGAGATAGGATCCATTTTTCATTAAGGGGGGGGGGGGTAAACTCAGTGGCTGCCGACCGCCCCCCCCCCAAATCAGAGGTCTAGATCCCGTGCTATGAAGGGGGGGTTATTTAGTTCAAAACGATCCTCAGGCTCTCCCTTTATTTCATTAGCAAACGTCCTTTCTATCCAAAGGTTGGGGGGCTGAACATACCGGGTGAGTTTTTTTTATCTTGAGACAGTGTTATAACTCAAAAAAGTCCATTATATGAATAAAAGTTTATTTATATCAGGGGAGAAATTAAACTAAGCTATTGTTTGTCTACCTAGAACAAGCTTTCAAGGCTATTTCGAGGGTAAAGTTCTGTTTTTAAATGGAAAACCTATATGTTTCTAGTACA
Source organism: Forficula auricularia (assembly GCA_024734495.1). Lineage (NCBI taxonomy): Eukaryota > Metazoa > Arthropoda > Insecta > Dermaptera > Forficulidae > Forficula > Forficula auricularia. Next base: position 1,409,433 of record JALMQS010000117.1, on the reverse strand, counting down.
TATTTAATCAATAAGATCTCGAAAAAAAATACTAATAATTATTTTTAACAAATCATTCAATTTAATTTATCAAATAATAATGATAAAATATTTAATTATTAAATAAATAATATTAATAATTAGTAATAATAAATATACACGGGAAAACATTAAGGGATAGAATCCGCAGCAATGATCTAAGGGAACTAAGCGGAATCCAAGATATAGTGGAATGGATCGATGTGAGAAAGAGAGGATGGGGGAACATGTGGAACGAATGACGGATGACCGCCTTGCAAAAATCGTGAAGGAAAATCGCCCACGTGGCACACGGAGCAGAGGGCGGCCGAAAAAAAGATGGAAGGATGTCGCAGCAAGAAACTAACGTCTTTATTCTTTTTTCTTATTGGAAGAACAGGCGAAAGCATATAGAGAAGATGAAGAAGAAGAAGAAGAAGAAGAATAATTAATAACTTAATAATTTTGCGACTATGTTCTGTGACATTCCAGAGTGTATTGCAAGTTTTTGAATGAATTCCATTTCCAATTTCCTTATTTTTGCCTGTTTCAGTTTCTTCGTAACCTTTACATTTCTTGTTTTTTTTTAACAGATTTACAACACGATTAAATGGAGGTTGAGAGGGTGTATTCTTATCAGGAAAATGCTCGGCATCCATTTCAATGGCAGCCCCATAATAATACTTCTTTTACATTCACCATAAATTAAGACCATTTCAATTCTGTTTTTAACAAAAAATGCTCCATCTTTATTATGGTAATACACTGGATTGACACGAGAAATAAACTTTTTTAAACTCAAGAATTTTAAATAGATCTATTAAGTAGAAAATAATCTCTTAAATCTGTGTATAATGAAGTTTTAAGATCATTATAAACACTTATTTTCATTGTTGTGACTTTTCGATTTAATAAATATTTATTTAATAATTAATTATTTGATCATTATTATTTGATAATTAAGTTGAATAATTGTTAAAAATAATTATTAGGTTTTTTTTTTGAGTTCTAATTGATTTAATATTTTTTATTATTTGATGTTGTATAAAAAAATAGTTCTAATAAAAGTTGTTCAGTTTTTTTTTCTAGATTTAGAATATGTACAGAAACATATAGGTTCCCATTTAAAAAACAGAACTTGACCTCGAAATAACCATGAAAGCTTGTTCTAGGTCGATAAACAATAGCGTAAACTTTTATTTGAAACTTTTTTATATAAAGCACTGTTTGTGAGTTATAAGACTGTCTCAAGATAAAAAACTCACCTGGTATATATATAATAAATTTATTTATTCGCATTCAGTAGCGGAATTTGTAGTTTTCATTAACCTTGAGCTACCTTTGCTTCAATTCAGCATTGAGTTCGTCTACTAAGTCTTCAAAAGTGAAGAAAAAATTAAATTGATAATTACTAACCATGTCTTCATACATTCAAGGTGTCGATGACTTTGCTGTCTCAATAACAAATTATGTAGTATTGTTTTCTGTAATATACGATATAAGCAATTCAATTTCAATTCCTCAGAAGAATACTAACAAATATTAATACCTAAATAATTATATTTCCAGAAATTTAGAATACGAGATCCAGTGGCTATTTTACTGATTATTTGTTTTTATTTTCTAGGTCATTCTGCAAGTGAAGTTGAGAATAACCAATCATCAGACGATTATTTCTGCGACAAGTGTTTATCTGGATTCCTGACATCATCGGATTATGAGAAGCATTTGCACGAGCACCATCCAAGCGATATTCTCTTCCAGAAATCCAGTTTTAATAATACCGAAAACCCCTTTCCATGTATTCATTGTCCGAAAAAGTTTTCTTATAAAAGTAAATTGACCCGGCATTTACGAACTCATACAGGCGAGAAGCCCATCAGCTGTACACTCTGTCCAAAGAAATTTACCGTTAAAGAGAGCTTAACTAGACATTTACGAACTCATACGGAGGAGAAGCCTTTCGATTGTCCACATTGCCCTAAGAAGTTTTCTGAAAACGGTTCATTGACTAAACATATACGAACTCATACTGGAGAGAAGCTCTACGGTTGTCCGCACTGCACTAAGATGTTTTCCCAAACAAGTCATTTGTCTACGCATTTACGCATACACACGGGAAAGAAGCCGTTCAGTTGTACATACTGTTCAAAGAAATTTTCCGACAAAAGTACTTTGACAAAACATTTACGAACTCACACTGGCGAGAAGCCATTTAGTTGTATACACTGTCCAAAGACGTTTTCGGACACAAGTACTTTGAATAAACATTTACGATTTCATTTGGGGGAGAAACCCTTGAGCTGTACATATTGCCCAAAGAAGTTTTCCGAAAAAAGTCATTTGACTGCACATTTTCGGACACATACAGGGGAGAAGCCGTTCAGTTGTACATACTGCACAAAGAAATTTTCTGACAAAAGTACTTTGACTAAACATTTACGAATTCATACTGGCGACAAGTCCTTCTGTTGTACGCAATGCCCGAAAAAGTATTATCAAAAAACTAGCTTGGATAGTCATTTAAGAACTCATACGGGTGAAAAGCCCTTCATTTGTACACACTGCCCAAAGAAGTATTCGGAAAAAAGTACTTTGAACAAACATTTACGAACACATACGAGCTAAATATCGTTCAGTTTTACACACATATATAGCTTACTGTGATTAATTTTAATTAAAATTATTTTCATTGATATAAAATAATTAGTTTAGTTGACAAATTAATAAAACTACGGACCTCTTGATATTTCAGGTAAAAGTATATGAATGCTAGCAGAATTGTATATAGGTCTACAAAATTCTTATTATTTATATCTTGGATGAATATCTTATTAATTTAAATATTCAAATTTTTAATAAAAATTTTCTTTTTCTTCTTCTTATTCTTCTGTATAGGTGCGAACACCTGTTTCAACAACATATTACATTCAGTCATCAGGGTCATAACTCTCTTTCCATCGTTTTTTTTTTGGTCTTCCACGGCTACTGACCCCCTCGGGACGGTGTTTTGTCAATATTTTCGGGAGACGGTCGTCTTGCATTCTGTCTACATGGGCAGTCCAGCATCTTCTTCTTACATGAACCCAATCGACTATGTCCTGAAGACCGCTTATTTGCCTAAGGTGTTCGCTCCGGATTTTGTCATGTAGGGTCTTCGAATGGATGGCTCTTACAATTCTCATCTCAGTTGTCCGGAGAAGCTGCTTTGTAACGGTTGTGTCTGCCCTGGATTCAGCCCCATATGTTATTATCGGGCGAACACAGGTCTTATATATCCTAATTTTACTATCGACAGACATAAACTTATTTTTCCAGACTAGATTGGATAGACAGGCCGAAATTTTTGCTCCTTTGATGACTTGCGAAGTTACTTCTTCCTTAAGGTTTCGTCTGCTAGAAATCTGAACTCCCAGATAGTTCAAGCTTGGGGCTTGTTCTATTGGACTGTTGTTGATGAGTAAGTTACACCTAAGGGAAGCTTTTGCAATCGCCATGCATTTGAAGGTCCTCTTCGCACTCAGCCATCAGGACCGCCTCGTCAGCATAGCAGACCGCTGGCAAAGTGGTTTCCCCCAATTTGTAGCCAAGGTGTTCTAGTAGATTTTTGATAATATCGTCCATTATTACGTTGAAGAGCATAGGACTCAATGAATCTCCCTGTCTTACTCCACTGAAGATGCTAATAGGTTTTGTTCTCTTCGCTATTGGATTTGATGTAAATCGTGTTACCGGTGTTTAGATCTTGGATAATTTTTAAAATTCTTGTAGGAACGCTCGCTTGAGAAGGCACTCCGTAACATCCTGTAACCTTACATGATCAAAGGCTTTGGAGAGATCGATAAAACAAAGATATGCTGGCCTGTTAAACTCTATTGTCTTTTCAACCAGTTGTCAATAATAATTTCGAATTACTTAAATCATTCCAGAAAACTTCTTCTTCTTCTTGTTTTTAAACCTATAGGTTTGTTTCTTCCAGAACGTCATACTATCTCTTCTTGGGTCGACCTCTACTTCTTATTCCGACCGGGTTGTTTGTCATCACTTTCTTTACCAGTCGGACTTATGCCATTCTTCTCACATGCGCATACCATTCAGCTCTTCTTCTTTTATCCAATTCGGCCACCTTTTGTATTCCACATTTTTCTTTAATATCTTCACTCTTCATTCTATCGAGCCTGGTCACGTTCATTATCCGTGTAATGTCTTCATTTAAGTCGTTTCCAATAATTGAGAAGTTTTTGTAGTGTCGGGTCTTGTCTCTGCTGCGTAAGTTAATATTGGACTTACTACGGTTTTGTAGACTCGTACTTTGGCCTCCATTCTTAAATATTGGTTTGACCAGATTGCATTGTTAAGGCCTTTATTGCCTGATGTTTTACCTCTCTTTCTAGGCCTTGGTAAGAGGTCACTTGGATGCCAAGGTGCGTGAAGGTCATAACCTGTTCGACAATTGTATCGTATAGTTGTAGTTTACATCGAGTGGTGATTTAGAGATTGTGAGTGTTTTGGTCTTCTTGGTTGACGAATTTATGTGAAACACAGCTAAATTTATACAGGAGGCGCTGGAGGGAATCTTCATCTTCTGCATCGAGTGTTCCATCGTCTACGTAGCAAACGCATGTTATCTTCTCGTCCCTCAGGGATTCTGATTTCCCCAATGATTTCATCCATAACTATATTAAAAAGAAGGGGACTAAGAGTGTCTCTCTGACTAATACCTTGATTCACTGGGATGCTTCCGGACAGTCTTCCTTCGGTTTTTATTCTGGCGGTGTTGTTCGAGTAAATATCCATGGTTAAATTCAAATTTGACCCTTGGCGGTCTGCGAGGCTTCTTCTCTACCTCTTTTCTTTCCCCCACCCCTCTGGAGGTGAGAGGTCGTCCTTGCCTGTCTACCACGTTCAGTTGACTCTGATTAATTATTGAGAGCACTATTTTCTTTCTTACTTTCTTATTTATTCTTATGCCTTACTTGATCTACCTGCGACAATCCCTGCTTACTCTTAATGCCCTTCTCTCTCTGATCTGACCCCTGTTACTCTCCTGGATCTTATTCTCCAGACCCCCGATTCTGTTTCTTTCTCTCCTTATAAAACACCCTGCCACGTACCCTCTGCCTTTCTCCCGAAACCGACCCTGTGCTCTTTAAGCCTTCTCGTCACCATTGGCTTAAATAGAATCATTTATTGTATTTATTTATCCCTTTATAATAAAGACGACAGTGATTTTATATACGAAGTGTTATTTATTGAATGACTTCACCTACTCCCGGTTAACTACAATTCCACCCATTCTATCCGGCACAGCTTCTATCCCCTACAGTCCACTAATAATCAACCCTTAGAAATCCCCTTTTTGTATTTAAACAATCCCGTATCAGGTTTATGAGATTATCTGGGATTTTAAACTTGTCCAGGATTTTTATGACGTGCTTAAGTTGTACTTTATCGAACGCTTTTTCGATATCGATACAACAGAAAAACGCTGGCTTGTTAAATTCGTAGGGCTTTTCGCAGAGCTGTCTGATGGCGAATATAGCGTCTGACACAGGATCGATCTTTCTTGAAGCCTTGTTGTTTGTTATGTAAGTTTATTAGTTGTGACAGTTTATTACTTATATTTTTATGGTGAGCTTAAGGTGAGTAATTAGGAGATTAATTCCACGATAGTTGCTGGGTTGGAGTTTTACGCCCTTCTTGAATATTGGAACCACTATGTTTGTTTTCCACTCTTTAGGAATTGCTGATATTCTAAATACTTCATCAATAAGTACATATATTTGCTCCCAGAGATGCGGTCCTTTGTATTTTAGCATTTCATTAGTAATTGCCGGCAGATTTCCTGCTTTTTAACACCTTTAAGGTGTTATCAATCTCCATTTTTGATACAGCCACACACGAGTTTCCCTGATCCCTCTCCTGTTAACTTCTTTCAGGTGTTCCAGCATATAAATTCTCAAAATATTCCATCCAAGTTTTTTCATCTATGTTGTTTGGAATTACATACTCTAGGATCTCTTTTTTTTTTCCCAGCCATAGCCGGTGTTGAGAAAGGAGGAGGGTTTCGAGTGAGGTAAGCAACCTGCTAGAATAAAATCACTCATGCTCGAAGAACCAGAGATAAGCCAGAAAACTATATATCTCAACGTTTTGGTTGAGATTTCTCTTCTTTTTGTAAGCTATGAGGAAGCCCGTTGGTCCAAAGGGCTAGAATTTTAATTTTTGATTCCCCCCTTCCCCATTTTGGGTGGTTAGTTTTTGCATTTCTAGCCTTTTGGGGGCCCACAGAATATGTATACAAAATTTGGTTGAGATTGGTCCAACGGGCTAGAATTTTCATTTTTGACCCTCTCCCCCCATTTTGAAAGGGTTGAAAGATAGAAAGTTTGGATTTTGGAATTTTTCCTTTGTTTGTGTCCCAAGCTCTACTAGCAGGCGAAATTTCATGATGCTGGAATTATTGGAATTACCCTATAGGTTTTGATGACCTGTCAGTGAGTGAGTGTCAAAATTAGCTATTTACTCAGGTCCATTTCTCAGAATTTATTTAAGCTATATTATTGAAATTTGGTACTCTCCCCAAGATGGAGTATATAATTACATGTGTATAATTTCAGCTCTGTATCTCAAATGGATTCCGAGCTGGAGGGGAATCGAAATGGTTCGTTTTAAATAGAGTACAGCGTGTAGGGCCAAGCTAATGCTCGAACTTGGTTGGCCTGCGCACGGTTTAATTAATCAAAATGCAATTCTGATACCAAGATTACTCTCCACCGGATTGAGGAAATGCACGGTCATTTACAGTAGTAATATGGCCTTGGGCAATGAGCTCTATAGAGACCGTGCGTCACGACTTTAGAGCCAACTGTCGATGAAAATGTAAACTTTGGGGGATGATTTATTTAACTTCCAAGACAGAGACTTGCTCACGGCCCCCTTGCATTCTTTATCTATGATATATACCTTAGACCAGCGATGTCCAACCCAAATTACTATTCGGGCCAAAATTTAGGAATATACAAGGTACTGGGCCGCCACTCACATGAACAAAAAAGTTGTCGCGATCGAATTGTCCAAGCACATATATAGAACTTTATTTTCAATTTAAAATTTTTTTTTTTTTAATTTTTTGACAGGCACGGGCCTCTATGGGGGGGGGGGGGGGGCGATTTCCTTTTTTTGTTATCGGGCCGCCGGTTGGACATGGCTGCCTTAGACCATGAAATATATAGACACGCCCTGGTGTCGATTTGGTGAGGCCAACATCTCCTATAGAACATGACGTCATCTGTAGGTAGGAACACCCAGAAATAGCATGGCTACTATAGGAATTATTATACATTGAGATAAATTTATCGTAGTTTAGATTATTTATTTTGGATTCCAATAATCGCAAATTAATATTAAATTAATATAACCAAAATATTTATGCGAGAACGTGACGTCATCTGTAGGCGATGTTGGCCTCACTTCACTCTGTGTGGAGAGCAGCAGAGGGCGTGTCTATATATTTCATGGTCTAAGATATATACTATAATAAGTACATGGAGCCACCGAGCGATGCACGGTAACCCCTGACCCCCCGCCCCCTAAACCACACATCTCGCCCGCACCCCCACTCCACCCCACCCCGCACCCAGTTTTTGCATTTCTAGCTTTCTAATGGTCCACATATTATGTGTATATTTATTTATAACAATTTGCCCACATTCGTTCATATTGATAAACATTATAAAAAAATAAATAGGAAAATAATAATAAAAAAAATAATCGTATAGGATCTGAAATAAAAACATAAAATTAAATAAGATTTGTTTCCAAGTTATAGGTAGGTATAAACTGCAACGGATCGTTGCTAGACTTTATCCATAGTCATTTGAAATATTAATATGTTTTAATTGAAAGTAATGGAAGGCAGCCCAGAGGTAGTGAGGAAAGAAAAAATTAACACATATAAAATAAAGTGTAATTTATTGGAATCCTTCCTCCTTTCCTTTCAAACCGACGTTTCGGAGGATTTTTCCCTCCTTCTTCAGGGTTTCAAAGGGTCAATGAATGAAACAAATAAAATGTTTCCTTCTTCTCTCCACAGTAGTGTTCAAAAACTTTCTTCATTTTTAAAGTTTTTGAACACTACTGTGGAGAGAAGAAGGAAACATTTTATTGTTTCATTCATTGACCCTTTGAAACCCTGAAGAAGGAGGAAAAATCCTCCGAAACGTCGGTTTGAAAGGAAGGAGGAAGGATTCCAATAAATTACACTTTATTTCATATGTGTTAATTTTTCTCTTTCCTCACTACCTCTGGGCTGCCTTCCATTACTTTCAATTAAAATTTCTACCAGTCCGTCTCTCTCCAGAGAAAATTTCGTTGCAAAAAAATTAATATGTTTATTTCTTTATTATTAATCAGGTATCACTCGCTATTTAAGTTAATATAATTTTAAAAAATGCCATTTCAAATTTGATGCTTTTATGGTTGCGGCGTTTACTAAAAAATGCGTTTCGTCGGAAATTACCTAGATTGCATATTTTTAATGAGATAAACTCATTTTTGTTTTTATTTTTATTCTTGTGGACTAGCTATTTATTTGTGCTCTGTTTAAATGTGCTTTGCCCCCAAGATCAAGGAAAATAAATAATAGTAACTCAATAATGTTAACAAATATTTGTTTATTATTTATAACTAGACAGAGTTTGGTTCTTTTACGTGTGTAATATGATTCTACCAGAGTTTCGGAAAATGACCATGCTGAGAAGAAACTCAGCAAGTAGCCTTTTTTTCAAAAAACAAAAAACAAATAAACAATTAGTAACAATTTTAGGTAAATGAACATTATATACATAAATTTTTTCAATTATTAATATAATATACTATTTATAAAAAAAACGAATTAAATAGAGAATACATGGTTTTAGTATATTTCGAATACAAACACTTGTGTCCTTTATATAATCATTTACTTTGAAAAATGGGGGTTTTTATTAATTTTTTCTAAGTCTAAAAAAAATAAAGTAAAAAATTTGTAGTTTCAAAATTTAATATAATAAAAATAAAAACTATGGTGAATTATCTGCCTTCTTTGGAGCTGGATGCTGAGGGCGCGAAGTGCTTCAAGATCCACGTGCCTTAGAGAGAACCTCTAAGTTAGGTTTTAAAACTTACCGGGTAATTTTATTGCAACTTATTCCAAATTTTTTTTTTTGTAATTTCACTTATTTTTTTTAGGCGAAAGAAAAGACCACTCTTGACATTGAAACAAAAGAAAAACCGGCTTAAATGGACTAAAAGTCACATTAGACGGATGTAGACGAGTGATGAATGGAATAGTGTCCATTGGATCGATGAGTCTCGTTTTGAAGTTTGTGTTGGGGACAATCGAAGCAGAGTTATTCGTCAGAAAAATGAAGCTTTCAATTCAGATTGTTTAAAAAGAGAGTAAAATTTCCTGCTTCAGTTATGGTATGGGGTTCAATGTCTGCTAGAGGTGTTGGAAAACTTCACTTCATTGATGGAATTGTAAACACCAATAAATATTTAGAGATTTTAAAAAAATCGTTACTTCCAACAATGGCAGATGCATTGCAGAATAATAATAATTTTGTGTTCCAACAAGACGGGGCGGCCTGCCATACATCAAGAAAATCTTTAAAATGGCTTTCTGATCATAATGTTCCACTTTTTGGAGTGGGTGGCAAACAGTCCCGACTTGTCACCAATAGAAACTCTTTGGCACACAATGAAAAAGCTATTACGAATACAACCAGCTAGAAACGTAGTCGAATTAAAACACAAACTTCAAAATATTTGGGATACTTTCACTCAAGATGAGTGTCAAAACTTAATAAGTACGTTGCCCAAAAGAATTCAAGCCGTAATTAAAAATAAAGGCGACGTCACACAGTGGTAAAGGTTTATTTTGTATGTTTTCCTTGTTTTTAACAATTAAAAAATAATTTTAAAATGTTACAATAAAATGTTTTAAATTGCTTAAAATGTTGTTCCAAATGATAATAAAAATAAATATTTAAATTAAATTTACCGTGAATTAGCATAATATTGGTGGGCCAATTGAGATGGGACGGGGCTCGTATGTCAGAACTGTTTAAGGTGAGATTAAATTCTGCACAACCTCGACCTTATGATTGTTAAAATATTTAATCATGTCTCCTTCATCAATTAAATATAATAAAATGATTTAACAATCAATCAAAAATAATATTCTTTACAATTCAAAATTTCCAGATAAAATTAAAATAAAAAAATTAAAAAAAGTACTATCTTACTCTAAAATAAAGTAATTTAAAATATAATTTTACTAAAAACTTTATTTAACCTTTTTTGTGGTCCCCAAGGTACTTAATTAGGATATTAAATTTCATAAAAATTGGTTAAGTCATTTTCAAGATATTTAGAAAAAACTAAAAAAGTACCGAAATAAAGTATTAATGTTTGTTGGCCGATATGTACCAAAAACTAATCAGGGCTTCATTTTGTTAAACTAATGGAAGGTTTTCAATTTCATTTCAATCGGTGCAACGGTGTGGAAAAAATCAATAACATACATCCATCCATCCATCCGCACGCACTTCCAAAAAAATGGCACTTTTTGGCCTCTCCACGAGACCCCATGTAATTATTGGCAAAATCGTCACGTGCTAAAATTCAATCTAATTGAATACTACAATTTGTGACCTTAATTGAGTCCATGGATTCCGTAGTCTTTACCTGAGGACCCTTTGAAGTTTCCGCTTGGCGCGAGACGGATTACAATACTTTCCCCATGCTTCGCATTGGATAAAGTAAAAACCTCAAACAAAATTGATCATTCAAAGTATATCTGTCATTAAATGTTTAATAAAAATACCAACTGCAGAGATGTAAATTCTTCATTTTCCTCATTTATTCAAATATTCATTTATAATTACTCTTGAAATAATTGATGATGCCGCTATATACTGAATTAAGGTGTTGAGTATCTGATCTAAAATTGACAGTGTCCAACGCCTTTATAAAAATCATCTCACTCACATTCCTGTTGCAATAATTGTTCTCCAAATCCAAGACTTCAACCTCCTCAAACCGGAAACAATGCCCACTCTCAAAGTGATGAGACGCAAGGGCCGTTTTATTATTTTTATTTTATCCAATGCAAAGCATGGGTAAAGTATTGTAATCGCTCTCGGGGCAAGCGTGGCTTCAAAGGGTCCTCAGGTAAAGACTACGGAACCCATGGACTCAATTAAAGTCACAAATTGTAGTATTCAATTAGGTTGAATTTTAGCACGTGACGGTTTTGCCAAAAATTACATGGGGTCTCGTCGAGAGGCCAAAAAGTGCGATTTTTTCATTTAGTGCGTGCGGATGGATGGATGGATGGATGTTATCGTTTTTTTGGCCCACGATTTTTTCCACACCGTTGCACCGATTGAAATGAAATTGAAAACCTACCATTAGTTTAACAAAATGAAGCGCTGATTAGTTTTTGGTACATATCGGCCGACAAACATTAGTACTTTATTTAAGTACTTTTTTAGTTTTTTCTAAATATCTTGAAAATGACTTAACCAATTTTGATGAAATTTAATATCCTAATTAAGTACCTTGGGGACCACAAAAAGGTTAAATAAAGTTTTTAGTAAAATTATATTTTAAAGTACTTTACTCTAGAATAAAATAGTACTTTTTTTAATTTTTTATTTTAAATTCTTTAAAATTTATTCATTTGATCGTTTTAAGATAGCTCATTTAGCCTTGCTAAGTAAGAATGGATAGGCTTCTCGCTGTGAAATGGTAAAAATTTGGGAGGAATTTTTATAAGTAACCATAGCAACTGCGTTGTTTTCTTATCCGTTACCTTTGCTTAAGACATAGAGAAATCGACTTTAAACCAAAAATGGCGATTGATTCTCATCTAGTACTTGAGGAATAACCATACTATTAAATTTCTTCCAGAACTTAAGTGACTTGATTTAAATTTTTCGTTAAACCCTTCAATTTAACGAATAACCATTCTATATTGGATTTTTGACGTTTCGGTTTTATTGGTAATCATTGCTGAAGACATGGAGGAATTCCTCCATGTCTTCAGCAATGATTACCAATAAAAACCGAAACTTCAAAAATCCAATATTGAATGGTTATTCCTCAAGTTTCAGATGAGAATCAATCGCTATTTTTGAATTTAATTCGATTTCTCTATGTCTTTAGCAATGGTTACCAATAAAAACCGAAACGTCAAAAATCCAATATAGAATGGTTATTCCTCAAGCATTAGATGAGAATCAATCGCCATTTTTGATAATAAATAAAACGGCCCGGATACTGCTATGTTCAGTTCCCGCCCACTGGGGAGCCTAAAGTTGTTGAAGTTGAAGTAAGTCATTCAATTTATTTATAATACCTACTACTACTAGACTACTACTACTACTACTACTACTACTAACCCTTCTTCAGAAATGCTTGATAATAATTATACCGAGAATGGACAGGATTGTCGATTATTTGAAGTTATTTGCTCAACCACCTTGCAAGGATAATAGTGGGTGGCTGGAGAAATAAATTAAAAATTAATAATTAAACGGATTATAATCAAAGTTAATTATTCATTCATATATAATTAAAATTCTATTAATTTAAAAAATTTTAGAGAGGGTTAATTTAGTCAGATAAAATAAATAAATAGATTAATTTCAGTCAATTAATATTATTATTTATTATTTGATAGATTTACTAAACAGTTTCGGTCACCACTGATAGACCATCTTCAGTAGTAGATTTGAAATTTGTCCCTCTGTTCATATTAAGTTCAAATTATATTATTCTAAAACCAGAGACAAGTGTAGTGTTTATAGTTATTTATTTATTTATGAAATTTTTTAACCGACTTCAAAAAAGGAGGAGGTTCTCAATTCGACTGATTTTTTTTTTGTGTCTATGTTACCTCATATCTCCGCCAATTGTGAACCGATATTAAAAAAAAAAAATTTGCATTGGGTTCAGTCTAGCTTCTGATTGGTCCCGTTTTTTTTTCATTGGTATTAGATATTTTTTGTTAGCTTTGTTCAGGCATAACTTCTTTGTTTATGAACTGATTTCGATCATTCTTTTTTTATTGGAAAGTAGGTATCTTAGGGATGGTCCCATATTAATTTGGTCAAGTTCTGATGATATGATCAACGACGAAATAACGTAAATCTCCAATTCTTATGACCAAATTATCGAAATTATAATAAATAAAATCTTAAAACATTCATTTAAAACCCTCAAACGTTTCGAGAGAATTTCTATATTTATGATTTGAATTTTATTATCATTTTCTGATTCATTCGCCCGACCCTTTCTCTTACGAGATGCATGCAAGGTATTATATTAAGTCACTATTAATAACATCACTAAAAAGAGAAAAATAAAAATAATTTTTAAGAAAAAAATAAAACCGACTTCAAAAAAATTAAATGCAACAAATAAAATAAAATCCACTAAAAGGTATAAAATAATTATTATCTTATTTAGTTACAACTAAACGACGAAATATTAACATGACATTACTTTTTGAAGTCGGTGCCAAACATACATTTTATGAATCGCACTCGACGGATCTTACTTAGTACGCTCGCTTATAGGTATAGTATGTTTGGCACCGACTTCAAAAAGTAATTCCATGTTAATATTTCGTAGTTTAGTTAATAATTATTTTATACCTTTTAGTGGATTTAATTTTTTTGAAGTCGGTTTTATTTTTTTCTTAAAAATTATTTTTTTGAAATATCCATATGTTAATAAATTAAAAATGAATTATTTTAATGTACACCGAGTGACAAATTCCAAATCTTGAAATAAAATCAGTCGAATTGAAAACCTCCTTCTTTTTTTGAAGTCGGTTAAAAAATTTCATAAATAAATAAATAATTTATAAACACTACATCACTTGTCTCTGGTTTTAGAATAATATAATTTGAACATGATATGAACAGAGGGACAAATTTCAAATCTACTACTGAAGATGGTCTATCAGTGGTGACCGAAACTGTTTAGTAAATCTATCAAATAATAAATAATAATATTAATTGACTGAAATTAATTGTATTTAATCTGACTAAATTAACCCTCTCTAAAATTTATCAAATTTTATTCTACATCATCGTCACTTAAAAGTTTTGAAGGAATTTTATAAATAAAAAATAAAATAAAAATTCTATTAGTTAATTTAAGTTAATGTTTCGAACAATGTTAAATTTATTTTGTTTATTTCTGAAGAAGGTTGAATTATAAATCGGAAGCTTTAAATTTAAAAATTAATCCTAATGATTAGATGAAAAGTTTATTATTATATATTAATATTTAATTCAATTGGCTTCGTTGACGTTTCGAGCAAAGTTTCTTCCCCCCGCCCATCCAGGGGTTGCCTATATGGTCAGGCGACTCCATTGGAACTCGTAGGATTAGGGTTCCGTATTATATTATTTAATATTTGCTATTATTTTTGTATTTATTGTATTTTAATAAAAGCAAACACAGAATATTAATTAATTAATTAATCGCTTAGTGAGTGTTTAAGCAAAGTTTCGACCTTTCATTTTAGGCCTTTCTCATGCTTGACAATTCTATTTCTGCAATACCTGTAGACCCATTAGAGCCCCTGATTTAGCTTTGGGCGGGGGGATATTTCTTAATATATTAATCAGTTCTGCTATGCGTGGGTGTGTCTGCCTGAAGAAGACCAAAAAAGACAAGCGTTTCATAAGAGTGTCCTTTTTCACACTAAACGATTTTCAATTACATCTATACCAAGGTCTAATTCATTTCTGTGTGTGTGTGTAGTTAGCGAGGCTAGCTGTTAGAGAACGAGCTAAAGGCAACGAAGCTGCATCTCTACACTGGGCAGCCTCTGGGAGTAACACCACCTCCTCGAGGTCTAACTGGATATCCGCACCTTTCGGAGAACTGAGTAGTGTTACCCTTGGCGAAGATACGAGATTGACAGCCAACCGGCATATATAGACTTCTGAACTATCCTTTTAGTATATTTGAGTCTTGTCCAAATATACTATTTTATGCCATCTTGACATATATAGCGAGATTGTCTATCCTTTTAGTATATTCAGAGACCATACCAGAGTGTGCATTATCTGGCTGGGTATGCTATTTTAATCCGGATGGCAGTTTTGGTGGAGGCTCTCCGTATCCTTATAGTATGTTTGGGATTCTGATCATCTCGTCTCAGAGATACTATGTTTATGTCACATATACAGCGATGATATTATGTATATGTCATATATACGGGGATACTGTGCTAAGATGTCAATTGATGCAGCAGCTGCTGCATCGGCTTGAACCAAATACGCCGGCCCTGCGGGTTGCGGCATGGTCGCATGGTGTGTGCGGCCGGGTCGACCTGGCACAACAGCAACTAAAAATACCGTTCGGTATAAATACTTATTTTAAGTACTCCTAGCATGAAAGTGCATGGTTTGATGGTGGCCATGCAAATGATAAGCATAATAGATGTCAACTTGATGAAAATATCCAATTCATAAGACAGAAATCAGAAACCAGCAGTTTGAAGGAGCTGCTGGAAATATGCTTATCAAATAGCGGATGGTGCAACGCTAGAGCTCGATGATTAGCTCAAATGCTAACGAGAACCACCCGTATAGGGTGGTAGTTGCAAAAGTTGGTCATGGTCGTCTTTGTGCATCGCTCATCGGCCTCCGTGATCGCGGCACTGTGGTGTCCACGTAACCAGGAATTAACAAACCTGCAAGCCTTATTGGTGTTCCTCTGGCATTATGCTTGCTAATCAGTGCGGGCGGGGGACGTACGTGTATTGTACCCGCTCGTTTGTCATGACAAAGACATGACAAGGGAGTTGACTAACCCTCTGATTTAAAATGGTCCAGCGGGCACATCTGACGGTGGTGCAGATTGGGCATGGCGAGCCCACGCTGTGTGCATGCTAATCAGCGCGGGCGGGGGACGTACGTGTATTGTACCCGCTCGCGTGTCATGACCTCTGGACATGATAAGGGACATCGCTAGCCCTCTGATTTAAAATGGCCTAGGTGAACACGACCGACCGGGTTGTGCCGTCGGATAGGGCCTGGCGAGCTCTCACTGAGTGTATGCCAAACGGTGAACACATCTGAAAGTGAAGTGCGGCTGTCATTTAATTGATGACTTACAAGTCACTCAAGAATAAGGGTGTGGCGCCCCTTCACCGTAGTGAATGCCAATCTGTACCACTTGACTGTGGTATGCATGGTTGATATCGTGTAGACCGAAATCTGCATGGTTATATATCATGTAGAAGAGGTTGCCGCCTTCCAGATTTAACAGGCAAAACCTGGGTTGGCACAAAAGGTGGCGAATCGTTGGCCAAACGGACAACCGGTTCGCGTGCCTGGGCTGGAGATTTTGAATCTTCACATCCTATAAGCTGTTTTCACAGCGGGTGTGAACCGGCTTGGACGATTTGCAAGCGCTTCGTCAGGTGTATGCCATGTTGCAATCGCATCAGGTAAACCAACCGCACATACAGTCGATCACGTACTGGGACTGTGGGAAGAGAGTCCGAATCTGAAGAGGTGGAGCATGGAAAATCATGTGCAAGAGAAACCTCGAGCAACCATACCAAAGGTTGTTAAAAACTAATGGTGCCATGGGGAATGGAGAAAGCCCTAGGGACGAAAGTTCTTAGCTCCCTGAGGTTGGACTCGTGGTGGCACAAGGTTTTGTCTAGATAGCTGTTGTTAACTCGCCAGCTGTTGATAGCTTCAACACTCGCGAGGGTGGAATACACGCCCGCTGTATTTCACGTATACCTCTGTGTATACACTTACACCTTGATTGATGCCATTCGTGGCTCTCTCGGGGTTACATACGAGACCAGAGTCCTGTATGCGCTGGTTGCGAGTGCGAGTGAAGGCCTTTGAGGCTAGGTGCCCCACTTTAAACAATTCGATGCGTCTTGCGCTGTCATATCTACTGTGTGTGGTGTGTGTGGTGTGTGTGTGTGAGGGATTTTAATACAGATGCTAACACAAAAGACGTAGAAAGTTCGTTTCAACTGCCAGAATATTTATATTTTACAAGAGAAGAATACAATTAGATTAGAATGAAATTATTAATATTTATTTATTTATTTAACCCCCCCCCCCAATAGTCAATTTTACCTAGAAATAAAAATCAAACTTTTAACCTGAAGTTTAATTTAATAATAATAATAATATACCACTGAAGGAGACAATAAAAGCGTGTGTCTTCTGCTGGAATTATAAATTTTATTTATTTATAACGAGTCTATAGTCTCGTTATAAATAAATAAAATTTTATAATTCCAGCAGAAGACACACGCTTTTATTGTCTCCTTCAATATATAAAAATTCTGCTGCTCTCGGCAAAAAACTTTCAATTTAATAATATACCACTTTTAACTTTTTATTTAATCTTGGCTTATTTAATTCACAACCGAAATGTTTTTTTCTTTAATATTTATTCAATATTTAGGTAATTATTATTATCATTTCCGCCCTTAATGTGTATTGATTCAAAAGTTTGTAATGTGGGGAATAAGGGCAAGTGTGTGTGCTTTTTTTATTTTTCCAACCAACGTTTTGTCAAAGACTTTTGGCGACTTCTTCAGGGCTTCAAATAGTTATACATCACACATTCGTCTAAAATACTTGCGGGCACAAAAATCGAGCCACCTCTCTTTTTCTAAAACTTAACTTATTTCAGGTTCTAGGCATCGGATTGGAATTAAAACAGGTGTCATAAGTTAGGGAATTTATTACAACAGTTTAATAACAAATAAATTGTTACATTTTGTACAGACATTTTTTGATATAAGGAGAAAAAATAATACGAACATAAGTAAACTTTGTAATTTTAAGATAAATAATAATTTAATTATTTTTCAAATTTATCTTACATTTTATTTTTATTTTTCTCCAATAAATTTAATTCAGTATTTACAATTAAACATTAGGTACACTTTATTTCCATTATTACGATGAAATGGATGACGCGGGGGTAAGTGAAAGTCATGTGGACAGCCTCTTTCAATTTATTTTTCACCTTTTCGGGATTCCCCATTCAATTTCCTCTTTTTCCATTTACCATTTTCAATTATAAATGAGAGAATTAAATTTTTTTGAGTAATTTTTGTAGTTACCCCCCCCCCCCCCCCTCCTTTTATTTTGTTATTATTACAATTTTTTTATTTATTTATTTATTTGTTTTCAGAAAATGAATAAATTAATCGAGATACTAAGAAGAGATGTAAGTAAATTTAAATATTTATTTATTTTTTATATTATACCCTTAGGAATTCAGTTTAAGTATTATTCTACGATTATTTAATTATTAATTAGATTAGAAACCAAATTGAAAAATTCGTTTTTCAAAATTTGTTTTAGCAAAATCGTCATTTTAAATATTTGTCTAAAGACACAATTTTGTTCGTATTATTATTAAATAATAGATAAATAAATAGATATGTGTATCGAGACATTAAATTACAATTTTATTTTACAGTCGATGAAAAAATTTGACGATTTTAAACAAGAAATAGAAAGTCTGAAAAGACAAAATCTAGACGTATGTATCAGGATATTTATTTATTTATTTATTCTAATTACAAATATTCCTCATAGAATTAATTTATTATCAACTTTTCCCTATGAATGAATAATTAAATTTAAAATTTCTAAATTCTTTAAATTGAATATCAAAAATATGAAAACTTTTGAAAAATACAATATTATCTTTAGATAATAGCGAAATCTAATATATTAATAATTTCTAGAAAAAAGAGCCTACGCTTTCTCATAAGGTCAATAAATATTTATTATCTTGATCTCCTCTTTAAATTAAAAGCAAATTATTTGAAATAAACTTTGAAGGATAGGGAATTCTGGAGAGGGGGGAATTTTACAAAATTTCAGAGAAGGGGTTCATTGGAGGAAAGAGGTTGAGAACCTCATCTGTTCTAGGGCGTTCCATTTGAATAAATTGATTCATGTTCAATTAAAAACAAACTTTAAATAAACTCCTCTGGTGCCCCCCCCCCCGGATATTGCTCTAAAATTATTTCCTAATAGATTTAGTTAGGCGGTCTACTCAAGTAGATATTGTCTGTGAGATTGCATGGTTGCCAAATTAGACAAGAGCATGAACATGAGGAATAATTTGCAACATCCGGTCGGGAATGAATGGTTACTTCCGGTTGGCCGGTTTTAGCCAAAATCTTGTTTGGAAAATTCCAAAAAAATGCATTCCGAAAATGGCTGACCAATATTTGACCCATAATATATATATATATATATATAGAAAGGAAAAATAAAATCTTTTTATATTTAAATTTATTTATTTAGTTGATGAATCAGAAACAATCAATGGAGGAAAAAATGGAAGATATCAATAAGATTGTAAGTTTATTTATTTATTAGTTTTTTGGTGAATTATTTATTATCTATTATTATTTATTTATTTATTTATTTAGGTCAATGAAGAAAGAAAAGCAAATCTTTATTACAAAAAGAAAATTTCGAATTAAACCAAAGGGTGAGTTTAATTATTTATTTATTATTGGTAAATTATTTATTATATATTTATTTAATTATTTATTTCCTTAGATGATTGAAGACAAAAACGAATTAAGTAAATTAAAAACAACAATTGTGGAATTGAATCAATCTGTAAGTTTATTTATTTATTAGTTTATTGGTGAATTATTTATTATAAAATTATTTATTTATTTATTTGTTTAGGTCAATGAAGAAAAAAAAAGCAAATCTTTATTACAAAAAGAAAATTCCGAATTAAACCAAAGGGTGAGTTTATTTATTTATTTATTTTTACAACATGATGATTGAAATTTTTCTAAAAATAACATTTTTAATTTAAATTTAAATTTGAATTTGTTATTAATTGTCTTTACACGGCCTCGTTGTGGTCGCGCCCCGGGTGAAGAGAAAATTATTTTCGATCTTTGGGGTCTGCGATCGATTGGGAGGCGCTGAAATAATTAATTGTTTAATTAATGAATCAAGGCCTACGCTGCGAAAAATGAACGAGGAGAGGATTAAAAAGAAATTCCATAATTCATATAGGCCAGAGGTCGCCAAAGTGGTCTATATAGACCCCCAGGGCTCTATTTAACAAAAGCGCAGGTCGATCCGATCGAAAGGGTCTATTGGGGGTCTAAGAAAAAACAGTTCTTAATACGCAAATCACACATACCTAATTGAGTATGTAAAATTTGTGAATTTTTTTATAATTGACTTAATATCATTTTCTTTATAGAACATAAATTTATAACATATATTTATTCGGGTGAAACAAGTATTTACGTGCCACTGCACGAACTCTGCACTTCTGGTTTATAAGTCATATGCATATGTGCGCATGCTCATGTCCAAATGTCACGTGTGACGAGCATTAAATTTCATCATTATCATTAATATATTTTTCATAAAACTATTGTTTTACACACAATGTACTATTAATTTAATAAATGTTTAAAATCACAAAATAAATGTACATTACAGTATATAATAGAGTTTTATTTTAATTAACAGAAAATTACTTTTATGGGGGTCGATGGAGATTTCGAAAAATTATATAGGGGTCGATGATCAAAAAAGTTTGCCGACCCCTGCCTGATATAGACAAAAGGTATGAGTTTGGGTTCGGGGATCAGTAGCCTAGTGGATATAGGAGGTAAACCTCTTATGACAAAGCATTGCAGTACATATGCAAAGATCCCGGGTTCGAGCCCCGGCTGATCCTTTTGTCTGTAATAAAAATAATCTTTTCTTCGTTCCCTAAATTTGAATTTGTTAATATTTTTAATTTTTTAATAACATGAAAATGTCAACATTTCGATGAATTTTGATTACAGATTTAATTTATGGTTATTTATTTTATTTTATTTTAGATTCAAGAATGTTGTGGAGAAATATTTGATCAAGATGGGACAGAAGATATTTTCGAAGCATCCAAGAAAGGGTCCCTTAATGGGGTGAAATTTTGGCATTCAAAAGACCCCTCCTCTATTCATGCAAAGGATGGAAAGTATTTTAATCGGACTCCTCTGCATTATGCATCCATCTATGGACATTTGAAGATTGTAGAATTCTTGTTGTCCAAAGGAGTGGATGTGGATGCAGAGGATTCTATTAATGAAACACCCTTAATACATGCCTCCTCGAATGGTCATTTCCCTATAGTCAAAGCGTTGCTCGACAAGGGGGCGAAAATCAACATTCAAAATAAGTACAAATGGACACCACTACATTGGGTAGTTATGCGTAATCACTTGTCAGTAGTGAAATTATTAATAGAGAGGGGGGCGGATAGAAGTTTAAGAGATCTGAACAATAAAACTCCATTAGATAAGGCTAGAGAGAGAGGATATAAATCATTCGAGGATTATTTGTCGTCCCTTTAACATCCTGACAAATAATCCTCATCATTTAATTAAATAAATAATTAAATGAAATTACCATATTGACACACACACACACACTATCAATGTACAATTTTAAAATTAATTAATAATTTTTCGCAACGTTTAGGGTTCCAATTCTAAAGAAATATGATATAGACCCAATAGTGATCATTAAATTAACATTTCGATAAAATCGAAACATCGTGTAAATTATTATTATAATTTTCAATTAATAATCACCATCACCACTGAAGCTTCAGAAATATAAACTAACCCTTATTATAAATGTTGTATTATTCGCATCCATAATAAATTTGTAACATGAATAACAGGGAATTGGACAAAAATTACAAACACAGAATTTATATTAAATGGACCAAACGTTTCGTCAATTTATTTTATACTTCTTCAGTGGCCCATTTAATCACTATTTGTCAAAAAACAATTTCCAATTAATAATTAAACGTATTATATTTTAATATATGGCGGATTAAACGTTTTGACATTTTGTGAGAGTCAGTTAACAAAATTTTGTATCCAATTGATAAAAATATTTACAAATCTTTGTTATTTCTTGTTATAGTCAAAGTTGACAATTAATTTGTTATTTTAAATAAACATGTATATTATTTTGATATTTTTTTTGTATTTTTTTCATTGAATACCTGTATTCCTGTTACTATTCCTATTTTCCTGCACCCCTCCCCCCGCCCTTTCCAAATTCTTCAAATATTTGTATGTTTGCTTAGAAAACACTTAAGAATTCTTAGCCATAATTTACGCTCAAAACTTCTCAAAGATCGGTCGAGTGAGATTCATAAAATGTATCTATATGTTTGGCACCGACTTCAAAAAGTAATTTCATTTAAATATTTCGTCGTTTAGTTGTAACTAAATTAGATAATTATTTTAAACATTTTTGTGAATTTTATTTGATTTTCGAGTTCTTATTATTTTATTTGTTGCATTTAATTTTTTTAGTCTCGGATTTTTTTTCTAAAAATTATTTTTATTTTTCTCTTTTTACTGATGTTATTAATAGTGACTTATAATATAATACCTTGCATGCATCTCGTAATAGAAAGATTCGGGTAAACGATTCAGAAATTGATAATAAAATTCAATTCATAAATAGAGAAATTATCTCGAAACGTAAGGAGGTTTTAAATGAACATTTTAAGAATAGTTTTTTTTTTACACGCTAAAGAGAAATTGACGTTCAAACATCATCCGAACTTGACCAAATTAATATGGGATCACCTCTAAGGTACCCAGTTTCCAATAAAAGAAGAATCATTGAAATATGTCGATAAACAAAGAAGTTATGCGTGAACATACATAACATAAAAGGTCCAATACCAAAGAAAAAAAACGGGACCAATCGGGAACTAGACTGAACCCAAGTAAAAAAAAATCATAGAAATCGGTCCACGTGGTAAAGAGAAATAATTGTACAAACACAAAAAAAAAATAAGCTGACGTGTTCTGATGTGGCCATCCACTTGACTTTACCATACAACCTGGCCTCTCACTTATATTTAATATTTAATAAAATTATTAATAATCATGTAAGGGGGGGGGTTAGTTTTTGCTTTTTTAGACATCTGGGGTCCCATTAATTATGTATACAAAATTTGATTAAGTTTGGTACAAGGGCCTATATTTTCATTTTTTGACCCTACAACCCCTCCCCATTTTGGGCGGTTAGTTTTTTTGCATTTTTCGACTTCTGGGACCCCACTGATTATGTATACAAAATTTGGTTGAGTTTGCTCAAATGGCCTAGATTTTAATTTTGGCGCCAGAAACAAAAATATTTTCGTTATTATAGGCTCATTTTATATTATATTTCATTTTTCTTGTTTTTTTAGTTTAAAAATATTATAATTTTAAATTTTAACCCCACACCCCTTTCGACAAAATTGTTTTTGATGGGTTTTTTTCGTAATTAAATTAATTATTCTAAGGTAGAAAAATGCCAATCTTAGGGATTTAAAAAGGGCTTCTCTTTTCTTTTGTACCCAGACAGACAATGGGTTGGGTTCAATTGTTCTCAAAGGCCTTGAAGAACTATTGGGATTAAACGTTAGAATTATTAACAAACGTATTATAATTGTTTTTATAAAGAAACTTATTTATTTAATAGAATAAAAAATAATCAAGAATTTATTTCAAAATATTTTTCGGATAAGCAGGTCACAATTTTCTGAAAAAATAACACATTTTGATAGGTTTTACTGGATTTTGATTGGATGAATAAAAATAAATCATGTGGTTGAATCAAAACAAAATAATTGGCGCTCAAATAAGCAATAACTAAACCCGAACGAAGCTCGGTCTTCCAGGTATATATTTATTTATTTATTTAAGCCTTTAAAAGATACATAATTTGTGTATAAGTTATAGGTACTGATTACATTTTTATTTTATTTTATATATATATATATAAGTATTTACAATAAAATAAATAATATAACTTAAGTTGTACCAGGCCCAGTTTGGGCATAGGCCTCTCCTAATTTCTTCCATTCTGTTCTTCTTTTGGCGATTCTAGTCCACTCATTGCCCGCTATTTTCTTGAACTCGTCGTTCCACCTTTTGAATTGTCTTCCTCTTTTCCTTTTTCGTTCTATAGGCCACCATTCCGTTAATATTTTGGTCCATCTTTCATCTTTAAGTCTTATTATATGGCCTGCCCAGTTCCATTTTAGTTTTAAAATTGTATTTTTAATATTTTTTATCTGCGTTTTTTTGTAAATGTATTCGTTTTTTATTTTATCTTTTCTTTTTATGTTTAAGATGCTTCTTAACATGGCTCTTTGAGTTGTTTCTAATTTGTTAATTGTCTTTTCTGTTAATGTCCAAGTCTGAGCACCATATAACATAACAGGAATAACGCATTGCTTAAAGATTTTTATTTTTGAAATTAAATCAATATTTACATTTTTAAAATGAATTTTAGTGACCAGTATTTGTTCCATCCCAAATTAATTCTTCTTGTTATTTCTTTGTTCATTTTATCTTTGAAACTTATTATCTGTCCTAAATATGTTACTGTTGGATTGTATTCTATATAAGATTTGTTGTCCTTTAATTTTATGTTTGTTTGAGTTCTGGAGGCCATAAATGTAGATTTGCTATAATTTATTTCCAGACCATATTTTTTACCTTCAGTGTTTATTTCGTTAATCATTTCTGTTAATTCTATTTTAGAACCTGCTATTAAGACGAGATCATCTGCGAACCTCAAATTATTTAGATATCTTCCATTTATTTTGATACCCTTATTTGACCAATTTAAATTCCTGAATAAGTCTTCTAGGGCGCAGTTAAACAGTGCTGGTGATAGAGGGTCGCCCTGTTTCACACCTCGATTAATTGGGAAGTAAGGTCCATTTTTTTCTAATATTATTCTGGATTCAGAGTTATTATATATTTCTTTTATTAAAGAAACGTATTCCGTGTTGAATCCTTGTGAAAGCATGGATTTTAAAATGTAGTTGTGTTCGATGGAGTCGAATGCCTTCTTGTAATCGAGAAAAGCAAGGAAGACTTCAATTTGATATTCGCAAGATTTCTCAATTAGTTGGTTGATGGCTTGAAGATGGTCACACGTTGAGTACCCGGACTTAAAGCCTGCCTGTTCTGTTGGTTGGTTGAAGGTCATTATAGTTTTTAGTCTTTTTTCTATTACTTTCATGAAAATTTTACCTATATTAGAGGATAATGTGATAGGTCTGTAGTTATTGATGTCTTTGCGATCACCTTTTTTGTACATAATAATAATATCTGATTGTTTCCATTGGATTGGTATTATTTTGGATTGCATTATTTTGTTAAACAACAAAGTAAGTGGCCTGGCTATAATATCATGAGCATATTTCATAGTTTCATTTTTGATGCCATCTCCTCCAGAAGATTTGTTAGGTTTAAGTTTATTAATTATCGTTGAAATTTCAGATTCTAGAATTTCTGGGATATCTTCTTTTATTTGATTTGTTAAATCAAGGTCTAGTGGGTTATCGTTATTATTAGATGTATATAAGTTTTTATAAAATTCAGTTATTATTTTTAGAATGTTAGATTGATTATATTGGATAACATTATTTTTGTCTTTAATATTCGGAATTATACATTTTTGTGAAAATAT
This sequence comes from Forficula auricularia, assembly GCA_024734495.1. Taxonomy (NCBI): domain Eukaryota; kingdom Metazoa; phylum Arthropoda; class Insecta; order Dermaptera; family Forficulidae; genus Forficula; species Forficula auricularia. Next base: position 1,383,829 of record JALMQS010000117.1, on the reverse strand, counting down.
TTCTTTTTTAATTTTTTTAATAGAAATGTGTGGGTCAATAAACTTTTTAATAATTTTATCATTGTAATTTTTTAAGTCTGTCCTGATTTTGTATTTTACGTGTTTGCATAATAAATTATGTTCAATTTTATTTATGGAAGAATTCCTCTTTTCTTTCATTTTGTTTCTTATTTTAATTAAATTTTTTGTTTCATTAGATAGTATTGGTTCATTGGTAGTTGCTTCTGTAGATAAATCTTGTATTGTTTTTAAGATTGATTCTATCTCATTGTATTGTTTTTGAATATTATAAAGATTATTATTCAGATTTAAAATTTTTACTTGGTCTTTAATTAAGTTTGTTGTATCGCTATTTATTCTTGAGAAATTCGTAGTAACTTTTCGGTTCCATTCAGGGCGAGGTCTTTTACATAATGAATATAAGGATATTTCTGCATATAAAAGTCTATGATCAGTGTAAAAGGGAAATCTATTTAAGATTTTAAATTTGTTTACTATATTAAGATAAGGGGTGATGATATAATCAATTTCAGATTTGTGATAGCCGTTAGGATGTGACCATGTCCACTTCATACCTTTTCTCTTTTTATAATAACTATTAACTATTTTTAGATTGTTTTCTTGGCAAAAGTTAACAAGTCTTTTTCCTCTATCATTTCTTTTTCCAAAGTTGTAAGGCCCCATAATTCTTTCTTCATTACTTTCTCTTTGGCCGATTTGAGAGTTGAAGTCGCCCATAATAATTAGCTGGTTATCGTTTTTATGAGGGTTATTATTTATAGTTTCAAGTAGTGAATTGTAAAATTCTTCACTTGTTTCCTCATTTGAATCGGCAGTAGGTGCATAGATCTGAATTAAATTCAGAAAATGTTTCTTTTTATATTCAATTTTTAGTGTTGCGATTCTGTCAGATATTCCTCTGAATTCTCTAATTTTATCTGTCATGTTTGACTTTATCAAAAATCCTACTCCTCGTTGTCCTGGAGTTGTTCCTTTATGACATAATGTATAACCACTTTTTAGTTTGATTATTTTTTCATCTAATCTTCTTGTTTCAGCCAGACCGAGGATATCAATTTTTGATTCATTCATAGCATTTTCTAATTCCAGAATTCTTTCTTCATCTTTTAAGGTTCGAACGTTCAATGTCCCGATTTTAATAAAATTTGCTGTATTTTTGTTTTTATGTATTTTATTTCTGTTTTTAATGAGATTAAATTTTATCTTTTTATTTTCATTTATACCTTTAGTTTCTGCATTTTTATCATTAATTCTGTAATTCATATATTTATTTTTACTTTCAGTAGAAATCTCGCCATAAATAGAATCACCCGACTCACTTTCGCTTTTATTTAAAGAACAATCATAATTAATTTCTATTGTATTTTTATGATATTTTACATTTTTGAAATTTTTATTGTTATTTTTAGGATTGATATTTTTAGGATTGTGATGATTCATGTTTAGGAGGTTTTGGTCTAAATCACCCGAGCGGACCAGGCTTACTGGGCGATGAGTGGAGTTTTCTTTTAGTATATTTGAGGGCCTATGCCAGTAATTTTATTCTGTAGATTTTGCGTTAATATTGCCAAGTGATTCGCTTTTTTTTAGGAATGAAAATTTCGTTTGTAGAACTTTTGTTGTTTTGGTGGTATCAATTTTCTTTTTTTTTCCACATTTTGGTTTTTATCTTGATCTCTTTCTTCTGTTGGTGACAATAACAGAGGTCTTTTTTCAGAGTTTGTAGTTGGTTTATTAGTGGTAGTATTATCTATTTTTTTGTGAGATTCTTTTATTATTAGTTTATCTTTTATTAATAGTTTATCATATCTAATTATTGCGTATTTACCGGCTCTCCTGGCCTTGATCATGTCAGGAATCAATTTTTTTCTAATTTCTTGTACATTTTTTGGGAAATCTTCAGAAATATAATATTGACTATTTTTTAGGTTGGTGCTATTTTTTATTAGTATGTCCCTGACACGTCGAGAGACGAGTGAAATTATAATAGGTCTAATTTTACCTGTTTGGAGCTTGCCTATTCGCTTCATGTAATTAACATCCTTTAAAGCAAATTCATCATATACTTTATCTTTTATGAAGCTAGTTGTTATAGTTTCTAGATCATAGACATTTTTTTCACTTTCTATCAAGCCGTGTAGAAGTACATTTTTAGTTTTTATTTCCATTTCCAAGTTGTTTACTTTGTTTTCAACCGCTGATAGTCGGATCTCAAATCTAGATGTAATAGTTTGTTCTAACGACTCGAATTTTCTGGCAAAATCATTCATTATTTCTTCTTTCCAACTTGAAAGAATTGACAATAATCGACCTTCTTCCATATTATTTCCTTATATATTTGATAATTGTAATACAAAATCAGTAGACTCACCAAACTGTCGCTCCTCTACAGAACACTTCACAATTAGATCAGAAGGGAGGGGGAACGTCCTCTCCGTGCCGAGTCTGAGACTCCAACTCCCCAGGTATATATATATATATATATATTTGTATTTGTATTTTTTTTTTTTAACGGCTCTCAACGATTTTGATGAAACAAACTTTATTAACAAGTTTTGAGGATGAGAAAGCGATCTTGATGCGGAGCGGGGTTGGATGTGGTGGATATGGGAGGGTGCAGAAGGTGAGGCGCAGTGGTGGGGGATCCGGGGGTGGGGTGGGGAGCAGGGTGGAGGTGGCGGCTACGGTGGTCGAATACATGTATATATATATATTTGTATTTTTTTAATTTGAAAACGGCTCTCAAATAAAAATCGACCTTTTTAATCAGAATTTCAAATTAAAAATAATATTACAATAAAACTTTTAACTGAAGGAAGAAGTTACCGAGCATCGCTCGGTGCCCAGGTACTTGTTTTTTAAATAACATGAAAATGTCAACTTTTCAATGAATTTTTATTTTACAGATGTAATTTAATTTTTTTTTTTTTTTATTTAATTTAATTTTAGATTCTGGAATGTGATGGACATATAGATCCAGATGGGACTGAGGATATTTTCGATGCATCCGAGAAAGGCTCCCTTAAAGGTGTCACATATTGGCATTTAATTGACCCCAACTCTATTTATGAAAAAAATGAAAATAATGATGATTGGACGCCTCTGCATCATGCATCTGGATATGCAAATTTGGACATTGTTGAGTTCCTGTTGTCAGAAGGAGTGGATGTGGATGCAGTGGAATCTAGTTTTAATGCAACACCCTTAAATGAGGCCATCTACGAAGGACATCTCCCTGTAGTCACAGCATTTGCTTGACAAAGGGGCCAACATCAACCATCGAGATGACGGCAAAGGGACTCCACTACATTGGGCAGTTTATAATAATCACCTGCCGGTAGTGAAAGTATTGGTAGAAAGGGGGCGGATAGAAGTTTGAGAAATAGGAAGAACCAAACTCCATTAGTGTGCAGCGGAAGTCTAATATTATTATTTTGCTGAACTATTATTAATTAAGAATACAAATTTTTAACTAAAAGTAAAAATAAAATTTTTATTATCCTATTCATAATATTATAATGAAAAAAATCTTGATAATTATTTAAAAGAAATACTACAAGTAACCCGAAGAAGGAGAGAAAAAGTCTCCGAAACGTCGGAATTTGAATAAAATTTAAATAATTTATGGACTGCCTTTCATTATAACCTACTTATTTCGCTTACCAGGTCCGACTTTATAAGAAAATAAATAAAATCAAATTGTGGAAATAAAGAAGAAATAAGCTGACGTGTTCTGATGTGGCCATCCACTTGACTTTACCATACAACCTGGCCCCTCACTTATATATTTAATATTTAATAAAATTATTTATAATCATGTAGGGGGGGGGGGTTAGTTTTTACAATTTTAGACTTCTGAGGGCTCACGGATTATGTATACAAAATTTTATTGAGTTTGGTACAAGGGCCAAGATTTTCATTTTCTGACTCCCCCCCCCCCCATTTTGGGCGGTTAGTTTTTACATTTTTAGACTTCTGGGGGTCCACTGATTATGTATACAAAATTTGGTTGAGTTTGCTCAAATGGCCTAGATTTTTAATTTTTAACGTCAAAAAAGTACTAAAGTTAACCCACTTTTTAGGTTAAATATATACGTTGTTGCCAGCTTATTTTTAGTGCAAATTTTCATTATAAATTTTTCATTATATATTAATTATTATCTCAGAAACTGTGTTGTAATTATGAATTAAGATTTTCTTAAAAAATATATTAGTTATTGTTTAATGTTGGTTTAGTTTTTTTTAACCATGGTAAGAAGTGTTTCTTTATTATAATTAAACTAGCTGACGACCGGGCCTTCGGCCCGGCGTCACCTAGCCCCTGGCGGGGAGCGTCTCGTTCATACCAATTTAATAATTGAAATTTAAAATCTTACTGTAAGTATCGAAAGAATGTGCTGAATGAAATTGATTCAAAAATAAGGAAGAATAAGGAAAGATTTATTTAACACATTGCCTAAGCACGATCACTATCTGACCAATCAGAATCGTTCTAATAATTTAACGCTTTGGCATTGGCTATGCACTGGCCAATCAGATCGTTTCCACATACATATATATCCACATACTTTTCTATTTTATATATATAGATAGATAGATAGATAGATAGATAGATAGATAGATATGTATGTGTAAACTTCAGAGATCATTCGTTTAACATAGAGGCAGCACTACTGCCGAAAGTAGCGCTCTCTTGTGCTTATTTATTCAAATAATTTGAAAGAATTGGGGTAAATATTGTACTATAGTATACCTATATCATAGGTAAACAAGTTCACAGAGCCTAGAGGGGCGTCAGCGAGTCCCTTTGTATTGGACGTTTAATAAATCATCCCCCAAAGATTACATTTTCGTCGCCAGTTGGCGCTAAAGTCGTGACGCATGGTCACTATAAGAAATAAAAAATAATAAGTTAACATAAATCTACGCACTGAGTCCACGCTCAGCCATATAAGACTAATGAAATTTAATTAAAAACTTTAGTACTATTGCCGACAATCCAGGGTAGAAAACTGGTATTGTTTTTTGAGGCCAGTACTCTTGGTAACCAATTTTGAATTTTACTTTGAGTTCATCGTTAGAGGTGAGTGAAAGTCGGATGGTATTAAGTAAATACGGATAAAAATTGGTAGAGGTAAGTGAAAATTTAGTGAGATAGATAGGGACAGTGAGGGGTATATAAGGAGGGGAGATAGGAGGGGTATATAAGGAGGGGGATAGGAGGGGTAAATGAGAGGGGAGATAGGGACAATGGTTCCCCGTTGCGAGGGCTATATAAGGGGCAGAGAGACAGGGAGATGGTCAGTATGTGTCAGTCAGTGACGAGTGAAACATCGAATGTGAGTGTAAGGAGGGGGGAATTTAGGGACAATGGGAACCTGGCGAGGGGTATATAAAGGGGAGAAAGATAGGGAGATGGTAAATATGTGTCAGGCAGTGACGAATGAAACATCAACTGTGAGTGTTCCAATATAGCCTCTCCACCTTCATCCACCTTCTCAACTGACTCCAACCCTCACTAATAAACAACTCTTCATCCCTTATATTAATTAACTGCATAGAATCCAAGAAGCCATTAAATATAAATTTATTTATTAAATTTGCGAACGTGAATAAAATATTAATATCTGGGTAACGGGTAGGTAGGTACTTCTATTGTTCTTATAGATAAAGATATACAGATCCACTTCAGGGGCTGACATCCCTGCCCAAATATTAAGAGAATCATGTCCTATCCCTAATCCTAACCAACTGTTTTCTATCCGTGTTTTCACAATTACTTATTCCTTCGAAGTGTTTCGCGAGTATATATTTACTTGTGCGGGAGTGTACGTAAGTGTGTTCCGTTCCTGTGGGGTCACAGTATTCCAGGTTCAGACACGAGACATTGACTGTAAAGGTAACATATCTTTATAATACTCTATTCTTATAATTATATAAGTAAGAATTACTATAAATTTTTCAAGTGCTTTTTATATAATTTTTAAAAAATAAAATAACCATTATAAAAATAATTTATTAAATATAATTTTATTCCGAATATTATAAAAAAAATTACTTTCCCATCCCTATATGTTTTTACTAATATTTTTTTTTCATTTTTCAGGTAGGTGCTCGTCCTACTAATATTAACATTTGTACCCAGAGTATTCCAGGTCCAAGCAGGAGACTTTCTCTGTTAAGGTAAGCTATCTTTATAATACTCTATTCATAAATAAGTAAGAAATACTCAAAATTATCCAAGTAATTTTTTCGATTTTTTTAAAAAAATTTCAAATTTAATAAATAATATGTTAAATATAATTTTCTTTAGAATATTTGAATAAAAAATACTTTCACTTCCCTATATGTTTTTACTAATAATATTTTTTCTTTTTTCAGGTAGGTGCTCGTCCTACTAATATTAACATTTAGAGTAAGTATTAGATTTTCTTCATTTATGGAAAATCAAATACTTTATCTTTGGGTAACAGGTAGTTGTGTACTTCTTTATTCTTATAAATAAAGATGTACAGACCTACTTCAGGGGCTGGCGTCCCTGCCCACGTGAGCTTATATCCTTTCCCTAATCCTATCCAACTTCATTCCGTGTTTTCACAAATCCATATTCCTTCGAAGTGTTTCGCGAGTATATTTTTACTTGTGCGGGAGTGTACGTAAGTGTGTTCCGTTCCTGTGGGGTCACAGTATTCCAGGTTCAGACACGAGGCATTGGCTGTAAAGGTAACATATCTTTATAATACTCTATTCTTATATTTAAATAATTAAGAAATACTCTAAATTTTTCAATTCTTCTTTCAAATTTTTCAAAAAAAACGATAAAATAAAAATCTCATATATTTCACTATATAATTTTGCTAATATATTTTTCTTTTTCTAGGTAGGTGCTCGTCCTACTAATACTAACATTAAAATTAAATGATTAAGTAGAAATAAATAAAAAAATTAAAATTATTACTTTTTCTAAATTAAATATGAGATATTGGTTTGAAACAATATCGCCTTTATATTTTCAGTCTAATAAAATTATTTCACATGGATAGATAATATAATTTCAATTTCGGTTAAAAAAAATAACCTTCAAAATAATTCACTTTTAAAAATAATCGCCTCTAAACTTCAATCTAATTATTTTTCTGTTTCTGATTTAATGCATGAGTCAATAACGAACTTTCTCTCATCATATTCAGATCTACAAATTTTTTATATTTGTGTCTTAAATACAAATACTTGACAAAATTTTTATACAAAATTTCTAATGTTTTAAGACTTTGATTCGAAACAAATTGCAGTATTGGAGACATTGTACTGGTATTTGATTCGGAAAAGGTCTTTTAACAATTACTTATCTCAAGTGTAGACGTATTTTGGTACAAATACAATGTCTCCTATTTGTTCCAAAACACGTCTAGGCTTGAAATTTTCATTATTTTCGACTTTAAAATTTCAAATTGTATTTCCAAGTGATTTATACATTTGTAAATAAAGGAAATATTTAAAAGTATCACTCTATTAGTATATTTTGTAATTTGCGATCAAAATTATATTAACGATCTCCGTTTAATTATTATTTATTTATCTATCCATGTGGGGGTGGCGACAGCTGCCTTCTCGTGGTGCCCCTGTTCTCGCTAAACAGCTGTCTATGTCTCTGTATAAATTATATATCGAGACATAATCATATATAATAATTTCGTTTGCATAATTTTACATACACATTTTCCTATTAATAATAATACACATTATCGAAAACGCATATATTATAACATATAGCTACTATTGCAATTATAATTTCACTTTTGGTATTGATTTTACAAAAATAAAATACAAAATTCTTGTTTAATTTTCATAACTAAAATTCATGCAAACAATAATATATTTTATATGAAATTTGAAGTATTTATATTCGACTGAAAATATAAGGAAATTTTCGGACGTCAACAAGGGCGGGGGAGAATGTATATAAGGTACCCGATGTATATAAGATCTACTTTATTATCTCGAAAGTGGAAAGTGTGTCGCGATCGAATTGTCCAAGCGGTGGGGGGGGGTCAGAGATGCCCCCCTCCACACACACACACATAGAACTTTATTTTTAAAAATTAAAAAAAAAAATAAATGTTTTTTTTTTACAATTTTTTTTGCCAGGCACGGGCCTCTATGGGGGGGGGGGGGGGCGACCGCCCCTCTCTGCCCCCCCTGGATCCGCCCTTGGACGTCAATTGAATTGGTAGTATAACAAGTAATAAATACATTGTTGTTAAGTGCGGGGGGGGTGCCCCCCACACACAATTCTAGAACTTTATTTTCAATTTAAAAAAAAGAAATTTACAAATTTTTTTGCCAGGCACGGGCCTCTATGGGGGCGGTCGCCCCCTCCGCCCCCCCCCCTGGATCCTCCCTTGTATCTGCTTTGACTTTTGGTTGGGTATGGGTGGTGCTTCTCAGCGGCTGATCTGAATCTTGGCGTCCCTGGAATGAAGAATGAGATGTAGGTATATGGCTTTTGAAGGAGATACTAACCCCCCCCCCACCGAAAAAATCCTAGGTACGGCCCTGTACTGCATCATAAAGAGGTGTCCAATTATCTTTATCTAGGTAATTTATAGCCGGCCCTTTGTCCAATAGCAAATTGACTATAGAGACATATCTTCCCCTTCTACATGCCAACATTAGAGGAGTATTCAAATTATTTCTCTCCTTTGGGTCTACTTGTGCTGATTTTGATAATAAATATTTGGCTATTTCTAAATGGCCATTGGCAAATTCTAATATATAATCATATTTCTTATTAACTCTTTGTGGGATTTAATACTCGAATATATAATCAATTAAATTTTTTAATTTTAAAATAATATAATAATATTTGTTATAACCTATTAGTGGGTTTTAAATTAAAAAAAAAACAATTAATAAATAAAAGATAATTGAAAAAAATGTCAACAAACTTTTTTATTTAGATTTTTATCTATCAATAATTACTTTTTAATTAAGAAAAGATCAATTAAGATGAAATTTGTCGAGGTCCAGACCTAGCCAGATCGTTTTCTTATCCTCAAAACTTGTTGATAGATTTTGTTTCATCAAAATCTTTTTTAAACTCCAAAATTTGGATCTGTCTACCTGAGAATAATTAATTTGATTACGAAAAAACCCATCAAAAACAATTTTTCCGAAGATGAGACCGTGACAGATCGAATTGTCATCCCGAAAACCCCCTAAGCCGTGAATTTCATCAAAATCGGTAGAGCCGTTTTCAAAATAGAACTAAGATACAAATATATAAATAAACAAATATATATATATAAACAAATAAATATAAAAACAAATATATATACAAACAATTTTTGCTCGTTCAATAAGAGTAGATTTATCATTTTAAAATTATGGCGAGAGAAAAATTAACGAATTGTCTGCCACCTGACGGCGAAAATATCAAATAGCCCTTAGTTGCTACCTTTATTTTCATCTGTCAAAAGTTTAATTTAATTAAATCGATTTAGAACTGAAATCCAAGTACAGATTATTTTATAAATTATCAAATAGTCTGATTTTAGTGATTTATTTTTTCTTGATATCTACTCTCTATATTCATTATGGGTGAATTCTCCACTGATCTAAACGGGAACCCCATATATAGAGGTTAGTTATAGAAAAAAATGTTTATTGATTGTTTTATATAATAAACATAAATAAATACTATTGAAGTAGTCTTTGATGGACGGACTGTAAGTGAATTGAACGGATTTTGATGAGGCAGTCCATTTGACTGATTATATATGTGCCGTTTAATATAATAGTGGTGTTTTTTAAAATTTCATTTTTTGCTTAATTCATCACTTTTAGTCATATCTTGCCTTATAAATAGGCCTCGGATTTATAGGCACTAAAAATCTTTAAAATAGGCAGGCAACTAAGCACTTTGAGCCACCGAGCGATCCACACTGACCAAGTTAAAAAAATACAAATATATATATAGTACACGCGCCCTTGGACCACCCCCGAAACCATTGACCTCGCCACTTCATCCACTTTATTTGTAAACACACCTGTTTTGTTATGAATCTACCTGTAATGTTATGGGGGTGCAGTGGTGGGGGCGAGGTGTGTGGTTTCTGGAGGAGGGTCAGGGGTTACCGTGCATCGCTCGGTTGCTCCAGCTACTATTGGATTGGCAACTAAGTAATTGCGGATTTTTTTTAGAAAATCAAAGACAATTTTTTCATGGAACTAAATAACTTTATTCTGTAATGTATTGCCCATTTTGATCAATGACCTTTTGCCATCTTTCAGGCAGCATCATAATGCTCACGTTCATAAAACTTCTGGTTTTTATTAGCAAAAAACTGAATCAGGTACGATTTGACATCATCATCATTATTGAAATTTTTACCATTCAAGGAGTTTTGTAAAGATCGAAATAAAAAGTAATCAGATGGTGCAAGGTCAGGACTATATGGTGGATGTGGCAAAACATCCCAACCAAGCTCCAATAATTTTTGCCGAGTGACCAAAGATGTGTGTGGCCTTGCATTGTCATGATGGAATACAACACCTTTTCGATTTGTCAATTCGGCCCGCTTTTCTTCAACTGCATTGTTTAATTTCGTTAGTTGTTCAATGTAGACAACAGAATTGATCGTTCGGTTGGGTGGTAAGAGTTCAAAGTAGACAATTCCTTTGTAATCCCACCAAACTGATAACAAAACCTTCTTTTGATGAATACCAGCTTTTGATGTTGTTTGAGCTGGTTCACCTGGCCTGCTCCACGATCTTTTCCTCTTGATATTGTTGTAAACAACCCATTTTTCATCGCCAGTTATCAGTCGTTTTAAAAATGGATCATTTTCATTACGTTTCTTTAGCAAATCGCAGCTGTTAATGCGTTGCGTTAAATGCGTTTCTTTCAGTTCGTGAGGAACCCATGTATCGAGTTTTTGAACATAGCCAAGTTGTTTTAAGTGATTTTCAATGCATGTATGTGATACATGAAGCTTCTCTGCAATCTCACGTGTTGTACTGTGACGATCCGAATCGATTATTGCTTTGATTAGGTCGTCATCAACTTCAACTGGACGACCAGAGCGTTTTTCATCTTTGAGTGAAAAATCACCAGAACGAAATTTGGCAAACCAATTTTGACACTGCCGTTCTTTTAAGGCTTCGTCGCCATAAACAGCACATAACTTTTTGTGAGCTTGCGATGCGTTTTTCCCTTTGCGGAAATAAAAAAGCAAAATATGACGAAAATGTTCCTTTTGATTTTCCATTTTTCAACAAACGCCAAACGAAAACTACGCAACCGATCAAAAAACTTTTTTTACTGATTGACAGCTGAATTGCCAACTATCAAATAACAAAATGTGTTTTACATTTGGACTACGCCAGCAAACCTAAAAATTCAACTGAAGCCATCTATGAGTGAAATCCGCAATTACTTAGTTGCCAACCTTATAATTACTTTAATTAAGAAAAGATCAATTAAGATGAAATTTGTCGAGGTCCAGACCAAGCCAGATCGTTTTCTCATCCTCAAAACTTGTTAAGAGAGTTGGTTTCATCAAAATCGGTAGAGCCGTTTTCAAAATAGAACAAAGATACAAATATATATAGTAACAATATTATATCTATATATATACAATTTTTGCTCGTTTAATAAGAGTAGATAGGCACTTATAAAGGCATTTTAAGTAAAAATAGGCACTTGAAAATAAAAGTCAAATATTGAGTATTAAGCGGTCTGTCAGTAATACCAAAAATTTTTCATTATTATTTTCTGCAGGCCATAGGATACTTGTATGTACAGTGTACAAGTACAGGGTGGGACATAAAGATCTCCCACATTTTCCCACATAAAAAAATGAAAAAAAAATTTAACTAGAAAAAAAACTCAATATATTTTGGAAATGAACATTAAATATTTTTTTTAATGTGTTTTAACAATATATCAGAAAAAAAAGGGGGGGGGGTCAAAAATGAGCATTCTAGCCATTTCGACCAAACTATGTAGGTATACAAAATTCAGTTGAGTTTGGTCGAAAGGGCTAGAATTCTCATTTTTGACTCTCCCCTCACCCATTTCGGGTGGTTAGTTTTTGCATTACTAGCCTTATGGGGCCCACATAATATATAGTACCAGTACTGGCCACCGAGTGATGCTCGGTAAATTTTTGCTTCAGTTAATAGCTATATATTAATCTCCGAAACCCCCCCGCCCCCCGGACCCCCATCATTCCACCCCCCTCCTGCACCCTCCCACCCCACACCTACACCCCCACTCCGCCCCAGAAACCCCGTACCTCCCCCGGACCCCCCACCACTGCAATCCACCTCATGCACCCCCGCATCTACCCCTGCCGCCGCCCCGCACCCAGTTTTGCATTTCTAGCCTTCAGTGGCCCACAGATTATGTGTATATAGGTAGATAAATAAATACGGTATAATTATTTTTTTTAATTAAATAACAATTTTTGAGTTCATCAATTAAATTGTCAAATTAATATTTGTAGGATTTTTTAATCAATTTTTTTTTTTTTTTTAAATTTTATTAAACCAATTATTGTACATTAATTAATGTATACCTTGTATTTTAGATTCGATTCCGGAGATTACTTCTCCACCATCGAGTGTCCTTATTCATCTTTAGTCCTTGTTTTTAATAAGAGGAAAAATCTAATTAGATAAAAAACATCTCTTTTCCGATAATTATTTCAATTCCATTATTCCAATCAAGTCGATTGGATCTCTCCCTCCACCGACCATATTTATTTTTAATCAATTAAATTTCCCAACTTTTAATATATACCTAATAATAATTATAATGATCTTATTGTGGGATATAAAATTAAAAAAAACAATTATTTATTAAAAGGTAATTGAATAAAAATGTAAATAAACATTTTTATCGAGACAACCACCTGTGAATAATTATTTTAATTAACAAAAAACCCATCAAAAACAACTTAGCCGAAGATGAGACCTTTGACATATTGAATGTCCAACACAAAACCCTCATAACCAGTGAATTTCATCCAAATCGTTAGAGCCGTTTTCGAGAACCCGACCGGATATATATATATATACAAACATTGCTCGTTTAATATAATAAGATGTATAGAAAATTTGGTTGAGTTTGGTCGAAATGGCTAGAATTTTCATTTTTGCCCTCCCCCCCCCTTTTTTTTTGTCTGATATAATGTTTAAAACACATTTTAAAAAAATAATTATTTTATGTTCTTTTCAAAAATATATTGAGTTTTTTTTCTAGTTAAATATAAAGCAACAAAACAACGATACAGAGATTGCCCTGGAGATGAAATTATCTTGAATAAAAATAAAAAAATCTGATTTTCATGCCAAAAAATGTTTTCAAATAGATTTATATTTATATAGTATACCGCGTGAGTTTTTTTATCTTGAGACAGTCTTATAACTCAGAAACAATGCATTATATGAAAAAAGTTTCTAATAAAAGTTTATTTATATCAGGGGGGAAACTAAACTACGCTATTGTTTGTCGACCTAGAACGGGCTTTCAAGGGTATTTCGAGGTCAAGTTCTGTTTTTTAAATGGAATCCTATATTTTTCTATACGTCTACTTAATCTACGAAAAAAAAAACTGAACAACTTTCATAAGAACTATTTTTTTATTAGACATTAAATAAACAAAATATATGAATCAATTATTAGAGCTCAAAAAAAATCCTAATAATTATTTTTAACAATTATTCAACTTAATTATCAAATAATAATGTCAATATCCATATGACTCCATGAAAAACATTTATAATTGAAGAAAGACTGATGATGAAGACCAAGTCTTCGAAACTATAAGTCTCAAACAAATAAATAATATATATATACAGATATATCATCTCGATATATATGTGTGTATGTTTATTTGCATCAAGCAGAGGACAACCTCTTTGTTTCTCTTTGTAGAAAATAATCTCTTAAATCTGTGTATTTAATAAAGTTTTAATATCATTATAAACACTTATGATTTTCATTGTTGTGACTTTTCAATTTAATAATTATGTGTTTAATAATTAATTATTTAATCATTATTATTTGATAATTAAGTTGAATAATTGTTAAAAATAATTATTAGGATTTTTTTGAGCTCTAATAATTGATTTAATATTTTGCTTATTTAATAAAAAAATAGTTCTAATGAAATTTGCTTAGTTTCTACCATACAGGGTATGGTCAAGTATTGTAATCGTGCATGAAAAAAGTGTTTTTTTCCTTCTTTTTTCAAAATATCTCAAAAAACGGCTGAAACTATTTTGATTAAAAATTGAGCGAAACCATGGCATTTCGCTCTACAAAAAAAGCTCTAATTAAGTGAACATCGAAATAATTATATTTTTCGAGAAAATAATTGTTTTGTCAAAATGTCTGTTAGTTGTTAGTTGTCTGGTTGGGTGTCCGTTAGTCTGTGCGTTACCAAATTTTGTTGATGAGCTAGCTCAAAAACTAGTGTGAATATCGAAACCAAATTTCACACGTAGTTTTGGTGCCATTGAGATTAAGGCTGATTAGATTTTGGTGCATATCGACCCAAAATTAAGGGGGTGGAGAGGGAGGTTAAAAATTAAAAATCTAGGCCGTTTGAGCAAACTCAACCAAATTTTGTATACATAATCACTGGGACCCCAGAAGTCTAAAAATGCAAAAACTAACTCCCCCTACATGATTATAAATAATTTTAGGGGCCAGGTTGTATGGTAAAGTCAAGTGTATGGCCACATCAGAACACATCAGCTTATTTTGTAGATTATTAATATGAAAATAAATATATAGGTTTCCATTTAAAAAATTTATTTGAAACTTTTTTTATATAATGCACTGCTTTTGAGTTATAAGACTGTCTCAAGATAGAAAAACTCACCCGGTATATATACAAGAATTGATTATATTCATTCTTTTTGTTTCCAGGATCCACTCCATCTGTGCGAATATTGTCAAATGATGTTCATAAGTGAAGAATTCCTAAGCAAACATCAAAGTAAATGCATTCATGTGGCTTTACTTTCACTAATGAAATCCAAAATGAGATTGAAAGAAAATCAATCATTACAAGGTTAATTTATTTTTCTGTGACTATAACTCTAAGAAATAAACACTAAGATTCTAAAACATTAGTTTATTTTAATAAGAGATGTTTTACAACAGTAACAAACAAATATAAGAATATACTCATTGGTTGCCATGACTCCAATGAATATATACCAGAGGTGGCCACAAGGTGGCTCGCGGGCCGCATGCGGCTCTTCAGTCAATCTCGTGCGGCTCTTGAGGGTTCACTCTTGAATAATACTGATTTTAAAAAGTACAGGCTGTAGCATAAAGATCTACCACATTTTGAAGAGGTATAAAAAAATGAAAAAATTTAACTAGAGAAAAAAGCTGAATATATTTTTGAAAAAAACATAAAATATTTTTTTTTTTTTAATGTGTTTTAAACATTTATATCAGACGAAAAAAAAGTGGGGGGGTCAAAAAATGAAAATTCTAGCCCTTTCTACCAAACTCAACCAAATTTTATATACATATTCTGTGAACTCCCAGAAGGCTAGAAATGCAAAAATTATACCCAAAATAGGGGGGAGGGAGGGCCAAAAAATGAAAATTCTAGCCCTTTCGACCAAACTATGTATACAAAATTTGGTTAGTTTTTGCATTTTTAGACTTCTCGGGTCCCACTGATCATGTATACAAAATTTTGTTGAGCTTGCTCAAATGGCCTAGATTTTTAATTTTTAACCCCCCTCCACCCCCTTAATTTTGGGTCGATATGCACCAAAATCTAATTAGCTCTTAATCTCAATGGACCAAAACTACGTGTGAAATTTGGTTTCGATATTCACACTAGTTTTTGAGCTAGCTCGCCCACAAAAATTTGGTAACGCGCAGACTAACTAACTAACAGACATTTTGACAAAACAATTATTATCTCGAAAAATATTATTTTTTCGATGTTCACTTATTAGGGATTTTTTGTAGACCGAAATGCCATGGTTTCGCTCAATTTTTTTAATCAAAATAGTTTAAGCCGTTTTTGAGATATTTTGAAAAAAAGAAGGAAAAAAACACTTTTTTCATGCACGATTACAATACTTTACCATACCCTGTATAGTAAAGTAAAAAACTAAGCAAATTTCATAAGAACTATTTTTTTATTAAATAAACAAAATATTAAATCAATTTATTAGAGCTCAAAAAATCTTAATAATGATTTTTAACAATCATTCAACTTAATTATCAAATACTAATGATTAAATAATTAATTATTAAATAAATAATCATTATATCGAAAAGTTACAACAACAGAAAATAAGTGTTTATAATAATCTTAAAACTTAATTATACACAGATTTAAGAGATTATTTTCTACTTAATAGATCTATTTAAAAGTCTTGAGTTTAAAAAAGTATTTATTTTTTCGATGTTCACTTAATAAAGCTTTTTTGTAGAGCGAAATGCCATGGTTTCGCTCAATTATTTTAATCAAAATAGTTTCAGCTGTTTTTGAGATATTTCGAAAAAAAGAAGGAAAAAAACACTTTTTTCATGCACGATTACAATACTTTACCATACCCTGTATAGTAAAGTAAAAAACTAAGCAAATTTCATAAGAAATATTTTTTATTAAATAAACAAAATATTAAATCAATTTATTAGAGCTCAAAAAAATCTTAATAATGATTTTTAAACAATCTATTCAACTTAATTATCAAATACTAATGATTAAATAATTAATTATTATATAAATAATCATTATATCGAAAAGTCACAACAATGAAAATAAGTGTTTATAATGATCTTAAAATTTCATTAAATACACAGATTTAAGAGATTATTTTCTACTTAATAGATCTATTTAAAAGTCTTGAGTTTAAAAAAAGTATTTATTTTTTCGATGTTCACTTATTAAAGCTTTTTTGTAGAGCGAAATGCCATGGTTTCGGTCAATTTTTTTAATCAAAATAGTTTCAACTGTTTTTGAGATATTTCGAAAAAAAGAAGGAAAAAAAGCACTTTTTTCATGCACGATAACAATACTTGACCATACCCTGTATGGTAAAGTAAAAAATTGTCACAAAATTCCATTAATGTACCTACACATATAAAGAAGTCTTTAAAAATACCCAATTTATTTTGCTTGTTTTCCAAATCTAGAATACGAGGTCCACTTGGCTATTCTACTGATTATTTGTTTTTATTTTCTAGGTCATTCTGCAAGTGAAACTGAGAATAACCAATCATCAGGCGATTATTTCTGCGACAAGTGTTTTTCTGTGTTTCTCACCTCATCTGACTATGAGAGGCATTTGCACGAGCACCTTACAACCGAAATTCTTTTCCAGAGAGGCAATTTTAATAATGTCGAAAAACCTTTTACATGTATTCATTGCCCGAAGAAGTTTTCCTATAAAAGTAAATTGATACGGCATTTACGAACTCATACAAGTGAGAAGTCCATTAGTTGTACACTTTGCCCAAAAATGTTTTCCGTAAAAGAGAGCTTAACTAGACATTTACGAACCCATACAGGGGAGAAGCTGTTCAGTTGTGCGCAGTGTCCTAAGAAGTTTTCACAAAGGTGTCATTTGACTACTCATCTACGGATACATACTGGGATGAAGCCCTTCAGTTGTACATATTGCCCAAAAAAGTTTACTGACAAAAGTACTTTGACTAAACATTTACGAACTCACACGGGGGAGAAGCCCTTCAGTTGTACACAATGCCCAAAGAAGTTTTCAGACACAAGCACTTTGACGAAACATTTACGATTTCACACCGGGGAGAAGCCATTCGGTTGCACACAATGCCCAAAGTATTTTTCCCAAAAAAGTTATTTGACTGCCCATTTTGGGACGCATTCGGGAGAGAAGCCCTACGGTTGTACACAATGTCCAAAGAAATTTTCCTACAAAAGTACTTTGGTTAATCATTTACGAATTCATACTCGCGAGAAATATTAAAATGTATTATCAAATAAATAGCTTAGTTATACAGGGTGTCCGCCCCGTATCACAACGATAAACCGTGAGCAGGGGCTAGGGGGCAACTTACGACAGTCCTGAACATAAAAATTTTCTTTAATAAAAGTCTCAATAGTTTTCGAGTTATAGGCATTTTTTTTTTGAAAATAGGGAAAATCGCTAACCTGCCCTAAATATCAAGATGCAAATTTACATATTTTATTATCCTAATCTTTGTTACGCAATCCTGAATAATCCTGCTTTTGACCAGAATTCAAAATAAAAGAATAAGCTATTTAGGACATTAATACTATAATAGTACGCCCCACAGGGGGGCAATTTGAAAATATGAGATTTGAAATTTGTAAAAAAAAATTTTAAATTGAAAATAAAGTTCTATGTGTGTGTGTGGGGGGCCTCTCTGACCCCCCCCCCCCCCCCCCTTGGACAATTCGATCGCGACACACTTTCGAGATAAAAAGTACATCTTATATAGCATCGTGCACCTTTTATATATACATCCATAAAAAATTCCTGGATCCGCCCTTGCATATTTTGAACTGAATATATATTAACCGAAGCGGAGTCCTTTGCACATATTCGGTTCTATTACGTGGTTTGATTTAATAAAAGTATTTGAGACTTAAGCTAACTAAGCTTGAGCCAGATATAAAATCGCTGTGTAAAAAGTTCACAAATCACATTAAATTAAGTTTTAAAAATATTTTATTTTTATTTATTAAAAGTTGGTTTCTTTGTTTTGACAACAGTTGTAAGAAATCGCTTTCAAAATTATCATTCATATTACTAAAAAGAACAAAAATAAATTTTTTAACTAAAATTATTATATGGGGGACATGATGATTTTAGAAATGTTAAAGTGGGGCATGGCCTAAAAAAGTTTGGGAAACACTGGTCTAAACGATCGATTTCCCAGAAATAATCGATAATAATCGTTTTTTTTTTTTAATCATTTTATCTAATTAAAGTTGTTTTTACAACCATATCAAAGTATCAGGTAAAGAAAAGACATTTATTTCACAAATTTATTGGTTACATCAAAATTTTTGGAAATAATATAGTTTATAATTCCCAGTGCTTATTGTCCAAGCTTTTCAGGGAACAACAGTCTACCCAGTCTACTGGGATCCAGGGCCGGTTCTAGGTTTTGAGCGCCCAGGGTAAAAAAAGGAAAATTTTAATCAAAATTAATAAAGAACAATGTAAATAAACTGCAACGGATCGTTGCTAAACTTTATCCAAATTCATATGTTTATTCCTTTATTATTAATCAGATATCATCACCTGCTATTTGCAGTCCATGTTGACTTTAATTCAAAAATAATGATCGATTCTCATTTATTAGTCGAGGAATAACCATTCTATATTGGATTTTTGACATTTCGGTTTTGATTGGTAACCATGATGAAGACATAGAGGAATCGACTTAAAATCAAAAATAACGATCGATTCTTATCTATTACTTGAAGAATAACCTTATTGCATTCTATTTTCGATGTTTTGACTATTAATGGCAACCTCTACTGAAAACGTGGAAGAATAGACTTAAAATCAAAAAGACTAAATTCTTTTATGGCAAATAGCTCAAGCTTCATCTTTATTTAAGTCAAGTGATTTTTTAAATTACACAAAAATCCCCAATTATTCAGGAAATCATTGGTTTGTTCAAAACATTCTATCAAAAAAGACGTAATTTGGTCTAGTAATACGTTGAATACATTTATTTTGAAATGTTCTTTCGCATCATCAATAGCTTCATAATCATGCTGTCTCTTTATACAGCGGATGCCTTTTTGTATAAATATCGGTTCAAAACCTACTAATTCAGGTAGATCGTATGTTTTCTACATTTGATTCAATCGCGAATCAAATGTAGGTGATTTTTGTCAAATATTGAGTGAAAATAATATCTGAACTTATATATTTCTAACTTGAAATAATGATGTTAAATAAATTTATAATTTTTCTCATTAATATATCAAAGAATAATTGATATACTAACGAGAAATTGTTTTGATCGCGTTTATTTTCTAAAGATATATATCGCGAGACTACTGCCGATGAAGCTATTGGAGTCTGCGGAGTTTGATTGATTGATTGATCTTTATTATTAGCCTTCTCGGCTATTTTTTTACATTTATAGTTTTACATTTATATTTTTACATATAGTTTGACATATTAATTTACAATTTTAGGTACAAATAATATAATTCTTCACATTAACAGTTTCAATATAATAGGACATATTAATAAAAAAATATGATGTATAGCTACAATAGCTAATAAAGATTATTATCTTTGTAAAATGTATTCTTTTAATTTTCGTTTAAATATTATAAGACTGTCACATTGTTTTAACTCTGTTGGGAATGTCATTATACATTTTTATGCCTTCATAAAATAAACTTTTTTGCGCTGCTTTTCGTTCTTTGAAATTGTATCATAATATTGTCTGCTTGCCTCGTTCGACCCCACTAATACTATTTTATTCCTAATTCTATGGGCAGCATTCCTTTATAATTTTAAAATAAAAATACAAACATTATAGTACAACCTTTGCCTTATAGACATAAATTGCAATACTTGTAGCATTTCTTCCACCCTAGTATACCTATTACACTGTATTATTACTCTCATAGCTCGATTTTGCATATCTGCAGCTTCGACAGCTGAGTCCTCCCATTCCACTCAACAACGTCGCACAAATATTCAAAATGTGGCGCCTATAATTGGTGTATAGACTATACATCTAGTATAGTCAGATATGCTATTTCCTATTCTGTTCAAGAAACCAATTTTTTCCCTATTTTCTTTAGCATGTAGATCGCAGTGATCATCGAATTTAAGTTCACTATCGATAATAACACCTAGATACTTTCATCTTTTCACGCGTTGCTCTAATTTTTGGCGCCATCTAAACCTCTTTAGTATTGTGTTTTTTCCTCCAGTTCTTTTTCGCACACTTTTAATTAACATATATTTCGTCTTGGTAGCATTCATTTCTAGTCCATTGGCTATTCATCCACTTTTCAATAATTGTGAGTCTTAAGTCTGGACCAAGAGAGAAAAAGATATGATCCATTTAGCTACAATCCAACGTCATTTTGCGTATAGCCCGCTTGAGACCCTCGGATGGATCACCAAATGAATTTGAAATCTAAGATGTTATATATTCAATCTCCCAGTCAAGAGCGCCTGATCTATTAGATCCATGTCATTAATTAGATGCTAGTCTTCTACTTTTGATTCAATCGCGAATCAAATGTAGGTGATTTATGTCAAATATTGAGTGGAAATAATATCTGAACTTATAAAAATCACCTATATTTGATTTGCGATTGAATCAAATGTAGAAAACATTCAATTAATTTATGGCAAGCAACTAACATACATGTTAATAGATCGGGCGCTCTGGACTGGGAGATTGAATATATAACATCTGAGATTGCAAATTCATTTGGTGATCCATCCAAGTGTCATGCGGGCTAAACGCAAAATC
The DNA here is from genome assembly GCA_024734495.1 of Forficula auricularia. Lineage (NCBI taxonomy): Eukaryota > Metazoa > Arthropoda > Insecta > Dermaptera > Forficulidae > Forficula > Forficula auricularia. Next base: position 1,362,294 of record JALMQS010000117.1, on the reverse strand, counting down.
ACGTTGGATTGTAGCTAAATGGATCATATCTTTTTCTCTCTTGGTCCAGACTTAATACTCAGCAGACTTCAATAGCTTCAACTGCAGTAGTCTCGCGATATATATCTTAAAAGTGTGTGTGTGTACTTATGTACACGCGTTAGAAGTTATACTTCTTTGGCGTCTGAAAAAAAATTTCAAAAAACAAAACTGCAGTAAAGATCGAAGAAAAATATTAAAATTAATCAAAAAGGTTTTATTAAATAATTAACTCTCCAGTAATAATTCTAGATATAATTCTTCTTAGACCATGAAATATATAGACATGTTGAGTGAACATGATGATAAATTGAGTTTTTTTTGTTCTTGCCAGTAAAGTATAGGATCATACTTCAGGTCAGGCGCGGATCCAGACCTCTGAGTTTGGGGGGGGGTCGCCGGTATATAAGTTCTACTTTTGATCTCGGAAGTGTGTCGCGATCGAATTGTCCAAGCGGGGAGGGGGGGGTCAGAGACGCCCACCCCCCACATAGAACTTTATTTTTCTTCAATTTTAAAATTTAATGTTATAAAAAACAAAAACAAAAGTTAAATAAACATATAAAAAATGTTGATCTCCAATGCTTTGGGGGAGGCGGGCGCCATCGCCCCCCCCCCCCTGGATCCGCGCATGCTTCAGGTGCACAACTGCCTGCGAGTTTTTGAGTAATTAAGTGAAAAACTGTCATTTCTTTACATGTGTTTAGGTACATTCAACTAATTGTAAATAAATTGATGATTCTTATCAAAACAGAAAAAATCGAATCTCGATTTTCTAGAATGAAATATCGATTCACTGGATCGATTCACTACTATATATCGATTAAAAAAAATCGATTTTTTTGGCCCAATAAATCGATCCTCAGATCGCCATCCCTACTTATTTATTTATTTTTTAACCGGTTTCAAAAAAGGAGGAGGTTTTCAATTTGACTGATTTTTTTTTTTTGTATTTACCTGATTTCTTCGCCAATTGTGAACCGATTTTGATGATTTTTTTTGCATTGGGTTCAGTATAGTTTCCGATTGGTAAAAATATAAATTTCATTGGTATTGACCTTTTTTTACTTTACCATACAGGATATGGTCAAGCATTGTAATCGTTCATGAAAAAAGTGTATTTTTTTCGTTCTTTTTTCGAAATATTTCAAAAACGGTTGAAACTATTTTGATTAGAAAAATTGAGCGAAACCATGGCATTTCGCTCTACAAAAAAGCTTTCTAATAAGTTAACGTCGGAAAAATTATATTTTTCGAGATAATAATTGTTTTGTCAAAATGTCTTTAGTCTGTCTGGTTGTCAGTTAGTTAGTCTATGCGTTACCAAATTTTTGTGGGCGAGCTAGCTCAAAAACTAGTGTGAATATCGAAAACCAAATTTCACACGTAGTTTTGGTCCATTGAGATTAAGAGCTGATTAGATTTTGGTGCATATCGACCCAAAATTAAGGGGGTGGAGGGGGGGGGGGGGTTAAAAATTAAAAATATAGGCCATCTTGTACCAAACTCAACCAAATTTTGTATAACATAATCAGTGGGACCCGAGAGTCTAAAAATGTCAAAAACTAACCGCCCAAAATGGGGGAAGAGGAGTCAAAAAATGAAAATCTAGGTTCTTGTACCAAACTCAACCAAATTTTTGTATACAAATAATGTTTTCCTGGCCGAAAAATCCCTTTTTAAATAGGTTTTGCCGACCAGATCGACACTTTTTGTTTTGTTGCGGTAGAGCTAGTTATTAGAAATGTTTGGCTGTTTTAGGGTTTAGACTTTTTGGGATGGTAGGTTCTGGAACTTGGGGAAGACGATTTATATCGAAATGATAATGTAGTTTATTTTGATCAATCAATCCTTTTTAAATTGTTTTTATTTTTTATTCACGAACCCAGGCCTTTAGGGGTTGCACCTTTTTGGTGTAACTCCTTCTCTCATCATTTTCATAAAAAAAAGATAATTACTTTTAAACAATATATACAGTATTTGTTGGGTAGTCGTTGGTTGCTAGGCAACGGTGGCGATTGGGAATATTTATTGTTTTGCTTTTTTTTTTAACATGAAAATCTGCATAACTTTAATTTTACCCCCCCCCCTAATTCTCTTAATCTCGTCACGCACCTAAACTACATTTGAAAATTCGTATATATTCACACTAGTTTTTTGACTGCTAGCTATCTTTTTTTGTTTAAAAAACCGACGTTTCCGGAAGCTTATTCCTCTCCTTCTTCGGGGTTTTGAAAGGTCAGTGAAGGAAATATAATGTGACACCCAAACCTTTAGGGGTTTTTTTTTTTTTTTTAATGCAATCGAATGCAAGAAGCGGTGCACCAGTAAAGATGCAGCTCCTATGGATCTCGAAAGACCCTTGCATTACCGAAGAGAAGGGAAAGTTGATTAAGTGAGAGGGTGTAGACGTAGGTGTCTATGCACTCTCCGGTTTTTGAAGGTTTGAAGATTATAAGTGCTGGGAAAGATGGAGGCTGGGAGAGAGTTCCAGTTCCTTGAAGTCGTGGGGCTCCGTACGTGGCATGATACATGTGGTTCCGGCACTTTTCTAATTTCAACGCGAGAGAGTGTTGGGAGTCGGCAAAACGCGTGCTACGTGCAAAGCATGCTTTGGGGGAATTATTGATTTTATCTCATCAGAGCACCTGCCGTGATAGTATCTATAGAAAAGGGAAAGGGCAGAGAACATTTCTTCGATGAGCTAGTGATTCAGAGGAGTCGAGGGGGGTAGAATCGTCAATTATCCTGACGGCTCGTTTCTGAATTGCATCCAGGGTAGCAAGAGAATATTTTGAGGCTCCTCTCCATAGATGAGAGCCGTATTCGAGACAGGGGCGGATTTGGGCCTTGTAGATGGTGAGAAGTTGTGGGGGTTTGTAAAATCGCTTGGACCTGCATAAGAGGCCAATCTTCCTTGCTGCAGATTTCGCCACAGAGGAGATGTGTTCATTCCAAGACAGGTCAGATGCCCCTTTTTGGTGTAACTCCTTCTCTCATCATTTTCATATTGGGATACTATAATCAGGTTTCAATAGACAGCTGCGCCGTAAAAAGTTGGTCGGTATAAGCGTATAATACGTATTTGACCAAAAATCGGACTTTGTAAGATCAGTGACGATATGTTTGGCACCCATACTTATTTATTTATTTTTCATTACCACAGAGTGTACTTAGTCTTGTAAAATTCAATTTTTTCTTCAATTTTACTTTTATTTTAATTACAGAAAAAATTCATTCAATATTTATAAACATCTTTTACAGTGTCATCTCGGGGAGAAAAGTTCATGAAATAGGTAAGTAGCTAATATTGGAGTGTTGAAGTCCCTATTACCTATTTCATTAGGGCACGATTACGAAACAACTAGGATCTCCTCCTACCACTGACTGAATCGTGTGTTAGTAGCTTAGTAGATGTCTTTGCGCTTCCTATCGATAGTTGTTTCGCGACAATACTAGCAAAAAATTAATTAAAATGCTAGAGTATATAGAACAGACAATAAGGATTCATAATTCATAAGCCCAAAACTTTTGGATTATAAAATTTCAGATTTGTATCATATTATGTCTTTTAACTTACATGTTTAACCGACTTCAAAAAGGAGGAGGTTCTCTATTCGACTGATTTTTCTTTTTTTAATGTTACCTCATATATTGGACAATTGTGAACCGATTTTGAAAAAATTTTTTGCTTTGGGTCCAGTCTAGCTTCCGATTGGTCCCGTTTTTTTTCATTAGGTATTAGACCTTTTTTGTTAGGTTTGTTCAGGCCTAACTTCTTTGTTTATGAACCAATTTCGATGATTCTTTTTTTATTGGAAAGGGGTGTCTTAGGGATGGTGTCATATTAATTTGATCAAGTTCTGATGATATGATCACTATTAATAACATCACTAAAAAAAGAAAAATAAAAATTTTTAAGAAAAATAAAACCGACTTCAAAAACATTAAATGCAACAAATAAAATACACTAAAAAGGTATAAAATAATTATTATCTTATTTAGTTACAACTAAACGACGAAATATTAACATGAAATTACTTTTTGAAGTTCGGTGCCAAACATATACCTTTTATGAATCGCACTCGACGGATCTTTTAGTACGTTTGGCGAGTACCCTCGCTTATAGGTATAGTTTGTTTGGCACCGACTTCAAAAAGTAATTTCATGTTAATATTTCGTCGTTTAGTTGTAACTAAATAAGATAATAATTATTTTATACCTTTTAGTGTATTTTATTTGTTGCATTTAATTTTTTTTGAAGTCAGTTTTATTTTTTCTTAAAAATTATTTTTTTAGCTATATAACGTTTTGATATTTTGACCCCAGAAGGGGGTTTAGGGGGGGGGGGGGGGGCGTACGAATTAAAATTATCAAATAACTCCTAAACTATTAACCCTACGGGAAAGTTTATAACTTTTAAGGAGTTCGGTGTTGGTTCTAGGTGAAACATTTTAATATAATAATAAAACTTGAGTAAGATACGAGGTAGGTTTCACAAAAAAAGAAATAAAACAAAATTGAGTTTTGAATTCGATATATTTCGGGGGTTAGCCCATCATGAGGAGTCTAAGAAAACTGATTATATATAAGTTTATAATGAGCAAAGTTGTAGGGGATGTGATTTCTGACAACTTTTGTTTAAAAAAATTCCCCCCAAAAACCACCCAAAAAAAGGGGGGGGGGGTGAAAAATCTAAATTCTTGCCCTTGGAGCAAACTCAACCAAATTTTGTATACATAATCTCTGGGCCTCTCGAGAGCTAGAAATGCAAAAACTAACCACCCAAAATGTGGGGGAGGGGGTCAAAAAATGAAAAAAAAATTCTCTTGGACCAAACTTAACCAAATTTTCTATACATAATCTGTGGGTCACTAGAAGGCTAGAAATGCAAAAAACTGGGTGCGGAGGGTGGGTGAGGGGGTGGAATGGAGTGGGGATGGGATAGGGTAGGGGTGCGCTGGTTGGATTGGGGATGATGTGAGGGAGTGAGGCGAAGTAGGGTGGGGGTGCAGGGGGTGGTTCGTGGTGGAGTCCAGGGGCGTAACGGGGGTGGGCTTCGGGGGCCAGGCGGGGGTGTGGTACGCAGGGTTGGAGGGCACGGGGTGAGGTCCGGGGTGGATGGGGTGAGGGATGCGGGGGTTGGGCACGAGTGCATGATGCGGAGGGTGAGGGGTGCTGGCGGGGTTTGGGGGGTGGTGTGGGGGTGAGGGTGGGGTTCTTGGGTTAGGGTGCGGATGGGGTTGTGGTGTTGGGGCGGGGGTTGGGTATGGTCAGGGGGTGGGGGTGCTGGGTGGGTTGGGGGTCCAGGGGGCGTGCCCTTGGGCAGCAGAGAGGGCCGCCGAAGGCGTGTTCATAAATTTCGTTTTTACACCTCTATGTAGAAGTATTTAAATAATAATCTGTCTAAATTTCAAAAAAAAAATCCTAAGAAAACCCAAATGGTGAAACAAAACTACGTTAAATTGTGATAAAAAATTGTTCAAAGTTTAAAAAGTCCGCTCTGACAACCGGCAGTCGTACAAGATGACAATTTCCTTCCCGCGCATGCGCAAAATCCTCAACATCCATTCTGTGAACTAAATCAGAAAATCACGTACATACAAATTATTACTATTAATTTGATTTTTATCATTCAATCATCAGATGTATAAAATACTAAGGATTAAATAAAGGAAAATTGAAATTATAAAATAATAATAATATCTCGATAATGGCTGAAGTTCCTAACCATGAATGTCAATATCCAATCTATACAGGTTCAGTTATTATATATTATTAATAACAGAAGAACTTTTTAAACTTTCAGGCTTGACAATCTTATTTTATTTAAAATCTATGCATGGGATCCTGAACCTTTATAATATATATGTGATAATTTATTAGAATATCAATTTTATTCTCTTAAAAAATCTGACAATTCGAAGGATCGTGTGCCTCCTTCTTCAGGATTCAAAAGGGTCAACAAAAAGAACCCCTCGGTGTATATTAATATTATTTTTAATTGCAATTACATTCAAAACTTTGTGCCCAGTGATACGTACGCCTTGATGATTGCCATAGCGGGTGTAAACGTTGGTAAAAATATAAATTAAGTTTTATTTCATTTTTTATTTCCATATCACTGACCCCTCACAAACATCTCTTAATTAAAAGATTACTCAAAATAATTTAATAAACATTAAGAATAACAAAATTTGAATTTAAAATGACAATATATAAAAATAAAAAATATTTTTTTCTTTTTTACAATTCTTTCCCCTTCTCAATGTTTATTATACTTGGGCATCAGTATTTGTCAATATTGACAAGTAGGCATTGTTTTTTTTTTTTTTTACAATATTTACATTTTTATATTTACATAATTATATACAGTTGCATTATTATTTAACAGTGTTTACATTTTTATATCATATAAATAGTTTGGATGCTATTAATAGTTTAATGATTATCTCTTGAGTCTCGGATTCATGACAGTCAGGATTGAGATAGCTAAGGATTAATCCCATTGATGTAGGGAATGAAATTTTATGAGCAGATCTAGTATAAAATAAGTCAATAGCTTTGTTGTTTTTTGGACACCCTAGGAAGATGTGATTGACATCACCCATTTGGCTGCCATCACAGTCACAAAAAGGAGTGTCTCTTAGATTAAACTGAAAGAGTTTTCTGGGGGTAGCTGCATCACCCATTCTCAAACGTACAATTAGAACAATTATTCTCCTATATAAATGACTGTCATGAAACCATGACTTGGTTCCAATTCTGGGCATTATCCAGTACAAGTAGGATCCCCTCGACTCTGAAGAGGAGTCCCAAAATTCTTGCCACAATTGAATAGATTTTTTTTCACAATATTAATAGTATCTACATAGGTGAGGCCCATGTTTAATGGATCCCCGTCTGAAACTGCCTGTTTCGCTAAAGAGTCCACTATTTCATTAGGCTGGATACCCACGTGGGAGGGACACCATAGGAATTCAACTTTTTTATTTGTTTTACACATAAAATCACAAATTTGATATATAAGATAGTTCTCTGAATTAGATTTAAAAAAGTTTCTGATTGCCATTAAAACACTTTGAGAGTCGGACACTATTAACAACTTATTTGATTGGTCTAATGATTCTATATAAACAAGAGCCCTTATTATTGCAATAGCTTCTGCACTGAATATAGAAAAGTCCTCAGGTAATTTAAATTTTTCATAGTATTTAGTGATTATATGATAGAAAGCACATCCAACGCTATCATTTATTTTTGAGCCGTCTGTAAAGATCAAATCATAATCAAAAAATTCCTCTTTAAGAAGCGAGTTAAATTTTATATTAATATAGGGTTCTTCCTTTGCCCATGAGGGAATATGTAGTAGGCATTGTTAAGCCCAATACAATCAGTTTGAAAATTAAGAACCCTTTGCCCATATGTCTTAATAAAACATTTTTCGGCTAGCAGACGCTTATAATTGTTCTCCAATCTCATCAAGACGACAGCATTTGGCTGGACTATAAAATTTATCAAATATTTTTTTCATTTTTCCTTTTCCTGGGGGGGGACAGGCCCCTCGCTCTTGATCACTCATCCTGGTCAAAATCAAGCTAATGAATGGCATCTGTTTACTTAATATATTTTTTTTTCCAGGCCCGCATTTTATATGCTGTTATTGTGAAACGATGTTCATCAGTGAAGAATTCCTAGACAAACATCAAAAGAAATGTATTCACATGAATGTACACTTAATGTTACAAATGAAATTACAATTGAGAACACATTCACTAAATGAAGGTGAATTTCTTTCTTTTTTCTTTTTTACTTTATTAAACTTGAAACTATTAGTCCAAATAATATCGAGTTTCCTAATTAAATTAATATTTTGATAATATAATGTACTAGCTGCAAAGGCACGCTCCCTGGACCCCCAACCCACGAACCCCACCCTCATGCCGGAGCCACGCCGGATACAGCTAGTATTATATATATATATGGGAATGTTTATTTGCTTCAAGCAGAGGACAACCTCTTTGTTTCTCTCTATGAATACTTCTCTGTCCATAACTCAAATGGTTAACGAATATTCTTTATTAAATAAAATATAACAATAGAATAGCAAAACAAAACAATACATATTCCCAATCGCCACCGTTGCCTAGCAACCAACGACTACCCAACACATACTGTATATTATTGTTTAAAAGTAATTATCTAATTATAAATTGTGGTGTTTTTGAGGCTCTTGACAACCTTGGAAACAGATGTAATGTCTTCGTTAGGAAAAAGGAAATAAAATTTCTTTATATTCTAACAAATTTATTTTCATGAAAAACTTATGAGATGTTTCGGCGGAATATTCTCACACCATCATCAGTCTACAAGGAAAACATAATCTTAATTACAGTAAATTACTAATTACATGTCATTCTCAAGATAAAAGAACTCACCCAAGCTTTTCATAATATATATAGTACATATATATGTGTGTAGAATGTCATTGTCTTTTTACAATTAATAACATAATCAAAAAGCTTGTAATAAAAATAACCAATTAGAATTAATTTTAATTAATTAACCCAAATAAATCAAACACATTTTTTCATATTTGCCATTTACCTGGAGGCTTTTTGTGTTTTAAGTATTATTAATATAGTATGTCAATATCAGTGAATATATCATATATATAATTAAATGTTTTAAATCTAATAAAATTATAGAAACAACATAAAGAAAGACATTTGATTAGATTTAAAACATTTAATTATATATATGATATATTCACTAATATTGACATACTATATTAATAACAATTTAACACACAAATATACCTCCAGGTAAATAACAAATAAGGTCAGGTGAGGTAACTGGGGCCTGGGGCAACTGGGCCAGGGGTCCTGTAACCCCAGAGCTTTTTAATTTTACCGCATTTTTTTAGCGCAATTCACTTTTTCATATTGGTGGGAAATTTTCAGTGTTCCTGAATTAGAGAAATTTCTTTAAGTTTATTTTATGCTTAAGTACTTAGTTAAGTTAATTACTTATTTACCTAGTTATGTGCTTACTTCTTACCGAGTTGCATTACCCAGTTCCTTGAAAATATTGAGACTTGAGTAAAGTACTTAATTAAGGCTTTCTTAAGCATAAGGAACTTATTTAACTTTATTTCAATGGGTAAAATGAAATTATTTTGTTTAGTTGTTTGATTTATGATACTTTTTTTTGAATTTTCTGTAATAAAAATCGATTTTAAAAATTATACTTGGCGTTTAAACTTATCTACCTTAAAAAATTCAATAGAATAAAAAAAATAGAGGTCTTGGTGCAACTGGGCCAGCCTAGTCAGGGGCCCAATTACCCCGAATCGCTTACATCTTTCATTATTTTTAATCCATATACAAATGAGACTAATTCTACCTAAAGCCAGGGCCTTGAGCGATAGGGGAACATGTCCAACTGCTCAAAAGATGTTAAAAATTAAAAAAACAGCAAATAGGCTGGGCTGGTCCAATTACCCCACAACGCGTTTAACTGGGCCAACCGCAAAACTTTACATTCAACTTAAGATAATTACAAAATTTTGAATAATCAAAAGTTGAAAGTATCATGATTATTTGAAGAAAATTTCATCTTTCAATTAATATAGTCACGAGATCTATAAATTGTGAGGAAGCTTAGTTATAGCCAAAAATATGGAGTACTATCCTTGGGAAAACAAAAGAAGCTGGCCCAGTTACCCACCTGACCTTATGGAAGATTTTTTTATTTGATTTATTTAGGTTAATTAATTCTAATTTGTTATTTTATTACAAGCTTTTTGATTATAATGTTATTAATTGTAAAAAGAAAATGACATTCTACACACATATATACTATACACTCGTATGTACTATATTATGAAAAGCTTGGGTGAGTTCTTTTCTTCTTTTATCTTGAGAATGACATGTGATTAGTAATTTACTGTAATTAAGATTATGTATTTCCTTGTAGACTGATGATGGTGTGAGAATATCCGCCGAAACGTCTCATAAGTTTTTCATGAAAATAAATTTGTTAGAATATAAAGAAATTTTATTTCTTTTTCCTAACGAAGACATTACATCTGTTTCCAAGGTTGTCAAGAGCCTCAAAAAACACCACAATTTATAATTTTAAAACATTATAGTACCATATCTAAGTAATTATCTAATATCAAAATCTTAAATAATACTTACAAAATAACCTTAACATCAATTTTATATTATTTTTTATTTAATTATTCCAGTTTCTACAGATAAATTCGTTTTTGGAAAAAAATATGTTTTTTTTTTGATAAAAATAACTAAAATGCAAGGTGTTTGGCCGTTGCCAACCTATTTTTCTATCCTTGACTCTGGTTGAGCTAACTCGACCCCTATTTTGTTTTATGAAAATCATATTGTTTGGAACTACGGTAACTCTCAACCAAGAGTTGAGTAAGCCGAGGATTATTTTTTTTTCTATGAAACTTGCCCTTAATATTACAATTAGTAGTAGTGTACAGAAAATTAATCTAAAATCTTTATAAAGAATTTGTTTCGTTTCTTTTTACAGAAAGAGGCCACCCAAAAAAGAACAAAACCTCGGAGGATTACTTTTGTGAAGAGTGTTTTTCTGGTTTCCTCGAATTAACTGATTACGAAAATCATATGCGTAACTTCCATCCAAGAGGATGTTTCTTCCATTGCAAAGAGTGCGATCAGAATTTTCTTAATGGAACCAAATTGGAACAACATATTGCTATGACGCATCAAACAATGAAACCCTTCACATGTGATTTATGTTCGAAATCGTTTAAGAAAAAATCACAAATGTCTATTCATATTCGAAACCATAAGGGCAAACAATCACTGGACTGTAGTAAATGTTTAAAAAAATTTGTTTCAAAACATTCGTTAAATAAACATTTGCTGGGACATTCAAAAATAAGGAATTTCACCTGTGATTACTGCGAGAAGGGCTTTTCACACAGAGGCCATCTCAAAGATCATTTGGTCACTCATTCCGGCGAAAAGCCATTTGATTGTGATCACTGTAAGAAGAGTTTCTCACGAAAGTACCATCTTATCCGGCATTTGTTGACCCATTCTGTGGAGAAACAATTCGGCTGTGATTTCTGCGAAAAACGCTTTATACAAAAACACCATCTCATTCGGCATTTGCTGACTCATGCTTCCAAAAAAAAGTCATTCGATTGTGATCAATGCGAGAAATGCTTTTCAAACAGTAGCCATCTCAGGGACCATTTGCTAACTCACTCTGGCGAGAAACCATTCGGGTGTGTTGAGTGTGATAAACGATTTACACGAAAAAGTCATCTCATCCGGCATTTGTTAACTCATTCGGGTGATAAACCATTTGGGTGTCATCTCTGCGAAAGACGCTTCTTTCATAAACGTGACCACACTCTTCATTTATTGACCCATTCTGGAGATCAACCATTCGGCTGTGATCACTGCAAAAAACGCTTCTTACACAGACGCGATCTCAATCGGCATATTCCAACACATTACAAAAAGAATTCATTTGGCTGTGATTTCTGTAATAGGTGCTTCACACGAAGAGATCTTCTTATTCAGCATTTAGTCAAACATTCTGGATAGTCTAAAAATCAAAGATAATTAAAAAACACAACTAATAATAATACATCTTATTAGTTCAATGCTTGTGCCTTAATAAATAGTTTGCAACATATAACAATTCTTAAATGCTTTTGGTGTAATACATGAATGGTATTCAGATTAAATAACCAGTTTTGTTTAAAATGGATTAAAGTGTTATTATTATCACGAAATTCCTGTGCGTCATTCCCTCTTATTAGTCTCCTATTTGGCATTCATCTCTCACATCTTCAGCTTGCAGTGGAATTCTGGGACAGGCTACTGGATTCTCGGACCAGCAATTCGCGACTACCGATATTTGGCAAAGCAAAACTCATACCTATCTATTCTGATAGCCCTGACTGTTGATCCCTACCTGTGTATGAGGCTAAAATTTAAAAGCACCCCCTCCGGTCAACAGTCTATTTTCCATCTTATCATAGGGACGGTGGACACGCAAAGCGGTCCTATGTAATGGCGGACTTACTCTGGGTGAATCGTAGTTCAACTCTTAATGGCTATCTCTCTGACATCGGTCACATGATCCCAATAATACTAATTAATATTTTATTCTTTTCTCATTATTAATAATTCAGTTGTTATTAAACAAACAAACAAGCAACATCGAAACGATTCACGTTGAACCTTTCCACACATATTACTTGAGTTAATCTCATCCCTGATTGCTGGAGACCAGTTTACAAGTTTTCAAGTGATTTAGTTAATTAATTGAGTTCACTGCCAACGAAGATTTCGCCTAGGAATTTCGTTCAAGCGGTCAATCATCGGATTGAACACAAACCGTTACCATTTTGAAGAACCATTTAATTGCTATTATCTCTTCCCAAGATTAATCCCAGCCAGCAGCGATCGACCTTCCAGGGACTCAAACCAATTGCTTCAAGGTTCACAGTTTTTCTTTTCCTAACAAATCAATTCGTTTCGAACTATTCTCACCCACGCTAATTCTATTAACAAGAGTAAAATCTCCCTTAACATTAAACAGCTCATCTTATTTAAAAGACACATTCCATCACATTAAACTAACAATCCATACAACAACTTATCCAAAGTTAATCTTATTGACTCTCTTTTAAATAAGAACTCTTTTGTTTCTAAACCATGGACCAGATCTATTAATAAGAATATTTATTATTTATTTTTAGATAACATTTTAACAAACCAATAATTAGCGATTATTAATTAATAAGCACACATATAAACTCACACAGACCAATTAAGATAATTGCTATTTAATTGTTTCCTATTATTCATACTATTATTTGATTATAATTAATTATCTTTCCATAAAGAGTATTATTTGTAATATTATTTTTCAAAACAAAACAAAAGATTCAAATCTATATGTAAGAATCTATTTCTTAAACAATCTTATTATTTTTTTGTAACTATTTAATTCGAATTCAATTATAACACAAACATTAACTTGTACATATTTGTTGACTGAAACAACATCTGATTATTTGCCAATAAAATAATTAAACTTGTTATATTACAACCTGAGTATTTGGTTTTATCATTTCTTGTCCAACTTGTTTATTTGTTAACATTTCAGCACCTTTTTTGTGAATAAGACCTTCTGCTTTAGATCACACAAACTTAACTTTATTTATAACTAACTAACTTTTCAATCGTACATACAGTAAAAGTTTGTATCTGGTTGACCGACTGTGAGACGGAGTCACAACTGGCGAATTAATTTTTGTTACAGTATTTTAAATTTTGTAGATTTTTTCAAGCACTATTGCAGTTGGCCTTACCAGACGGGTAGGAAAAACTTGCAACTCTGACTGTCATTCGGTCCTGTCGTCAATTCCGAGGTGCATTCTGAACTCTCGGGTACAGAAGCATTTCGGGTAGCTCAGAGACGAGTGGCACGAAAGGGCTGCAAAATATTACAATATATTATTATTAAATATATCAATTTTTCAGAGGAAAAGGAACAATAATACTTAGGGCCAGTTGTATGTCGGTTAGTAAACTCTTTTAAACTTTGACAAAGGGTAAGAGCTTAGAATTTCACCTTGTGCCCGGCATCTGATTGGTCATCCCGCCGGGCACAAGGTGAGTTCTAAGCTCTTACTCCTTTGTCAAAGTTTAAAAAGAGTTTACCAACCGACATACAACTGGCCCTAAAGTGTTATATTAAACGATTAGTAGCAACTTTTCGCTGTTTTTGGATTTTGTTCAAATCATTATAAGGGTGGGGCAGAGCACTTTGCTTATTTAGAAATTCAAATAAGAAAAAAGTACCTACTTTCAATTATAGTAATGTATTCTTTCCATTTTAACATTTTGAATGACAATCTACACTCGGGAGCAGCTAAATCGACTCAACCTCTAAGCGCGCATACAAAGTTGTTTTTCTTTTAAATGGCCAAGCCGATATTTATAAAATAAATATATCTTTAAAGCTTATTTATTTATCTTTATATTGATATCAATTTCAAGCCAATCGGCTCATTACTTTTTAAATTATGTGATCCGAATGGCTGAACTGGAAAAATTGCTGTTCCTAGCTGCCGCTACTTGTTAGTTACAATTTCCTTATAAAAACCAATGTAACCAATTATTCTTATTAATCGATTTTCAGCAATTGACCTGAACACATCTACGCAAATTGACACAATTGTTTTTAGAAAATCATGGATACTAAGCCAGAAGTTGCCGCTCAAGTTGTTGCTCTGTTGGAACAGAGCCTTAGCCAAAGAGAAGTCGCTCTTCAATTGAACTTAAGTCAGTCTACTGTCTCAAGGGTCTACAGAAGGTTTCAGGAGACTGGTGCCTTCACTCGGAGACCGAATACCCGCCGCCGCCGGTGCACGTCTGAGAGGGATGACCGTTTTATCGTCACGACGTCTCTCCGAAACCGCCACCTCACTGGTGTCGATGTCCAGCAGCAGCTGAGAGAAGTTCGAGGTCTGGCTGTCAGTCGGTGGACAGTCAGAAGACGCTTGAAGGAAGCCAACCTCACTTGCAGAAGACCTGCCTCTGGGCCAAAATTAACCTCACGTCACCGTCAAGCTCGACTTCAATTTGCTCGAGAGCATCTCAATTGGAGTATCGACCAATGGCGGGCTGTCCTTTTCACAGATGAGTGTAGAGTGTGCATTCATGGAAGTGACAGGAGAAGTCGGGTCTACAGGCGTCAGGGAGAGCGATTTTCTCAATGCTGTTTCTCTCAAACAGTGTCACATGGTGGTGGTTCCTGCATGATTTGGGGTGGCATTTCTCTGGAGGGAAAAACAGATATTGTTTTTGTGCCTGGTGGAGGCCGGGGAGGGGGTCTAACAGCTGACCGTTACATTGCTGACATTCTTCTGCATCATGTTGTTCCTTATAAAGGATTTATTGGGGAAAATTTTTTACTGATGCATGATAATGCCCGGTGCCACACTGCGATGGTCACTCGGCAATACATGACCGAAGTCGCTATCCACACCATAGAGTGGCCAGCGCTCAGCCCAGACATGAATCCCATCGAACATATGTGGGACCACCTCAAACAAAGGGTTCGAGCCAGAAATTCGGTACCTTCGACCATTGATGAGCTTAAGACAGCTTTGTTAGATGAATGGGAAGGCATCCCTCAAGATTTTATAAAAAAACTCATCAGGTCGATGCAGGATCGCATGCGGGCTGTTATAAAAGCTAGAGGGGGCAACACAAATTATTAAGAAAATAAATTTTCTTTGTTATGTTTAAAATGTCAATTTTATTTTAATTTTGAACATCCCTACTTTTCCTTTCCTTTACACCCTTTTTTCCTTTCATTGTCATTCAGATCACATAATTTAAAAAGTAATGAGCCGATTTGCTTGAAATTGATATCAATATAAAGCTAAATAAATAAGCTTTAAAGATATATTTATTTTATAAATATCGGCTTGGCCATTTAAAAGAAAAACGACTTTGTATGCGCGCTTAGAGGTTGAGTCGATTTAGCTGCTCCCGAAGTGTAGGTAGGTATATTGCTGGATTCTAAATTTTCAATTTAAATTATTTTCATGAAACTTGGCTTGGCTGTGGTCACGGATTTAGTTCATTTATCCTAACTACATAATTTTGGGTGAGATTTCTCTCTTCTTTTGTAAACTAATATACCTATGTAGCTTTTAGCTTTTTTAATTTTGTTTTAAGCGTTAGTTATTTTACCCTATAAATTTCACTCTTCCTTCATTTTAGAGCCTTCTGAGATATTATTTTAGTTAGCATCCTAGAGTCATTTTTCATATACCTATACCTATTAGATGGAGATGATTAATCCTACAATCTCCGAGATTCCTTCATTTTAGGGATTGAAAGAGAGAAATTCTGGGTTTTTTTTCGTATTTTTCCTTTATTATTTATTACTCCAAACTCTACTAGGTATTATGCCAAATTTTAGAATTCTAGATTTATTTCATATTTAATAGATGGAAATTTACCTTATTTTCTTCACCCACCCTATCTACATTTTAAGGTTAATGGATGGATGGCAGTAAAATTTTTGTTCAAATATTTTCACCTTAATTAATGCCCGAAACTCTACCTACCAAGATACCAATTTTTAGCATCTTAGCATCATTCCACCATAAATAATGGATGCAAATTTACCTATAAACTTCACCACCCTCCATTTTAGGTTTAGGTTGAAAGAGGGAGGGTTTTCATCATCAGGATTTTTTCATTTTATATGAAAAAAATGGTTCATTTCCAAATGTCCATGATTTTGCATACCAAATTTGATTGAGGGTTTGGTATAAGGGCTATATTTCCGCCCTTTTCATTGATTTTACATACCAAATTTGATTATGTTTGGTATAAGGCCTATATTCTTAACTGTTTTTTTACTGATTTTGTATACCAGATCCGGTTGAGTTTGGTAAGAGGCCTATATTTGCGCCTCTTTCGCTGATATTTGTATGCCAAATTCTATTAAGTATGGCCTATATTTTAACTTTTTTTACTTGTTTTGCATACCAAATTCGTTGAATATTTTTTTTTTACTAATATTGTATCCCAAATTTGGTTAAGAATGGTATAAGGCCTGCCTATATTTTAACTTTTCCACTGGTTTTCAATGGTTTTGAGCACCAAATCACAAAATGATCATTGCAATTATCAAGTCACCTTCAATTAAATATAAAAATAAAGTCTTTGAAAAACGAAATTTCAAAAATTAGATTTAGAAAAACTTAATAACTCGGCAATGCAACTTGATTGGTCATCTATTTATAGTTGTACCAACGCTAATACCATGTTGAAGTTTTTCAATGATAATTTGATTGAATTAATGGACGTTGTAGCCCCGGTCAAAAAATTGTTTCTAAGCGCCCTCCAATTCCATGGTTTAACAACAATGTCAAGCGGTCTATTAGAAAACGTGATTCTCTTTATAAGGCTTGGAAAAAACGTTGTCTGATGATGACTTTGAGCGTTTTCGCGCACAGCGAAATAAGACTAAGGTCTTGATAAGAAATGCCAAACGTGAGTTCGCCGCTACCCAACTGGACTCAGCAACTGTTGGGACCACTGCGCTCTGGCGTAATGTAAAACAATTTGGTCTCAGTAAAAGTTCGGATGAGCAATTAACTTCATTTACTCCTGACGAGTTCAACTTAAATTTTGTAGGATCTTCTGTTGGTAATAATAATACTTTTACTGGTTCATCAAACCCTCCCGGGTCCAATGATTTTTTTTCATTTTCTTTAAAAAATGTTTCTGAGGAGGATATTGTTTTTGCCGTTCACTCAATTAAGTCTGGTGCTGTGGGGTGTGATACCATTCCAATTTCATTTATAGTAACTATACTTCCTCTAATTCTACCACACCTTGCACATTTGATAAATTTTTGTTTGACTTCATCTACCTTCCCTTCTGCTTGGAAACATGCTATTGTACTGCCCTTGCAGAAAATTAGCTCACCGAAATCCCTGTCTGACTTTAGACCTATTAGTGTTCTCCCTGCCTTGTCCAAAATATTAGAAAAAATTATTAACTGTCAAATTTTAAATCATATCGAAAATAACAAATTTTTAGACCCTTATCAGTCTGGCTTCCGTAAAGGGCATAGCTGTACGACTGCTTTACTAAAAATTACGGAGGATATTCGAAGAGAAATCGACGTCGGAAAATGTACAATTTTAGTACTTCTTGATTTTAAAAATGCATTCGGTTCAGTCAATCACTCGATTCTTTTAAGTAAACTTGCTTCCCAATTTAATTTTTCATCCTCAGCTTGCAAATTAATATCTTCATTTCTAAGTGATCGGACTCAAGCAGTTCGTTGTGGCTCAGATTTTTCATCTCCACTTTCTCTTAGGACAGGGGTGGCCCAGGGATCTATCCTGGGACCTCTATTATTTTCTTTATTTATTAATGATATCTCCTCTTCTCTTTCTAGCTGTAATCATCACCTATTTGCTGATGATTTTCAGTTTTATGCTCACTGCTTGCCCAACCAAGTTGTGCAATATATTTCATTAATTAACCTAGAGCTTCTGTCACTTTCTTCCTGGGCCATGAATAATTTAATCTCTGTTAATCCTCTAAAATCGCAGGCTATTATCTTATTCAAAGAATGCCTTCCTACTAACTTACTACCTCCTATTCTCTACAATAACAATACTATTCCATTCACTTGCTCAGCTAAGAATCTAGGATTGACTGTTTCGTGCAATTTATCTTGGAAAGTGCAAATAAATAATATGTGCCGTAGTGTTTATGGGGCCCTTCACTCACTGAAGCGACTCTCATATCTCACGGCATATAATCTTCGCCTCAATTTAAGCAAGAGTTTGTTAGCACCCCTTTTCCAGTACTGCGACATAATCTTTTCGAATTCCCTCGACAGTAAATCGGGCAAAAGATTTGAAATAGCTTTGAATTCATGCACCCGCTATGTCTTAAATCTGAAACCACGTAGCCATCTTTCGGACCAGGATAAAAAACTCATCTTAAACACAGATCTTTCCAAATTTTACGCTTGGCGGTGTTGTGTGATTATTTATAAGCTATTAAATTCTGAAAAATTCATTTGCCCGTCTTACTTAGAAAATCTATTTGTCGTCGGTCGCTCCACCAGGAAGACAACGCTAGTGCAGGTGCACTGTAAAACTAAACACTTCTTTCATTCCTTCAAATTGGCGGGTGCAAGGCTTTGGAATGAACTTCCATCCAAATTTCAGGCAAACCCGACTCTTGGTGCTCTCAGATCTTCGTTCTTTATGGATCCCACCCAATAACTGATACTCCTTACTCTTATTTCCTTTATGTCTTCTAATCTTTCTCTACTTTTTTTTTTCTCTCTCTTCTTCCCCATAAAATCTTGTGTATTGGTTTTTTTTTTTTTTTTTTTTTTTTTAATGCAATCGAATGCAAGAAGGGGTGCACCAGTAAAGGTGTAGCCCCTATGGATCTCGAAAGACCCTTGCATTACCGAAGAGAAAGGGAAAGTTGATTAAGTGAGAGGGTGTAGACGTAGGTGTCTATGCACCCTGGTTTTGAAGGTTTGAAGATCATAGGTGCTGGGAAAGATAGAGGCTGGGAGAGAGTTCCAGTTCCTTGAAGTCATGGGGATATATGTATTCGCGAATGAAGTGGTCCGGCACTTTTCCAATTTGACCGCAAAAGAGTGTTGGGAGTCGGCAAAACGTGTGCTGCGTGCAAAGTATGCTTTGGGGGGAATTATTGACTTTATCTCATCAGAGCACCTGCCGTGATAGTATCTATAGAAAAGGGAAAGGGCAGAGACATCTCTTCGATGAGCCAACGAGTCGAGGAGTCGGTGAGGGTAGAATCGTCAATTAGCCTGACGGCTCGTTTCTGAATTGCATCAAGGGTAGCAAGAGAATATTTTGAGGCTCCTCTCCACAGATGAGAGCAGTATTCGAGATAGGGGCGGATTTGGGCCTTGTAGATGGTGAGAAGTTGTGGGGGTTTGTAAAATCGCTTGGACCTGAATAAGAAGCCAATCTTCCTTGCTGCAGATTTCGCCACAGAGGAGATGTGTTCATTCCAAGACAGGTCAGATGCGACAGAGACGCCCAACATGGATAGGCTGTCACACATTTTCAGGGTATTCGAATCGAAGTGAATATCAGGGAAATCTCTATTTTCGCGCCTAGAAATTAGACAACATTGAGTCTTATTTGAATTAAAGTTAACTAAATTTTGAGAGCCCCATTTATTCAGATTGTCTAGGTCGAGAGTAATTGAGGAGGCAATATTGATTCGATTATTCGGGAGAGAGGGTTTGCCGTGTAGAGTGCTATCGTCGGCGTAACAATGGTGAACTCTTTTGCCAAATTTGTAAAATATTGTTGCTAAATTATGTATAAACACTAGGTGGGACCTAAGGTCATATGTTTGTATACTTTGTTAAATAAATAAATAAAATAAATAAATAAGTTTAGCAACGATCCGTTGCAGTTTATTTACTAAGTATTTGGCCATTTATTATAGGTAATCAAATACAGTATGATATAATATGTCATTAATGATATTAGAATGCTGCTGGTTTTTTGGTTACGATTACGATAACGGTTTCTTTCGCTATTTCTGTTGAGCAAAATCTTCTATTATATCCTTAATGTCAATTTTTTGAAGGATATCACTTTCTATGCACATAATTGACAAATTACTCAGTCGTTCTTGTAACATTGTTGTTCGCAATTCATTTTTTATTCTCTTAAGCTGCAAAAATGACCGCTCTCCACTACAATTGGTAACCATTAAACCATTAGGCAAAGGAATATTCTTGTAGCAATTTCTACGTTTGGAAAAGTTTCTTCCAATTTATCTGATTTTATTAGGTTATGTAAGGTTGAGATATTTAAATCCGCTGATTGCTTTGCTATGTTTGTAACCGACTTCAAAAAAGGGAGGAGGTTCTCTATTCGACTGAATTTTTTTTTTTTTTTTTTTTTTTTTTGTGCCTATGTTACCTCATATCTCCGCCAATTGTGAACCGATTTTGAAAATTTTTTGGCATTGGGTCCAGTCTACGTTCCGATTGGTCCCATTTTTTTTCGTAGGTATTAGACCATTTTTGTTAGATTTGTTCAGGACTAACTTCTTTGTTTATTAACCGATTTCGATGATTATTTTCTTAGTGGAAAGGGGGTGTCTTAGGGATGTTGCCATATTAATTTGGTCAAGTTCTGATGATAGGATCACTATTAATAACATCACTAAAAAGAGAAATATAAAAATAATTTTTAAGAAAAAATAAAAACCGACTTCAAAAAATTAAATGCAACAAATAAAATACACTAAAAGGTATAAAATAATTATTATCTTATTTAGTTACAACTAAACGACTAAATATTAACATGAAATTACATTTTGAAGTCGGTGCCAAACATATACCTTTTATGAATCGCACTCGACAGATCTTACTTAGTACGTTTGGCGGGTACGCTCGCTTATAGGTATAGTTTGTTTGGCACCGACTTCAAAAAGTAATTTCATGTTAATATTTCGTCTTTTAGTTGTAACTAAATAAGATAATAATTATTTTATACCTTTTAGTGTATTTTATTTGTTGCATTTAATTTTTTGAAGTCGGTTTTATTTTTTTCTTAAAAATTTTTATTTAAATATTGGCTTAAATGAAAACATTCTGTTTTGAGCTCATCTGCATTAATGTCTTCATGATAAAATTCTGCAAATTGTTTGCATTTTTTGGTCAACTCACCAGATTCGATTGTTGTTAACTGACAAAGAAAACTAAATCGACTATCAATTTCTTGGTATGCTGCCGAACGTTTTTTTAAATGTGTATTTAATGTGTCAATTATGGGAATGAAAGTATCTACACGAAACTTTTCCTTACCTCTCAACTGTGCAGTCTCTCATGATCCTTGAAAAAAGTGATGCGTGTGCTGGGAAATCTTTTTTCTTTCAAATGTATCTTTGTAGTCTGCATATGGATTTTTTCTTTAGCAGCCTTTTCGTACTGATCAAAATTATTGCGTGCGGTATTGACATAACTGATCAGAGATTCGTAAAGTTTCGTTACAACGTCCATGGTCATAGTGCTATTCTGTAAACTTAGACTTGTTTTATTCATAACTCCAAAAAGATCATTCCATATTTCCGTTAGAAGAGTAGTGTTGAGGGCTCGTTGGCTTTTGACTACAAGCTAGCCAAAACAGAGCTTTTCCCACTATTTATTTTGTAGACGTCAGCGAAGCTCGAAGTTAGTGGTGACACTACCGTGGGCGCTGTGGTCTGCTAATAGAAATGGTCCGGGTTCCAGGATAATAAACTTCAATAAAAGTATAGATTACTTTATAAATATGAGAGTTTATTGCAACAGAAGTTATATTGTCGAGTACAGTTGAGTTTAACAAATAGTGATCAAAATTAGTAAGTTTACATTGACTAATACATCGAATTGAGATAATGTGATGTTTTATCCGAGTTACGGGCGAGAGTGACCTCAGCTCCGTCCAATGCCTTTTATACTAGACATCGTTTATGTATGTGTGTTAACATGTGTTAAAATAATGGCACTTTATCTGCATATGTAATTATAATAGTTGAAAAACTATCCTACTCGCCTTTCAAAACAAAAACAATATATCTCTTTAAATCTAGGACATATGACATTTTGGAATTTTAGTCTATTTCTTAAATGAATTTCTCACGCTTCTCTCTTGGCCCAACATCTGGTAATTTGAAATTCGAAATCATGTCCGTCCCCTTAAAACGCCCTAATTTATGGGTTGATGGTCGTTCATTTAGAGATAAAACAAAATGCCTTAAAGTCGTTATATTATATCTCTTAAGCGAAATAACCTTCTGTCTTCCATCCTTGTCCCCCCTTGACCATCTAACGATTCTTAAGACCCCCTTCGTTTTGCGTAACAAAAGTATCGATTTCCTGAAACAAACATATGCCTGCCATATGTAAGATGAAATGATATTCTAATTTCAAATCTCCCAGGAATTGTCCAGCTCCACCTCGTGACAGTAGTCTCAAATTTTCCCATTTTTTTTTTTTGCTAGGCTTTGGGCTTCCTTCTTTCTAGTGTCTCTTGGTTGATTGATGTCACTTGCGATTGAAGACAATGCTTCAGAAATATTTAAATTACCATTTTGCAAAGCATTAATAGCATTGGCGCGTGCAGACCATCTAGTTTCCGAAAGAGACTTCAGGACTCTATTTGCACCTAAATGCTCTGTCAAAATTTTACCCTTTTAGATTTGCCAATTGAAGATATTTTTGACCCGTTTGTGTTCCAATATTTGGATATCCGGGATCTGTTGAATTTATCAGAAACAAACCAACGCGTATAGAATATTCAGTAAAAAAAATATTTAAAAAATTTAAAAGAAATCGATTTCTCTAAAAGAAATTCTGATCCAATTTAAGAGAGATAATTTTCCATTTTACATGAAAATTGTAGAAAATTAACCAAAATAAATTTTAACGATTGTAATTGGCTTGCAGATTGTCAATTTAAACCATTGTTTTTAAATAATTTTGAACATTTAGAAAAACTCTATCTCAACAATTGTATTGGGCTTTCAAAAGAAGTATTACAAACGTTATTACCGAAATGTAGAAATCTTACTGAATTCTGAATGAGAGATGTCAATTTGTCTAATAGAGAATATTTTAATTTAGGTGGTTCAATTTTAAAAAAATATTATTAATTTGTTAGTTCTTCTTCTTCTTCATCTTCTTTTTAGGCTAGGTAGCCTGTTTTCTCCCAAGGAAGAGTTCCGTCCTTCAACTTTCTGCCCATCGTTTCTTCGGTCTTCCTCTGTTTCTCTTGCCGTCAGGACGGTTTCTCGTGACGATTTTCGGCAGCCTGCTTTCGTCCATACGTTCCACATGCGCTGCCCATTCTCTTCTGCGCACCCTGACCCAGTCTACGATGTTCTGAATCCCACATGTTGCTCTAAGGTCTTCGTTTCTCAATTTATCCAACAATGTTTTCCCTTGTATTGCTCTGATGACCCTCATTTCTGCCGTCTGGAGTAGTTGTTGTGTCACTGTTGTGTCCGCTCTCGCTTCAATTCCGTATGTTAAGACAGGTCTCACACACGTCTTGTAGATTTTGGTTTTACTTTCCACGGACATATGTTTATTCTTCCATATGACATTATTAAGGCATCCGGCTATACGCGTCCCTTTTAATATTTGGTGCTTAACTTCTAGATTCAAGTCCCTATTGCTGGATATTTCAACTCCCAGATAATTGAATTTAGGGACTTGCTCAATTAGTGATCCCTGAAGGTTGATATTACAGGTCAGATGTTCTCTATTTACTACTAAGCATTTTGTTTTGGATGTTGATATTTGCATATTGAGGGATTCCGCCATGCAATTGAAGGCATCTAAGAGATCTTGGAGACTTTCTTCATTCTCCGCTACCAGAATTTGTTAGTTGAAAATGTAAATTTGAGGCTTATTCAAGTCCTTTTATATTTGCGGTATCAATATCAGAGCAGTAATATCAACTCCACGTCAGAATGGTTTCACAATTAATTTTGAATGGCAATTTGAACAAGTCTAAAATGATCCCTGAGAAAACGTTTCGAGCATCATCGAAGAATTATATGTGACGGATAAATATTATTATTATTTATTCTATTAGGGTAATTAATATTCTTGATTTTACCAATTTGACTAAATATACAACGCCATATTGCTATCAATAGACGGACATCTGATTAAATTTTGTCTGATCTCCAAGTTTAGAACATTCGGCTCAAAATATAGAAGAAAAAATAATTTTTTGAAATGTTATTTTTTTTTAATTTTAAGACCTTGTGCTGATTTATAGGTTTGCATAAATAAACAAATGTTTTTTTTCAACAAAATGTTTTTTTTTAATATATTAAAATTTTACATTATTATTTTTTATTTTATAATTATTTGAGTATCGAGCAAATAAATACTCCCTTCCCAAGTCCATATTTACAGCAATGTTCTTTTTTTTTTTTTTATTTATAGTCCAGTCAAATTGTGTTCAAATGGGGAAAGTTTTGGGGTAGTTCTGGTTTTTTCCATAAATATGTTTTTGGGGATCTGAATCCAATTCTGTGGTCTTTCACCAAAATTTCGTGACGCAACATTGTAGAAAATGCAAAAAATTTCCATTTCTTGGCGGTTTTTTACTTATAACTCGAAAACTATCAACTTTTCGTAAATATCTTACCCATTCAAAATGAAAGTTCGTAAAATTTCGTATAAATTCCAATATTTATATTTTTTCTTCGACCAACCGTTCGGGCTCAAGCGCAAAATTCATGTTTCCGACCTCGGCAGCCCGAAAAACTCGCACCTTTTTCGATTTTTCCCCATTTTGGCCATGAAGTAGCACGTTTTCGATAAAGACCACTCTTTACATTTTTAAACTAGATTTAATTTGCTACAAATAAAATAAAATTTAATCTTCATTGGATAATGGTAATCCGTGCCGTAATGAGGTTGAAATTTTGAAAAACTGAAATTTTTGCAATAAATAGAAGTTTTTCCTTTATAAAATGAGAACCATTTGTCCTCGAAACTTGATTCCTATCTCATTCTCTAGGAGATTTTGTTAACTTGAACGTTTATTTAAATTACTTTTTTTGTTAATACTTTCAGATTTATAGATATCTATCTTTTTCCACGACAGGAAATGATACATTTTTTCAAAAAATCGCAGTTTCTCTTTCATAAAATGAAAACCACTCATCCTAGGAACTTGAATCTTGTCTCACTCTCTAGAAAATTTTATTTAATTGAACGTTTAATTGTATCACTTTTTTGATAAAACTTTTAGATTTATAGATATCGAGCATTTTCCATGACACTTTTGAGGATTCGGATCATAAATCCTGTTATGGAAAATGCTGGATACCTATAGAGAAGCTGCGTGAAGACAAGTGGCGCCTCTTCAGGCAACTTTATAAGCATCTATGTGAGATAGAGTTGTTTGTATACATGCTTTGATATAAGTTTACTGTTCAAAGTATTCAATGTAAACCAATAAATACTTATTATTAAATAAAAATTGAGTAATAATAAGTGATAATAACATTAAAAAAATCAAGATCTGGTAACACCGGATGTTGTATTGTATTATGTCATAATACGTACAGTAAAACGGATTTAAACATAAAGTTTTATTCTTTTCCATCTAAACCTTATTTATTAGAACGGCGAAAAATGGATAAAACCAGTAAACCGTATCAAGTAAGTTGATCTATTTCGAAAATGAATCTGTATTTATTCATCATCATCATTGAGTATACAGTCCTAAGACTGGTTTGATGCAACAATCCGTCTCCACTCGACTCTGTCCCCCGCCAGCTGTTTAACCTCTCTAAATGTCTGGCATCCCATATCCCCAATTATTTGGTTGAAATATTCTAATCTGGTTCTTCCCCTTCCCCTTTTCTTTCCCACCTCCCCCTCCAAGATATCCCTAAGCAGTCCCCCATGTCTCAGTGTGTGCCCCATCATCTGACCTCTTCTCTTCTTCAGACTCTTCCACAAGGTTCTTCTTTCTCCGATTCTTCCAAGAACTTCTTCATTTGTAATTTTATCCATCCATTTGATATTCATCATTCTTCTGTAGCACCACATTTCGAAAGCCTCTAATCTCTTTCTCTCCTCTTCTCTAATTGTCCAGGTTTCACACCCGTACATGGCTATGCTCCATACATATGTCTTCAATAGCAACTTCCTGTTTTCTAAGCTGATTGAGGAGGAGCATAGTAGTTTTTGTTTTGAATTAAACCACATTTTTGCTTGGGCAATTCTTGATTTAATTTCGTTTTTGCTCCTCCCATCCCATGTTATTTTACTTCCTAGGTAGCGGAATTCCTTAACTCCTTCTAGGTTTTCTTGGTTAATTTTGATGCATTCCTGTCTCGTTTGTTCTTTTTTTGTACATACTAGGACCTTGGTTTTATTCTTGTTTATTTTATTTTATTTTTTTTATCATTTTTATTAATTTTTTAGTTTGGATGGTACTCCATGGCAACCTACAAGTAACTCAAGAATATGCAGTGACCATTTCATTGGTGGCAATAAATCAGAAGATCCTCGTCATCCAGCATATTATCCGACAATTTTTCCTTCGAAATATAAACGAAAAGAGCATTCAGATCTTAAATTGGATCGTTTTAACCGTTGAAAAAAAGAAAAAACAGTATCTGAAACTTCATTCCTTGTTAGTGATCAACAGGAACAAGTAAATAATTTATGTGAAGACCTTCAGTTAAGAATGAGTGTTAATGAGCCATTTGAAAAATCTAATAAATCAATTCAAGTTATATCATTGGAGCAGATAAATGATGATTTTATATTCTCTTGTGACTTTGATCGTGAATCAAATAGTGTTTCTACTCAAGCAACAATTTCATCAACTAATAATTTAAGAAACAGGGTAATTACAAAAGATAAAAGTTGTGGACCTGACGTAGAAGTTTTTTCATCTGGATTCCGAGGTTATACTACGATTAAAAATGAGAAACAGTTCATATCTGTAACTGGAGTGAGACAGGAAGTTTTTCAATTATTATTGAATATGTTGCCGTCAGTCAGGTGTCAAAAAATAAATTTTGAAAATAGATTATTAATTTTTTTAATAAAATTAAAAACAGGATTATCAGTTGAATAAAAGATTTCACTGTCGATGGTAACAGAATTGCTTTTATTTTAGGTTAAAAATAAAATGAGAGAGTCTTCTGTTTTTTAAATAAAATAATTTTTAATTATTTCTAGAGACTATAGTTTCGAAGGCATTGCCTTCATCATCAGTCTATCACAAATATTTCAAATTAGTTACAAATTAAGATTTATACATTGAAAATTTTGAAAAATATATAATGTCTTTTTCTTCATGTTTCCTCTTGGGAAATTTTATTTTTCAAAATTTTCAATGTATAAATCTTAATTTTGTAACTAATTTGAAATATTTGTGATAGGCATGAAAGGCAATGCCTTCGAAACTAGTCTCTAGAAATAATTAAAAATTATTTTATTTAAAAACAGAAGACTCTCTCATTTTATTTTTAACCTAAAAAAAAAAAAAAAAAAAAAACAGGATTATCTTTTGATGCAATTGCTACGTTCTTCCAAGTAGATCCAACATGTATATCAAGAATTTTTCACGATGTACTGCACGTATTAGCACAAAAGACTAAAAATTATATCTTTTGGCCTAGTAAAGAGGATATACAAGAAAAACTATGCCACCAGCATTCAAAATACACTATCCTGATTGTAGAGTGATAATCGACTGTACAGAAATAAAGTGCGAACAGCCTAGTCTCGTTCGAATCAGAAATCACATGTATTCAGATTATAAATCAGGGTACACAGTAAAATTCTTACTGGGAATAACTCCTTCAGGAATGATCTCTTTTAAATCTGAATGTTATTGTGGAAGATCCAGTGATCCTTTTATTACCAATGATAGTAATTTTTTAAAATTACTAGAACCTGGTGATCAGGTGATGGCAGATAAAGGTTTTGCCGGCATTAAAAAATCTCTCGAAACACCAGATGCTATAATCGTAACACCTCCATTTTTACACGATGGACACTTAACTGAAGATGAAGTGAAAGAAACTTATAATATTGCAAGTGTAAGAATCCATGTAGAAAGATGTATTGCTAGAATCAAAGTGTACAGCATCTTAGATAAAATTAACATTGATCTTTTACCATACATTGACGATGTAATGCAAATGTGCTGTGTCTTAGTAAATTTACAGAAACCAATTTTTAAATCAGTAAACAACAAATGAATTGATTCCAAACAATTTAAATTTTTATTAAAACATAGTAAATACTTTATAAATAAAACTCTGTAAAGAGCTTGTTTGTTTATACATTTTGTTAATAAATAATAACAACGTATAATTAAAAACATTTTTTGCATGCCATATAATAATACTTATTGACATATTGCCACTCTTCCACATTTTTGACATGACTACTTTTAAATAAATTTTCGCCTTTTTTGTTGGTCGATGACCGTAAATCTTGAACATTAATTTTTTGAAAACCACTTTTAATAATTATCACGCTTGACATTTCGTTTTCGTTAATAAAAACTCAAGATTTTAAATTATAACCAATATAAAATTCAATTTCTCTCACATTAGAGATGCTATTTTTTGCCACCATGGACGCTAGTATCTAATACTCGGAACCTTGTGATTGTGAGGTAAGGATTGTAGATATGGACCATTTAATTCGCGATTGCCCAAAATATAAGGATTCCCAACAAAAGATAAAGGATATTTTTAAACAAGAGGAGATAAACATTAATGAAAATTTAATTGAGATACTAAAAAAGAATAAAATTCAATTGAATTACGCGCTATTTATCTTTGCGGAAGAAAATAATATAAAAATCTAGGTTGGCTGCATTGTAGATAAATAAATAGCAAAACTCGTGGCTAAATTCCCGAAAGGGTGGAGGTCAATCAAAACCTACTACTACTACTACTACTATCTAATACTCGAGGTCACGCAGCTTCTCTATAGGTATATAAATCTAAGACTTTTAATAAAAAATTGATACAAATAAACGTTCAAGTCACCAAAAATACCCACATAGCTGCTAGTCTAGTTAGCAATTCAATTTTTTTTTTGGCCGCATCTGATGATAGGTAATTCTGTGTTTTCTATCTATTATTTTTAAATATTTAAATATATTTTGTTTAATAAAAAACTTTTTTATATGTTATATAATTTATAAACCATAAATAAATTAAATAAAAATTATATATATATATATATATATATATATATATATATATTATATATATATATAATAAAAGTTTATTTATCATTGTGGTATTAATGTTTCTGTCACAGATCAATTGGATCTGAAATGTATTGCTTTTAACTCAAAGCTGTCAAAAACATAACCTTACTTTTTGGATTTTGGGTTAATGACGCCATGTTTTTTTTTTTTAAATACAGAGTTAAATTTTAACTTCACCCTCTGGCATGGCTTTAATTTTTAACACTTTTGGCTAAATATTAACGCTTTGCAGTTAAAGTTTTTGCTTACAGAATAGCAATTTTAGACAAGGAGGTGTTAAAATGAATTAACGCTGAATTCGTTAAAAGTTAACGTTTTTGCTTAGAGAATAGACCTGGGGGTGAGGGAATGATGGTCCAAAATGTATACTTGGAAAAAAAAATATTGTCAATAGATTTAACACTAAATCTCATAACTTACATTTCAGTCTGGCATATTTTTAGAATATCAATATCGCCAACTTCTAAAAACAATAAGGAGCCCCTTTTGGCAGTTTTTGGCATCACAGGAGGAAAAAAATTATGTTGTTGGTGACCCTGACTCAAAACCAGATGGCGTGAGAATCGAGTCCCTCTATGAAGTTGACCTTGGCCAGTACTCGAGTACACAGCTCACTAACAGTATTCAGTCCAGGGTGTGTTAACTCACAGGATTTTTTGGTAAATTCATTGGGCGCCTTAGGCCACCAGGGGCGCTATTTTGACACTCGCGCATATATGTCTTGGAATCACGTGGTGCCGTTCCATTTGACAGTTCCCTCTAGTCAACATTCACTTCATTTTTCTCTTAAATAACGAATTTTTTTCAAAGTTATTTTTTATTATTTAGTTTATAATTTTATTATCTATTTTCTTTTATACTACTTTAATATATTATTTATCTTAGCTATTAATTTTATTATCAAAATCAATTATTAAAATTGTGAAATTTGTTTTTGCTGATATTCTCAATAGGTAGCTATATATATATAAAATTTATATTTTTATGAAATTAACTTTATATACTATACTTTATTCATTATTATTTTTCTTTTTATTGATACAGATTTAATAATAATCCAATTATGCCCTATTTTTTTGTTGCATCCTGTTTCGGTTCAAAAAAACAAGAGAATAATACTTCATCGATATTTATTTTTTTACTGCAACAGTTTCTGAAAAGATAAGTATTTCATTATCCTTTATATTAAATATAAAAATGTTTATTATTTTTAAAAATTATATGATAAAAAGAATTTGTTTTTTTAATAATTCATTCATTTTTTTACCCATTTTTAATAATTAGTTTCCCTTTAAATGTAAAAGTTATATATTTTATTTTGATATTTATATATATATATATATTATATATAATTATTTAATTCTTCTAGGAACAATGTCTTAATGTCGATCTAATACATAACGGTTACCAAAATTATAGAATTCGCGAAGCACAATACACTGGCAATTTCCTCTCTTGAAGATGAATAATGAAAATTATTTAAAATTTTAAAATTCGATTTGTTATAAATAACTCCGATATATATTTTTTTTACTGCAACAGATTCTCAAAAGATAAGTATTTCATTATCCTTTTAATTAAATATAAAAAGGTTTATTATTTTTAAAATATATGATAAATAAGAATGTTTTCTTTTTTAATGATTAATTACACCAAAAGTATTTTAAATAGTGTTTCAATATTTTGTACTGCAACTGTAACAGAGATTTTGATAAAACAGTTATTATCTCGAAAAATATAATTTTTTTCGATATTCACTTATTAGGGCTTTTTTTGTAGACCGAAATGCCATAGTTTCGCTCAATTTTTTAATCAAAATAGTTTCAGCTGTTTTTGGGATATTTCTGGAAAAAAGAAGACAAGTAGGAATCAAAAGTTCTTCTACGTATTGGCTCCCTTCAGGAGGGTACGATAAAAATGTAAAAATTATCTATGCATGTATGTATGAACAAGTCAGGAAAGTTTTTGCAACAATTGATCCAGATTTTTTTTTAGCATTCCACATTCATTTGAACAATTATATTTTACTCCCTATTATTTTAAATAATTTTTTGGAATAATTATCGATATATTTAATGTTTCTTAATTTAAAATCTATTGGTGTTTTTTCATTTTCATTCGAGTTCAAATGAATACAATATTATCTAGATCAAAATTATCTAAATCAAAATATATAGTTTTAGTAAAAGAAATCAAGGTATAAATATTAATGTGACATTGGTCTAGTGGTTAGAGCTTATGACTATAGTTCAAGAGTTCGTCGGTTCGATTCTAGGCAAGAGGGTAATTTTTTTAGAGAAATTTCTCTAAGCGTTGTTACAAATTAATCTAGATAAATATTATATAGTATTATTCAAATTCCGACGTTTCGGAGACTTTTTTCTCACCTTCTTCAGGTTACTTGTAGTATTTCTTTTAAATAATTATCAAGATTTTTTCATTATTATTATAATACGAGCAGTACCTGGTGTGCCTACGGCACGCCCGGCACCGCTCGGCCCTCCGGGCTGGTGGGCCTGGCGGGCAGCGTCTCGAGATGTGATTATTAGCTGTCCGTAATTATATGTTTTGAAAAAAATATTTTTTTGAATAATGAATATTCATCAAAGAAAGATAAAAAATATCATTAAATGCTTTATAAA
Organism: Forficula auricularia; assembly: GCA_024734495.1. Taxonomy (NCBI): domain Eukaryota; kingdom Metazoa; phylum Arthropoda; class Insecta; order Dermaptera; family Forficulidae; genus Forficula; species Forficula auricularia. The sequence goes on along the minus strand of JALMQS010000117.1, from coordinate 1,330,236 downwards.
TATTTTATTAGAGCATGCAACCATTTCTCTCGAAATTCCTGATCGGTTGGAAACCTATTTCTTTTAATAATACATTTCAATATTTAAATTTATCTAAAAAGTGTCTCTAAATTAATTATATATAATAATTTTAAAATTAATTTATCTACTAAAATTTCAAATGAGCCGCGCAGTAATAAATTAAGAATTAATCTCATTATCCCATTAAATCATATCTCATTAAAACTTATATTATAAATTAAATATATATATTAAAATTAATTTGTCTACTAAAATTTCAAGAATTTATATGTTTCTTAAATTCAAAAAAAAAAAATAATTTTTGCGGTATTATTTCCAAAAAATTAAATTTATATTAATATATAATATATTTTAAAATTAATAAATTTGTCAACTAAAATTTCAAATGAGACACGCCGTAAATCTAATATTCTGAGCTATATAGAGGAATATATTAATATATAGAGATATTATAATAATATAGAGAATAGAGATGTTTTATTTGAAAAATTTGACAATCTAACAACTGTCATTGAATATTAGTTGCTTTTTCTCCCACATGTTCTCCTTACAGCGCCACGGGTACTGTCTGACAAGGGCTTTTATATATAAGATTATAAATATATCAATAGGATAATAAAAATCTGTAAAGTTTAATTTTTACTTTGAGTTAAAATTTGTATTCTTAATTAATAATAGTCCAGCAAAATAATAATATTAGACTTGTATCATATGCATCCAAGATAACAGTTATTTATGACTTTGTATTATGCATTCATTTGATTTTTATAATCTAAATGTTGAGCTTTGTTTTCAGTACTTGATAAAGTGCGTGAAAGGTCGAAACATAGTACAAAAATTAAAATTAAAAGTTAATAAAAAAAGATTCTCCACATGGTTTTATTTTGATTTATTTAAATAAGTTGACATTTTTAGAAATCTAAATAAAGAGTTATTTTCTATATTTTTTTTCTATTTTAATTAAAAGGAAGAAAATTGAATTGATTTTTTGAATACATTTTAAAAAATATTTTTTAATATTGTGGGGAACATACTCACCCACAATAAAATTATCTAAATAAATAAATAAGATTTCAAGAGAGCGCGGGAGTTCCCGTCAACACTCCAGGGCCACCAAACCGGCGGAAGCCGCGCGCATAGCATCGGTACTAGACCAGCGTCCATCCGGCCAGACATCAAAGTCTCCCATCTGGTGAATACAGTTACCCAGTTATAGGGGCTGCTTCTTTACTGGTGCACCCCTTCTTGCATTCGATTGCATTAAAAAAAATATATATATATATAATATCTGTCTGTGCAAATTGGCTCAAGCCCTCTATTGCCTGCGGCCTTTTTAACCTGCATAACTGAAATTTGTTTCAATCTTCGAGTCTTCTGAACACTCTTCCTGATTCATCCGCAACTGATAACATTCTTGCTTTATCCATCATTTATAGGGCCCCGGGGGTTGTTCTTTTTCTTGATTATCTGGAGATGGTTTTTTACCAGGCTGGGCTCTAGATCAGGGATAACCAACCCCCCCACCCTTCAGACAGATTCCTGCAAACCAAAATCAAAGATTTTCTTAATGATAATGAGCATTAAAAATATTAAAATAATTGTCTTCGTTAGAAATGTATTTTTTATGTTGTATTTGAAAAATAAATAATTATAGTTCGGATTATGCTTGTTTTTCGATTATCTGTTCCACTTCTCCCCACCATTAGCCCGAATCATAGGGAGTTTACTGTATATAGTATACCAGGGGTTGCCACTACCCCCAATTAAAAGGGAGCCGCAAATTTATAAAACTCTTTCAAAGAGAGCCACATTGTTTATTTTATAAAATATAAATGAAGTAACTATTTTTTGTTCTACTTATAACATTACAAAAATAATTTTTGTATTATTATTTTTTTAATTTAATTATTATACAGGGTGTGGCATAAAGATCTACCACATTTTGAAGAGATATAAAAAAATGAAAAAATTTAACTAGAAAAAATCTAAATTTATTTTTGAAAAGAAAATAAATGAATTTTTTTTTAATGTATTTTTAACATTAACAGACGAAAGGGGGGTGGGGATGATCAAAAAATAAATTCTAGACATTTTGATTAAACTCAACCAAATTTTGTATACATATTCGGTTGATCCCCAGAAGGCTACAAATGCAAAAACTAACCAATTTTTGTATACATAGTTTGGGCTAGAATTTTCGTTTTTGAACCTCCCCCATTTAGGGTGCTTAGTTTTGGCATTTCTAGTATATACATTCTGGGTATACAAAATTTTGGTTGATTTTGGGTGAAAGGGCTAGAATTTTCAATTTTGACCCCCCCTATTTTGGGTATAAGTTTTTGCATTTCTGGCCTTCTGGGTGTCCACAGAATATGTATACAAAATTTGGTTGAGTTTGGACGAAAGTGCTAGAATTTTCATTTTTGCCCCCCCCCCCAACTATTTTGGGTATAAGTTTTGCATTTCTGGCCTTCTGGGTGTCCACAGAATATGTATACAAAATTTGGTTGAGTTTGGACGAAAGTGCAAGAATTTTCATTTTTGCCCCCCCCCCAACTATTTTGGGTATAAGTTTTTGCATTTCTGGCCTTCTGGGGGTCCACAGAATATGTATACAAAATTTGGTTGAGTTTGGACGAAAGTGCTAGAATTTTCATTTTTGCCCCCCCCCCCCCAACTATTTTGGGTATAAGTTTTTGCATTTCTGGCCTTCTGGGTGTCCACAGAATATGTATACAAAATTTGGTTGAGTTTGGACGAAAGTGCAAGAATTTTCATTTTGCCCCCCCCCCCCAACTATTTTGGGTATAAGTTTTTGCATTTCTGGCCTTCTGGGGGTCCACAGAATATGTATACAAAATTTGGTTGAGTTTGGTCGAAAGGGCGAGAATTTTCATTTTTGACCCTCCCCCTATTTTGGGTATAAGTTTTTGCATTTCTGGCCTTCTGGGTGTCCACAGAATATGTATACAAAATTTGGTTGAGTTTGGTCGAAAGGGCGAGAATTTTCATTTTTGTCCCCCCCCCCCCCGCCTTTTGTCTGATAATGTTTATAATATATTAAAAAAAAATTATTTAAGGCATTGTCAAAGGAGACAGAAAGTAATTATGTTTTGAACTACTTTCATTGACTTTTTGTTACCCTGAAGAAGGAGAGAATAAATCTCCGAAACGTCGGTTTAACAAATAAATGTAAAATAATAAAACCTCTATAGTCTTATTTTTTTACAACCACCGTGGACTGCTTTCATCAACATCCAATTGCATATTTATACCAGTCCGTCTCCTAAAGAAAATCTCTATCGAAATTTATAATTCCAGCAGAAGACACACTCTTTTATTGTCTCCTTCAATATATAACAATATAAAAAAACTTTCAATTTTATTAGATTGTCATTTTGTATGAGAAGTTTAGCGTTGCTTGTTATTTACCAATGTCACAAATCTTAACTTGAATCCACATACCCATGAGATTTTATTTTCATATATGAATTTTTCAGTTACTCTAGAATAAATTTGCAATGGGGTTAGGGAGGGTAGGTGGTTGGAGGGGTATGGAAATTAGTTTTGAAAGGGGACGTTTAAGGGGAATATTCCTGAGTGTGAGAATACTAACCTTTATAGACGTGGAGGTGGTGGTGTAACTCAGTGTATCTCGTTGTACTAGTTTGATAAACTACTGAATTTACTCTTATGTTTCAAATTCTACGTTACTGAAGTTAATCTGATGCAATGAATTTACAAAAAAATAAAAAAAAATAATTTTAAATAGGTAAAAATAAAATAAAAATACTTAAATGAATTCTAGCTGCAAAGGAGAATGGGGAAATTTTCTTAACAGTGAAAGATAATCAAAAATTTAATTATAATATATGATTTATTAAAGTCCTTTGTGAATTTAACAGTCAGCAAGAATCGATTAATTGGATGGCTTTAATGGGTGAACGGAGATCGTTCAAAGAAATTATGATTATTTACGTTTGCTCTCGAGGTGTGCTGATCGGTTCAAAATAATTCAAACAGCACTAACTGTGCCGTGGCCACCTCTCGCTCAGGTTCCGTAGACTGCCAAGTCGAAGAGTATGTAACGGGCCTGGAGTCTCGCCTTTTTGATAAGCTTCCGTGGTGTCTTCACGAGAGCCGGACAGATATTCTTGCCCGTGCGGTTTAATTAGCTATCGTGCTAATGATAGAAATGCCAATGGAGGGGCTAGCAAGTGGATGAATGCAAATGCCCGCAAAAACGTCTCCGGGAAGAAGAAATATACTCGTGATATCGAGTTGATGTAGGCGCCGTGAATATTGGATGAATGGCGATGTAGTGTAAGAGAGAATATAGATAGAGAGATGGATAAAGTAATAGAGAGCGTAATATGGAGAGAATAATATAGAGTGTAAGATGGATCGAGTAATAGAGATGTAATGTAAGAAAGGGATAAAGTAAAAGTTCCTCTATTTCTCCGTGTTGGCCCTTTTATGCCTTTTCAATAGTGTCTCCTCGGTGGGTGGAGACGACGTTTCATATGATTCTCCGTTTTCTATCCCTTCTAAGGTCCATCGCCAATCATAATGTTCTATTTTGTTATATGAGGGTGTTTGGACCCTGGCTAATCTCATTCCCCTGACTATATTCAGAACTGGGCCTTAAAGCTCATATACCACGAATGACTTTAGATAATCCCGGCTTAAGCCAGCTTCTCTTTAAATATGAAAAATAAACTAATTTTTACGAAATTTATTCTATATTTGGCTTGTCTGGTTAATCTCTTTCCTATTTTTAAGGTATTAAATTAATAAATTATGAAAAAGTTCAGATTTAAGATTTTTTAACTCTACTATGCATAAAAAAAACATACTTCTAAATTCGATTCTTTGTTCAACAATGTGCGAAAATGGGTTGTTACCATTTTTAAATTATTTAATACTTTTTAGATTAATTTTATTTGAAAATCTTTCAAATTTGTCACAGTACTGCCATCTTTCGATTAAAAATTAAAACTCGTACTATTCCTCCATAGGGGGCTGCAACTTAGATAGGGAAATCGGTTCCAATTTTACTTTCCCACAGGCGCAAGTTGCCAACATATTTTCTCCAAAAAATAAAATAGTCACATTCTCAAATATATATTTATCTTTTTTGTTAAGAAGAATGGTTTATTTTTGTGAAAACTACTTAGAATTTTATATTTTTTTTTTTTTTAATTTTTTAAATTTTCTTTATTTTATTATGAATTTTTCTGTTATTAAGTTGGCTAAGATCTGTCACTCTCGCAGTTTCTTTTCTTTTCTGACGTTTTAGAAACAATCTATAAATTGTATTAATTATTAAAAAATTGTTAATTGATAATAAATATCTTTTACTTTCAATTGTTCTACTGTTTATATTTATTTTTTATTAATACTTCTATAACTCATTTCCATGACTATTTCCTGCTTTTTCCGGCCTATATTATCCTAATCTTTATATCTTAAAATGAATTCTTAATACTTGTAAAAATTTATTTTTCGGTATATAATTATTTCCACGGTGTTCCTGGCCAAACTTCTTCAATACCTTCCACCTGGTTTTCGCTGAGTAATGGATTAGTTAATATAAGATTCTAATATTATGTAGATTTAAAACTTTTTAACAAATATTAATTTTCTTGCTTTTAGGCCCGTTGCCGCTGCTTTTTATTTAATGGAGACTGGCCTTATTATTGCTATTATCTTATATTATTTAATCCATTAGCCAAAGTTGAAGAATCAATTATAATTTCTTGATAAATAAAGAGAAACAAAGAGGTTGTCCTCTGCTTGATGCAAATAAACATACACAAATATATATATTATGTATATATATCAATTATTTGTTTAATATATGTGTGTATGTTTATTTGCATCAAGCAGAGGACAACCTCTTTGTTTCTCTTTATAATTCAACAACTCTGCTACTCTCGGCAAAATAAAAACTTTTCAATTATAATTTCTTGTTGTTTCTTTAATATATATATAATTTTTTCAGATATCCAGCAAGACATCATGACAAGATTTTTTTTAATTTGTTATAAATGTTTTTTTTTCAATTTGTTAAAATTTTGTATCTGAATTTTATATTAAAATAATAAAAATAATTATATTTATTTCATATCTCCCTTTTCTCCTAATTTTATTTTAAGAAATAGTTATTTTTCTAATTTTTAAATTACTCAAAAAATAATTGCATTCTGGATTGCTATTCCTAATAATAATAATAATAATAATAATAATGAACTAATAAGCACCAGAGTTCCCTACTATGAGTATACTCCGGAAAGTGTACTTGAAAGTAGTGGTTGTAAACTATATTGGGACAGGTCCGTGCTGACAGACAGGACTATACTTGCGAATAGACCTGATATAATACTCACCATAAAGAATAGCAAAATGACATACCTTATTGACATCACCATACCAAATACACATAATCTCCAACAAGCCTATGGCGAAAAATTAAATAAATATCTTGAGCTCGCAGAAGAAATGAGGAAAATGTGGAGACAGGATAGAGTGCTAATGGTGCCCCTTGTCATGTCTGCGACTGGTGTCGTCCCGAAGACGCTCCCTAAGAACTTAAAGGAGCTGGGCATTTTTTGGAGGGGGCATTATCACGACGGTGCAGAAGGCTGTACTGCTGAGTACGTGCGCGACAGTCCGGCGGTTCCTGAACCTTCCTTCAACAAGATAATAACAAAATAGAAGCTATCATCTCTGCTGTTTACAGCCGATGTATAGTAAACAAACCTCCTTCAAAAGGAGAGAAAAGAATGAAAAGATAATAATAATCGACGGCCATGGATTCCTAATACTAATGCTGTTTCCCGCCTTTTTCTTTCCCGTGGGTGTCCGCTGCCGGCTTGTGACGTCACCATAAAAATTGGAACCGTCTTTTATCATTGAGTTGCACCTTTCTATACTCTCTGTCAGGGGGCTGCAACTTAGATAGGGAAATCGGTCCCAATTTTTCTTTCCCACAGGAGCAGGTCGCCAACATATTTTCACCAAAAAATAAAATAATAACATATATATTTTTCGTTTTTTTTAAGAAGAATGGTGTATTTTTGTGAAAACTGCCTAGAATTTTATATTTAAAAAAAAATTTTTAAATTTTTTAAATTTTCTATATTTTATTATGAATTTTTCTGTTATTAAGTTGCTTAAGATCTGTTACTGTCTTCTTTTCTATTCTGACGTTTTAGGAACAACTATAATATATATATATATATATTATATTAATTATTAAAATTGTTAATTGATAATAATAATAAAGATGATAAACAGATAATACATAAGATAAGAACATTCCAAAAGGTAATTTTGTCATTTCTGTCAATTAATTTCATTTTATTTATATTAAAAATAATTTAGGCTAAGTAAAATTGCTAGGGAGTTTGTATATCATTCAAATTTAACGGTCATTCAACTGTTATAAATAAATTAAATAGTAAATTTCAATATTTCACCTTATTTGTTGAAAGATGCCTCAAACATAAGGAATAATAAATCGTAATTAAATTCATTTCTGCATTTAATGAATAGATATTAATAGATTTTGATTTCTTTTAATTAACTAAAAATTTAAATTTGTTGTTCATTTCTACATATGTTATTGAAAAAAATATATTTTTCCTAGAAATTTTTTATTGTACCAATAAAAAGTTCAGTCCAATATATTGCAGGGGTTTTCCCACCCCCTACCTCATGATTCCACCCCCCCCCCCCCCTATTTTCATGGAAAATAACCCCCAATTATATTTTTTAAACCACTTCTAAAGAATTAGAAGAGATTTTTATTACCTTTTGTTGAAATTATTAACTTAAACGTTTTTTATTTACATATATCATATAATGCTAATTTTGCATCAATTTTCAACCCCCCCCCCCTGTGGGCACCTCTGTATATTGTATATATATATATATCTTTATTAAATTACCTTTTTTTTATAGGTACGGCTCTTATAAGAAAGAGAAAAAAAATGATTTCCTAAACATCCATCAGCTCCATCAGTAGGTATTTGCTTACAGAATTTTTTTCTTCCATATTCAATGCAATTAAGTTTTCCAAGCAACTTGGGTATAAAGGTTTTATTCTTATATATCTATCTATATAATTTTTTTTAAACTACTTTGATAATTCAAAAAAAAAAAAAAAAAAAATGAAAGGTCACAGGGTCTGTTCTGTTTATCTTTGTGATTCGAAACAATATAAAGATTTAGATTCAAAATTAAAGTTTTTAGATTTCCAGTTAAAGAGGAAACTAGATGTTCTAAGTGGCTGGCATTTGCTTCAAACCCCAAACTTCCCATCAAAATTAACTCAAAATTAGTAAACCTATGCATATGTTCTAAACATTTCAGTCAGAATAATCTTAGGGCTAATGGCTTGTTGGTTTGGAACGCCCTCCCTGACATTAATCCTCCACCAATTTTAAGTGCAAATCATGACTCCTTAGCTAATTCTAATTTTTTAGTATCTTCTTCAGTAGATAGGAATAGTACCGAGAATCAAAATTTCGAATTTCCTGACTATACAAAATTCTTACTTAAATTTGGATAATGCAATAGGAATAAACGATTCGTCTTCTCTGGGAAATTCAAATGAACTTAGGGAAATTGATTTTGAATGTTTAAATGAAGATCCCCAGAATATTAGTTATTTTCCTTTTGAAGAGACAGTCAGTTCTACAATAATAACTAGTCCTATTTCTTTAGAAAATAAGGGTACATTACCAAATTTTCAAAATTCTGACTTAGATGATTTAGGTGTAAGGCCACTTTCTGACCAGGGCCCTTCAAATTCAGAAAATAATTCAGAACCTTTCTTTATAAAAAGACCAACAAATCAAAAAAAAAGATATTCGTCTAATATTTTAAAACAATGCAATTTAACGAAAACTGATATCACACCTAAAAAAAAAAATTTACAAGCAGCTAGGACATTAAAAAAAAAAATTGTTAAGAATTAGTAATAAATATTCCAAATTGAATAATTATTTTAGAAATTTTCAAAAATTAATCAAAAATAATCAAATCAAAGAAATTATTTCGGGAAAACTTTCTTTAGCAGAAAATTTAATATTATCAGGTGAATTAAGAAACAAAAAAAGACCACCAAAGGGACGCCGGTGGACTGACAAAAGAAAAAAATTTTCTGTCAGTATATAAAAGAAGCCCTAAAACGTATAATTACCTAAGACATCTCATTGTTTTGCCCAGCCCTAGAACATTGGCTAGTATCCTTCATAATATTAATTTTTCTCCGGGTTTAAATATACAAATAATGGATTTTTTGAAAGAGAGCAATGAAAAATCTTCTGTAATTGACCGCGCAGTAGCTCTTATTTGGGATGAAATGGCTATTAAAAGTAGCTTTTCTTATAATTCTTTCAATGATAAAATTGAAGGATTTGAGGACTTCGGATCTTTTGGGAAAACAAAAACTTTGGCCAACCATGCTCTTGTATTTATGTTAAGGGGTCTAAACAGAAAATGGAAATTGCCTATTGCCTATTATTTTTGCAAAGACACTACTTCATCAGGTATTCTAAAAGACATAATTATTAAAATCATTATGGAATTGCAAAATTGTGGTTTTGTTGTAGTTGCGACCATCTGCGACCAAGGACCAACTAATAAAAGTGCGATAAATAGTCTCATCAAAGATTACATTAAATCCACAAAAAGATATGCAGACAATTTTTTATTTTCCATTAATGATCAAGAAATCGTCCATTTTTATGACCCTCCACATCTTTTAAAATGTCTTAGGAATCTATTTTTAAATAATAGGGTAAAGATAGCCAATGGATATGCCGAATGGGATCATATTACAAGGACTTATGATACCATCTTAAAAACTAATGAATCCCATCCCCAAAATAACACAAGATCATATTAATCCCAAAAGAAAAGAAATGAAAGTTTCTTTGGCTGCACAGATATTTTCCAATTCTTTTTCAACAGCCATTTATATGTCTATTCATCCCGAACACCGCAAAATTCTTGATAAAGATAAGTACGGTGAAAAAGCATATTATGAGCAACTATTAAAATTAAAATATGACCCAATATTTTTACCTCCCGTCGCCGCTGCTTTTTATTAATGGAGACTGGCCTTTATTAATATTATTGCTATTATCTTAAATTATTTAATCCATTAGCCAAAGTTGAAGAATCAACTATAATTTCTAGTTATGTTTATTTAATATATACTTATATATATATATATATTTTTTTTTCAGATATCCAGCAAAACATCATGACAAGATTTTTTTTTAATTTGTTATAAATGTTTTTTTTTTCAATTTGTTAAAATTTTGTATCTGAATTTTATATTAAAATAATAAAAATAATTATATTTATTTATAGTTTTATTTCATATCTCCCTTTTCTCATAATTTTATTTTAAGAAATAGTTTTTTTTCTAATTTTAAAATTACTCAAAAAAATAATTCCATTCTGGATTGCTATTCTTAATAATAATAATAATACTACTACTAATAATAATAATCGACGGCCATGGATTCCTAATACTAATGCTGTTTCCCGCCTTTTTCTTTCCCGTGGGTGTCCGCTGCCGGCTTGTGACGTCACCATAAAAATTGGAACCGCCTTTTAACATTGAGTTGCATCTCTCTATACTCTCTGCCAGCCTCCATCTTAGAATATACATAGTCCATCTGTCATTTGGTAGATTTTTATATTTTAATTATTTCTTTATTTTGAAGAGTTAATTCGTATTTATTCAATATATAAGCATAATGGAAACCTATCGGATTATTGATATCAATAAGATTCTGAATAATCCCAAGAATTACCCTATTTATACAGGTTAGTAAATGATAAATTATCAAAAATTCAAAAATATCCATCTAGAGAATAATTACTATCTATTTAAATATAAATAATGGATTTTGGTTGAAGGTTGTCATCTGTATATTCATAATGGATATAAAAGAAATAATTTTTTATTGATTTTTATATGCTTGAAATAAATACAAATCTTTTATAATACAATATTTAAACGTTTAATTAAACCCAAATGTTTCGGGCGAATTTCTTCCTTTATCAATGGAAAATAAAAGGTAAAAAATATTTGCTACGGCTCAAAAAGCAACACAATCGGAATCCAAAATATGGAAAGGGCAGCCTAGAATATAACTGAATGGAGGAGGATGGTCCCTGAGGTCACGAACGAATGTAGCGCCCAGGAATAAGTAATTAAGTAACTAATACAATATCAATGAATTATTCTACTCAGAATAGGAGAGGCTGATCAGCCTCTCAACAACCTCTTAATACAGAGTTAATACTAAACTCTTAATATAAATAAACATACTACTTGGTAAACTCCCTTAATAGCAAAATATTTAAACTTTTATTTTAATAATAAATATTTAATTGACCCAATATTTGTATATCTATTTCCGCCCTCCACTCTTACCCTCTCAGCCCAATATTCCTCACCTTAAAATTACTCCTCCCTTAACGAGTACCCGTCAACCTCTGTCTCGAGTCCACATATTTCTCTCCCTTTCATACAAAATTCATTCTTCATTTTAACTGAATAGTTCACTAATTGCTCGAGAAAAAAAAAACTCTCTTCAATTTATTATAATATATATTAGGAATATAAAATAATTTGATGCTAAACCAATTATATAAAGTAATCAGTAGAGATTGTGGTGTTGGTGCAAGGTGAAACATCTTTAATAAAGTAAAGAGTAAATAATAAACTGTATAGTTATCAATTAAATAATTCTAATAGTTATTAAAATTATTGTTTTATTATATTTGTGACAAAACCAACCCTTCAATTTAATGAAAAAAGAGTAAATAAATATTTTATTTAATATGGATTTACTATGAGTTAAGGATACTAATAAGATCATACTTTTCAGGATGATTTCTGTAGTATTTCTTCACTATCCTTTTGCAAAAATCGATAGAAATTAGCAGGTGAAATAAGTGACCCAGTATCCTTGACTCATAGTAAATCCATATTAAATAAAATATTTATTTACTCTTATCTTTATTATATAAAGTGATTAGTTCCTAGATCTAAAACCTCTCAAAGATTACAATAAATATTAGAAGACTCTTAATCTAATATTTATTAATAATTTCTAGAGAAAAATAATTTTTCGTAAATAGGTATTTGTTTTTAGGTAGATTTCGAAGAAATATACCTATTGCGCTCACTTTCATGGTGCGACTTCCGGAAAATTTCATCATACTTTTTCCGATCATGGCCCCTAGACACTAAAACCATCCTCTATTCAAAAGTATATATATACCGGGTGAGTTTTGTATCTTGAGACAGTCAGATGAAATGAAGCTTGAGAGGGTGTATTTCTATCAGGAAAGCGCTCGCCATCCATTTCAATTGCAACCCCTAACACTTTTTCCACATTCACCATAAATTAAGACCATTTCAATTCTGTCTTAAACAAAAAATACTCCATTTTTATTGTGATAATACAATACTACTAGATTGACACGAGAAATAGACTTTTTTAAACTCAAGACTTTTAAGTAGTTCAGTTAAGTTGAAAATAATTTCTTAAATCGGTGTATAATGGACACATTGACCGAACTCATTTTCTTATCCCATTCCAGTCAGGTTTCCGCCCCGGGCACAGTTGTGCAACTGCGCTTCTGAAGGTCACCAACGACTGCAGGGCAATTATAGAAGAATCTGGATCCGCTATCTTGGTGCTCCTTGATTTTAAAAATGCTTTTGGCTCTGTCGATCATAGCATCCTAGTTCGTAAACTGCATGACCTAGCGGGGTTCTCTGGTGCTTCCTGTAGACTGATCTTCTCCTATCTGTCAGGGCGAAGCCGAGTGGGTCGAGACGGGTGGTGAGGCCTCCTCCTCTAGAGCTCTTACACGCGGTGTCCCCCAGGGCGGGGCTTTATCTCCCTATTTATCAATGATCTTCCTGAAGTTCTCCGCCACTGTAGATACCATCTCTTCGCCGATGATCTTCAGATCTATTCCCACCTAGGACACGTCGACAGTAGGCTTTCTGTTGAAAAAATTAATACCGACATCGAATCGATCTCCATGTGGTCTACCGTGAACGGATTGATGCTCAACCCTGCGAAAACACAGGCGATTGTATTATCCTCCCGTGATCAGGGAGTGATTCCTGCGGTGAATGTCTGTGGCACAGACATCCCTACTCGAACATGTCAGAGATCTTGGCATAGTCATTAACTCTAGATTGACATGGAGTGCCATGTTAGTCTGATCTGTAAAAAAGTATACGTTCGATTGTATCCTCCGAAAAATGGCCCGCAACACCTGTCTGGCTGCGCCGTGAACTGTTCTCGTATTATTATTACCCCACTTCTTGAATGGAGAGGTCGTCTGCTACGGCCTGCGACGGCGTTTCTCTCCACAGGTTATCGGTGGCACTTAATTCGTGCATAAGATACATCTACGACCTGGGCCATATGGATCATGTTTCTGAGAAAGCAGTAGAGGTATTAGGCTTCAGCCTTCCTAACTATCTAAAGTTTAGGTACCTGAGGTTTGTCCATAGGGTCCTTATATCAGGGTCTCCCTCCTACCTGGCGGAACTACTTACCCCTGGTCCTTCAATAAGATCAAGAGCCCTGGTATGCCCGCGACACCAGACTGCCCTCAGATCGAGGTCATTTGAGATCACAGCCCCACGACTGTGGAACTCAATGCCCTCTGCCCTAAGACAACCATCCTCTGCTGCCCGCTTTCTGCGTGGACTCACTGAAGCCCTATCATGCTAATGCTATAGCCTCTAACTTATATTTTATATTGTGTAATTTATATTTTGTAATATACTTATACTTTGTATTTCTATTTTGTATTTTATATTTTGTATTTTTTTTACGTTTTGTTCTGTTTCTTGTATTTTTGTATCTAATTTATATTTCATTTTTCTTTATATTGTTAATCTCTATATTTGTCAGTTTCTTTTTTCTTTTTTTGATTGTACACTATAAGGGTCTACTCTGACCTATGTACATAACATCATTAATAAAAATAAAATGTAGTTTTAAGATCATTATAATCACTTATTTTCATTGTTGTGACTTTTCGATTTAATAAATATCTATTTAATAATTAATTATTTGATAATTAAGTTGAATGATTGTTAAAAATAATTTTTTTAGAGATCTAATTGATTTATTATTTTTTTATTTGATGTCATATAAAAAAATAGTTCTAATAAAAGTTGTTCAGTTTTTTATGTAGAAACAGAATATGTACAGAAACATATAGGTTTCCTTTAAAAAACAGAAGTTTACCTCGAAATACCCTTAAAAGCTTGTTCTAGGCAAGAGCGGATCCAAGAATTTTTTGTGGGGGGTGGGGGGAGAATGTATATAAGGTGCCCGATGTATATAATATCTACTTTTTATCTCGAAAGTGTGTCGCGATCGAATTGTCCAAGCCGCTGGGGGGGTAAGAGACGCCCCAAGGGCGGATCCACGAGGGGGGGAGCGCCCCCGCCGTGGATCCGCCCTTGGTTCTAGGTGGACAAACAATAGCCTAGTTTAGTTTCCCCCTCGATATAAATAAATTTTTATTTAAAACTTTTTCATATAATGCACTGTTTTTGAGTTATAAGACTGTCTCAAGATAAAAAAAACTCACCCGGTATATGTGTGTGGGGTGGGGGGAGGGGGGTATGTATAACAATTTAATGGTTGCGCTGCAGGCCGCAAGGTTCAACAGATTCCAATAAAATTTGGCACAAAATTTAGGTTTGATGTAAACAAGAAGTGATTAGTTTTTGACGCCTTCAACCCCAAGGGGGAGGAAATGGTGGACGTTTGAAATCTTAAAACATAACAACGTGAATGTGAATGATACCAGTTTGGTTGCAAATGGCTAATATTCTACTAATTAACCTCTACAACATGTGTCTGTTATTAATTATATATCAGATTGCCCATAATTGATAATTTTAGCACTCTGAGTCGATTTAATTTGTAATATTTAAATATAAAATATTTCATCTCGGATCTAGTAGATGACACCCTCTTAAGATTTTCTTTAAAATATATTATAATGATAATTTAATTTTCCGACGGGTGTATTATTTGTCTAATTTAATATTTAATATATTGTCTATAATTTTCAAATGAATAAATTGTACATTCTCTTCATATATAATATAAATCATAGAACTATGTATGGTTGTGAGGGAAGGCCATTTAAATAGCAGGGACCATAATAAGTAAGACCTACAATAATATTACAAGTTTCTTTCAATATTAACTATTAATTCAGTTTTTTTTCTGTCAGACTTTTTTCCTATTACCAAATTCATAAATGTTTTTTTTTAATTCTAGAATATAAACTTGGGTTTATAATTTCAAGTGACTTTTTTATTGTGGTGTATTTCAGGGCCACTTCATCCGTGTTGCTATTGTAACATGATGTTCATTAGCGAAGTATTTCTTGAAAAACATCTGAAAAAATGCATTAAGATGAAAATATCCACTCTATTCAAGAAACACTTGAATATCATTTTATTGAATAAAGGTAAATTTAATACTTAATATTCAATGTAATCTATTATTAAAAATATTTAACATTTTTTACTTCATTCAGGTCAAAAATTCGACAGGGGTACACAATGTCAAGAGAGATGCAAATCAAAATCAAAGCTCAATCACGATTTGCTGATAAAGGGCTTTGCCTGTGAACAATGTGAAAAACACTTTTTGCATAAATCTCAACTCACAGAACATTTAAGAATACATACCGGTGAAAAGCCCTTTGTCTGTAACCAATGTCAAAAACGCTTCTCAAATAAATCTGATCTCACAAAGCATTCAAGAACACATACCGGTGAAAAGCCCTTTGTCTGTAACCACTGTCAAAACCGCTTCACAACCAAATCTGATCTCACAAAGCATTCAAGAACACATACCGGTGAAAAGCCCTTTGTCTGTAACCACTGTCAAAAACGTTTCTCATATAAATCTAATCTCACAAAGCATTCAAGAACACATACCGGTGAAAAGCCCTTTGTCTGTAACCACTGTCAAAAACGTTTCTCAAATAAATCTAATCTCACAGAGCATTCAAGAACACATACCGGTGAAAAGCCCTTTGTCTGTAACCACTGTCAAAAACGTTTCTCAAATAAATCTAATCTCACAATTCATTCAAGAACACATACCGGTGAAAAGCCCTTTGTCTGTAACCACTGTCAAAAACGTTTCTCAAATAAATCTCATCTCACAGAGCATTCAAGAACACATACCGGTGAAAAGCCCTTTGTCTGTAACCACTGTCAAAAACGCTTCTCAACCAAATCTGAACTCACAAAGCATTCAAGAACACATACCGGTGAAAAGCCCTTTGTCTGTAACCACTGTCAAAAACGCTTCTCAGATAAATCTGATCTCACAAAGCATTCAAGAACACATACCGGTGAAAAGCCCTTTGTCTGTAACCACTGTCAAAAACGTTTCTCAAATAAATCTAATCTCACAAAGCATTCAAGAACACATACCGGTGAAAAGCCCTTTGTCTGTAACCACTGTCAAAAACGCTTCTCAAATAAATCTAATCTCATTAGCGCATTCAAGAATACATACCGGTGAAAAGCCCTTTGTCTGTAACCACTGTCAAAAACGTTTCTCAAATAAATCTAATCTCACAAAGCATTCAAAATCACATACTGAAGAGACGCCTTTCAAGTGTGCTCATTGCACAAAGGCCTTCAAACATAGGTCAAGTCTCATAATCCATTTAAAAATACATTTTATAAATCATTGATCAATTATCAGATTCATTTTAAATTCCAAGTCAATTTCTCGACGAGTGTTAAATTATTTGACGCACTTAATATTGAAGATGTAACTCTGAATAGAATATTAGATTTGTCACTTGTAGTATATTTGTTCAACTATTACAATATTTTTCTATATGATTATATGTTTTTCGTCTACAACGTCGCAATTCGCCAAATTCATCACTTTAGACTCTCATGGCCTACTTTGAAATGAATGTAAAAAATCCTGTGTTTTGTATGAATATATTTTTAGATATTATTACCCAATGGCGGTCTTAATTTTTTAATTTTTTCCCTTTTTGACGCTGTAATGGGAAATAACTATAAATTTTATGGAATAGACGCAAGTATTAATTCATAGAGAATCTTAATAATCTTTTGTAAATTTAGAGGTTCAATATGGGTCCTGCCTCTCTCTCTCTCAAATAAAAGAAATTTAATTTAAAGTTTTTGGATAAATATTTATTTTTAGATAGGTAATAGAAAGAAATTTAATATAGGGTGTAAATCGTTAACTCAATATATAAAAAATGATTAATAACTCAAAATATCTTATAAATAATTACATCTAATAGTCCATTCAAAAAGTCCATAGGATGACACGTAGATGGCGTTACTAGAATTTTTTAAAATGATTTTTATTTAGTATTAAAAACAAAAATACATTGGAAACCAAACGATGGCTTGATAAACATTATCCTCTAACTCTGGTCCATCGACAAATGGTAGAGAAGTGGATTGGCTGAATTTAACGTGGCCGTACCAGCACAAATGATGCAGGAGCGCAGTGTAGAACGCCCAAATGACTGTTATTCCAGAAAACATAAAAATAAATACACAAATTGGTTATGAACGATCGCAAATTGAAGGTGTGCGAGATACTATTATTGTCAAGATATCAGATGGTAGTTTTTTTACCATTTTACACGAACATTTAGGTATGCGAAATCTCTGTGCAGCGGGTGCCGCATGAGCTCACAGTCAACCAAAAACAACAACGTATCGATGCTTCCGAGAATGCTGAGCTGTTCAACTGCAATAAAAATGGAATTCATTTTCCGTCGATATATTAAATGGATGAGACATGGCTCCACTATTACACACCAGAATCCAAAAGACAGTCAGCTGAGTGGAGAGCAGTCGACAAACCGAATCCAAAGCGAGCGAAGACGCAATGTATTTAATTTCGACTTATTCAGACCAGTTACTTCCTGTATCTCCTGAAGATGGGTTAGTCACCCGAAATATATAATGAGATTAAAGATTCTCTCTAAAAATAAATTCGTTTTATTTTTTTATATCTTAATGTGAAACCTACCAAGTATTTTTATCCAATAATTTTAAAAAATGTTTCACCAAGTACCAACACCAAATTCCTTAAAAAAAAACTACTAACCTCTTTGTTTATGAACCGATTTCGATGGTTCTTTTTTTATCCGATAGGGGGTGTCTTAGGGATGGTGTCATATTAATTTTGTCAAGTTCTGACGATATAAATCACTATTAATAACATCACTAAAAGAGAAAAATAAAAATTTTAAGAAAAATAAAAACCGACTTCAAAAATTAAATGCAACAAATATATAAATACACTAAAAGGTATAAAATAATTATTATCTTATTTTAGTTACAACTAATTGAATATGTTCATGAGTGGCCTGCCAACACTGTACTAATTTTATGTCATTATTATTCAGAATTCTTTGTAAGATTTTCGCAGATAAATCATGAATATATGGGATGGAGCCTTTAATAATTTTATCTTCCTTTTTAATCACTTCCGTTACTAATTTATTTTTTCTATATTTAGTTAGAACTTTGGCTGGAAAATTGTTTTCAATATCCATTGCTTTCACATTTCTTTTGCAAATCAATCAATCTTATGTCTTCGTAGCTCTCATCACATATTCTATCCAATTCATCTTCATTTCTCCATATATTAAACTAATCTTTATGCTGAAGTGGCTGTATTGATTTAAAGTTCAACATTCTATTTGATTTTGAATCTTCACATACAGGTCTGTCCTCAAACGTTCCTCAACTCTGACAATTTTAATATCCAAAACTGATGTTATTGTTTAATTTTCATATGTGAAATCTAAATTATCATTGAAACTATTAAGCGCCTCTATACAAAGGTCTACGCTGTTCTTCTAACAATAGCCAGGCTAATATCAACATATTGTATATATAGTTTCAACTTCATTGGTTTTATTACATCAACATATATTTTATCCATCCGCAATAATGGGACTGAGACATCCTCCTATTGTTCCTTTTAATTGTATTTTTGATATTTCATTAATAAAAAAATTAAAAAATAAAGAATGAATTTAACTTATAATGTGTTTTTAGAATAGATTATTTATAATGGGTTTTTTTAATTATATAATAATTGACGATGCAATGAGATAATTAGAAAAAATAAAATTGAAAATAGTATTTAATATAATCATTAAATCAAAATAGTTTCTTTAGTTCACTGGTAAACGTTTTTATAAAATTGTTGCTATATATGTATATGTGTGATTGTAATGAATTGTGTGATCTATCTATATTGAAGATTTGCTGAATGAATAAGCCTTTACGTGGAAATGCATAAATTCCGGTTCTTGAACGAGATGTATGATTTCAAATTATTGTAAAAAAATTTTGTGTTATATAAACTTATAAAAAGAAAATGTAAATAAATGTTTCATTTCAATTTTTAGAACTACTGAGGATGGTCGTGACCAGTGCAGACCGAAAATGTATAGTTATCAATTAAATAATTTAATAGTTATTAAAATTATTGTTTTATTATATTTGTGACAAACTAACCTTCAATTTAATGGAAAATTAAAAATTATTGTTTTATTATATTTGTGACAAACCAACCCTTCAATGTAACGAAAATTTAAATCAAGTCACTTAAGTTCTGGAAGAAATTTAATAAATAATTACTATCATTTAAATATGAATAATGGATTTTGGTTGAAGGTTGTCATCTGTATATTCATAATGGATATAAAATAAATAATTTTTTATTGATTTTTATATGCTTGAAATAAATACAAATCTTTTATAATACAATATTTAAACTTAATTAAACCCAAATTGTTTCGGGCGAATTTCTTCCTTTATCAATGGAATATAAAAGGTAAAAAATATTTGTATGGCTCAAAAAGCAACACAATCGGAATCCAAAATATGGAAAGGGTAGCCTAGAATATAACTGTATGGAGGAGGATGGTC
>JALMQS010000117.1:1273287-1294869 GCA_024734495.1 Forficula auricularia | reverse complement strand
ATTAAAAATTTGCTTTTTTCCTTATTTTTGTCATTTTAATCTAGTCATTAATAGATCTAAATATTCCGAGGGCTTGTGCCACCTCTTCTTCAGTCGATTCTGTGAATTGGTAATGGCGCAAGCCCTTAAAATATTTTGATCTATTAATCACTTGCTTTTACTTAGTCCTGGGCCCTACAACCCTTCGTGGGTCTTGGCCTCACGGATGATCCTCCTCCATATAGTCCTATCCTGGGCTGCCGTTTTCATATTTTATTTTAGATTCAGGTCTCTTTTGATGTTATCCTGCCATCTCATTCGAGGTCTTCCTCTTGGCCTTTTTCCATCTGGTGATTTCTCCCAAACAGATTTTATGATTCGGAAATAGTTACATTGTATAATCACTTGATTAAAATAAAAATAAGTGAAAGAAGCAAATTTTAATTACATCATTCATTATAATTAAAATTATGACATCACTGTTTCCAAAAACCCGAATTCTAACTCTAAATTACGATTGATTTTATTTTAATGTCATAACACGTAGTTTAATGTTTACAATTTCTACGTTGAGTGTTTTAAAAATAAATATCCATGATATAGTAGTAGACATTTGTGCTATGATTCTAAGCATACTCCTGACCAAAGAACTAAAAAAGAAGAAGGGATATAATAAGCGGTTGTCAAAGGTCTGTTCCTCAGGACTCGAATACTTCAACCACTTCAAGGATATAAAAGAAGTAAAGGGACATAGGTCTGAATGCTGGATGTTAGGAATTTACTGACTGATTTAAATAAATCGAAAAACGAAGGTGAAAAAAATCAAATATATTATCAAATCATATAACCATGAATGCCATAAATTCTCAAATGATATATTTAAATATTAATACAAGAAAAAATATAAAACAAAAAATAAACAAAAGGGTCGAAACTACATTTTTATAATTTTATTCAATTGCGAAATATAATATTGATATAAATTGTTGATATAATTTTATATTGATGAAGTAATTTTGAAAAACAAATAAGGAAAAAAGTAAATATTGATATTTATTATAGATTTCTAACAAACAGGCAGCGAACAATCTGTTTTACAGTGGGTGTGTTCTTTAATTTTTTTTTTTTTTTTTTTTTTTGCTTTTGATTTTAATGGCGTTTAAGGAATCCGCCATTACAATATTATTTTCGCGAACCCCTCTGCAAACACTGCGAACCCCCAGGGGTTCGCGAACCACCGGTTGGGAATCACTGCTCTAGAGTAAAGTACTTTAAAATATAATTTTACTAAAAACTTTATTTATCCTTTTTTGTGGTCCCCAAGGTACTTAATTAGGATATTAAATTTCATCAAAATTGGTTAAGTCATTTTCAAGATATTTAGAAAAAACTAAAAAAGTACTGAAATAAAGTACTAATGTTTGTGGGTCGATATGTACCAAAAACTAATCATCGCTTCATTTTGTTAAAAGAATGCTAGGTTTTCAATTTCATTTCAATCGGTGCAATTAATTCACGATAGGCAATATGGATTCAGACAAAATCGTTCCACAGGCGACATCTTAACCTATGTCACCCACATCTTGAACAATACTCTAGAGGCCGGAAAAGAAACCCTCGCTGTAGCCCTTGATATCTCCAAAGCTTTTGACCAGGTTTGGCACAAAAATCTTCTTGCCAAACTGCCAGCCTTTGGATTCACACCAACACTTCGCAAATGGATTGAAAGCTTTCTGACAAACCGAAGTATAAAAGTTGTGGTGGATGGAACATTATCTGAATCGTTCTCCACAAACTCTGGTGTTCCCCAAGGCTCTGTAATCTCCTCCACACTCTTCCTTATTTATATAAACGACCTTATTGATCAAACGGCAAACCCCACTCATTGTTACGCCGACGATAGCACTCTACACGGCAAACCCTCTCTCCCGAATAATCGAATCAATATTGCCTCCTCAATTACTCTCGACCTAGACAAACTGAATAAATGGGGATCTCAAAATTTAGTTAACTTTAATTCAAATAAGACTCAATGTTGTCTAATTTCTAGGCGCGAAAATAGAGATTTCCCTGATATTCACTTCGATTCGAATACCCTGAAAATGTGTGACAGCCTATCCATGTTGGGCGTCTCTGTCGCATCTGACCTGTCTTGGAATGAACACATCTCCTCTGTGGCGAAATCTGCAGCAAGGAAGATTGGCTTCTTATTCAGGTCGAAGCGATTTTACAAACCCCCACAACTTCTCACCATCTACAAGGCCCAAATCCGCCCCTGTCTCGAATACGGCTCTCATCTGTGGAGAGGAGCCTCAAAATATTCTCTTGCTACCCTTGATGCAATTCAGAAACGAGCCGTCAGGCTAATTGACGATTCTACCCTCACCGACTCCCTCGACTCGCTGGCTCATCGAAGAGATGTCTCTGCCCTTTCCCTTTTCTATAGATACTATCACGGCAGGTGCTCTGATGAGATAAAATCAATAATTCCCCCCAAAGCATGCTTTGCACGCAGCACACGTTTTGCCGACTCCCAACACTCTTTCGCGGTCAAATTGGAAAAGTGCCGGACCACTTCATTCGTGAATACATATATCCCCATGACTTCAAGGAACTGGAACTCTCTCCCAGCCTCTATCTTTCCCAGCACCTATGATCTTCAAACCTTCAAAACCAGGGTGCATAGACACCTACGTCTACACCCTCTCACTTAATCAACTTTCCTTCTCTTCGGTAATGCAAGGGTCTTTCGAGATCCATAGGGGCTACATCTTTACTGGTGCACCCCTTCTTGCATTCGATTGCATTAAAAAAAAAAAAAAAACCAAAAACCCAAAATGGGGCGAAGGGTAAAAAAATAAAAATTCTAAGCCTTTGAACCTACTTGAACCAAATTTTTTACACTTACTATGTGGGCCTCTATTTATCTACAAAATTTCAGATTTTTTAGAGACTTTATGCAAAAAAGTGAGAATTTTTAGGCCACCATCCTAAGCGCGATATCGATATTCGGATAAATACGACATTACGAAATCGGATTCGTTGATTTGGTTGGCGTATCAAGAGTTGCCAAATGAGACTTCAAATGAATAATTTCGGAAACATCCGTGTCGTCAAGATCTATAAGAGTAAACGCAGATTTTGTCGTGCTTTTTCCAAAGCTACTAGAGGCGTAGAGGCATCTTCTTAAATTCAATAATGGCCTTGAATTTGTCATTGAGATTCACGTATTCTTTTCGTCTTTTGGTCAATTCCTTGCCTAGTTTATTTTAGACATGTAGAATTTTTATGTTTCATTTATTATTTCGAGAAACCTTAATCCGCGTATTAAGTTCTATTTTCTCACCTAAACATTAAGAATTTTGAAATTGATATGAATTTTACGTTTCTTTTCTAGAATTTGTATACTTGCTCTCATCGTTTAACTAAAAACTTGTTAATTAAAAATAAGTTGATGTGGCCGCCCACGTGACTTTACCATAAGCCTCAGTGGCGGATGTAGAGTTCTTCGGGCACCAGGGGGTATATATATTTTCGCCGCCCCCCCCTCCCCCTAAAGAAAATCTTTTAAACACTTTTTTACTAATTTATTTTGTACATTTACAGATATAATCATTTATTATTTTTTTGTTAGGTTAGTATTGAAACATTGAATATATTGCAAAATTTTTGTCAAAGAAAGGGTAAGTTGGGAAAAAATAATAAGAAATTTGGTATTGGTAAATAAATGAAACGCGTGTTCTAACACTTTAATCTACAAATAGTAACAATAAAATATTGAAAAAAATAAACTTTATTATAGAAAAAATAAGAAAATAGATAATTAATATATAAAATTATCAACATATAAACATATTAAAAATTTAGAGATAAAAATATTATAAGATATGTAATACTTTTTACTTTACCATACAGTGTATGTTCAAGTATTGTAATCATGCAAGAGGGTTTTTTCCTTTTTTTTCGAAATATCTCAAAAATGGCTGAAACTATTTTGATTAAAAAAATTAAGCTAAACCATGGCATTTCGATCTACAAATGTGCGTTACCAAATTTTTGTGGACAAGCTAGCTCAAAAACTAGTGGAATATCGAAACCAAATTTCACACGTAGCTTTGGTTCATTGAGATTAAGAGCTGATTATATTTTGGTGCATGTCGACCCAAAATTAAGGGGGGTGGAGGGGGGTTAAAAATTAAAAATCTACACCGTTTGAGGAAACTCAACAAAATTTTGTATACATAATCAGTGGACCCTCAGAAGTCCAAAAATGCAAAAACTAACCTCCCAAAATTAACGGGGTGGGGGGGGGTTAAAAATTAAAAAATCAAGGCCGTTTGAGGAAACTCAACCAAATTTTGTATACATAATCAGTGGACCTTCAGAAGTCTAAAAATACAAAAACTAACCCCCTCAAAATTAAGGGGGTGGAGGGGGTTAAAAATTAAAAATTTAGGCCATTTGAGCAAACTCAACCAAATTTTGTATACAGAAGTCTAAAAATGCAAAAACTAACCTCCCAAAATTGGGGAGGGTGGCTTAGGGTCAAAAAATGAAAATCTTGGCCATTTACCAAACTCAACCAAATTTTGTATACATAATCAGTGGGACAGCAGAAGTATAAAAATGCAAAAACTAACCCCCCCCCCCTACATGATTATAAATAATTTTAGGGGCAAGGTTGTATGGTAAAGTCAAGTGGATGGGCACATCAGAATACGTCAGCTTATTTTTCTATAAATATAAAATACTGATGCGTACAAAGCTTACTTGATGTATTGTTAATCGTTCTATTGTTTATATTTATATTTATATGTTGATATTGTTGTTAAATAAATGTTTTTTAATGAGATTACGAGTTCTTAATTAAAATGACCTGTAATATTAGCGCCCGAACAATGTGAAAATGATAAAAAGACCTAGTGGACCACTGGCGAAGAGGAATAAGAAAAATGATTTTTCGAATATGGAAATAACGAGGAGGAGATATCGAAGATCAAGGATGATATAAAAAAGGTGAGCATAGAGCAATGGATTTGGGAGAGGAGGTGAATAAATTAAAAATAATTTTGAAGAAATAATAAAAAAATTAAAGGATGATTTGGAAGAGGAAAAAACAAGAGGATAGAGTTGGAAGAAATAATAAAAAGGAAGGAAAATTCGGAAAGGGAAGTGATTTCAGAGATTAATAGGAATATTCAATTAGCAGACGTGGAAAAATTCCTTCCGTGTTTAGAGCTCTCCCAGAGGAAGATCCGAAGTTATTTTTAAAAAGGTCGAGAATACTCTATTAAAATATAAAGTACCAGAAGATGTTTGGCTCATGGTGGTTTCTGGATCAGTTGTTAGATAAGGCCAAGACATGGTGGCAGGTGGTCAATCAATTTCAGCGTTGGATTGGAAAGATTTTGAAATGAAATTTCTCCGAGAATACGATAGTTTAATCGTAGTCTCAAAGTTAAAGGTTATGTTTTATGAGGAGAAACAGAGAAAAGACGAACCTATAAGGTTATTTATTGAGTAATAAGATGGCTTTATATAAGAGAGTTTTTCCGGACGAAGATGCTGGTGCAATCCTTCAAGTTTTAGTGGAGATGATTACTCCACGTGTTAGATCGTCCATTAGGGGAATGAAATTCACTGATATTGAAGGGTTTATGCAGACGGTAGAAGAAATAGAAAGGGATTTAAAGGATATGGATAAAGAAGAAATAGAAAGGGATTTAAAGGATATGGATAAAGAAGAGAAGACAAGTCCCACTCAGGATAGAAGTTGCATTCAGGATAAACGTTTTTGTGGATTCTGTAGGCGGGAAGGACATGGGGAAGACACTTGCTTCAAGAAGGGAAACGAGTGGAGGGGCAAGGAAAAAGGGAGTTCCTTGTCCAAAAAGCAGTAGGATTCCCTAAGAAAGTAGGAATAGAAAGTGAGATCGGTAGTCATATTATTTGTTGTGTGAATAAATTTTCGGAAATCATTAGTCCATCAATGGAATTACAAATAGAGGAAAGTAGAAGGGCATTAACTAATGAAGATGATTTAATTCCGTACTGGTTGAAGGAAGTCAAGGAGGATGAGTTGAATATAATGGAAGAGGAGAAACTAGATGCTGGTCAGATGAAATTAAATCAAAATAAGGAAGAGTTACTTCATCAAATAAAATTATATTTAGAAGAATCGATGGATGGAGCAAAAATTATTGCAAAT
This sequence comes from Forficula auricularia, assembly GCA_024734495.1. Lineage (NCBI taxonomy): Eukaryota > Metazoa > Arthropoda > Insecta > Dermaptera > Forficulidae > Forficula > Forficula auricularia. The sequence goes on along the minus strand of JALMQS010000117.1, from coordinate 1,288,682 downwards.
AGTCAAGAAAGGGGCAGGTTAGTTAAATATCATTCGAGTTATTTTAAACCTAGGAAGAAAGAAGAATGATCCTGCAGAAGCTGCGTCCGCGTTCTAAGGAGGGGAGAATTGATGCGTACAAAGCTTACTTGATGTATTGTTAATCGTTCTATTGTTTATATTTATATTTATATGTTGATATTGTTGTTAAATAAATGTTTTTTAATGAGATTACGAGTTCTTAATTGATACTCATTTAAATAATAGTATATTTTTGTGGAAATGAAATTTTGCAATTCTCGGCAAAAAATTCGAAAAAAAATTCAAAAACGCCGGGGGGAGGGGGACCGTGGCAAAGTTTTCTCCGAGGGTGTGAACCGCGACCTAAAAAATCGTGTGCACCTACTTCCACTTCCACTTCTCATTTCCAAGTAGAAGACAAGAAGGCTACATCTCAATGAATTCTAGTGTAGGTGGCCCCAAATAATTCCAAAGTCGGCAGAACACTCTAATTCCAATCGCGGGTTCACCCCCGGTTTTCTCCTTTAACTGACGGTGCAAAAAATAGACTTTTTCAAAGTTGATTTTAACTTAATTATAATTTTTAACACAATTTAAAAAGGTTTTTTCCCTCTCTTGGAAATTTGTTTAATTAATAATCAATTAATGAGAGTGCATTCTGGTGTTTGATTTAAATAAGAATAGATCTATCAAAAAATATGTTTTGCATACATATTAACATCAACCTGTAGACGTAGACACACTCTTTAAATTTATCCTTATAAATGTTTATGTTGGTGCACTTGTTTTTAGTAGCAAATTCGTTTCCAACATCAATTGTTATGTTTTCATTAAGACTTACGTGGAACTATTAGAAAGGTGAAAGATATTTATTAATACATATAAAACATAAGGACAAAGTAGAAACTGTTTGAAAATGGCCCCTGTAAGAAGAAATAAAGAAGGGCTTTTAGCCCGGGTCAATTTTCCACTCTATTCCCTTCAAATGTTGACAAGTCGACATGTCATCGTAGCCGGAGGGGGTGGTCTTTCAAAAACTGGAGTCGCTAATGGATTTGTAAGCATTTTTTATTTTTTTTATTAACTTAATTATTATTGATAATATATATGGCTACCATTTCTATATAATATTTTTAGTATATCTTATTCTATATTTTTTATAAAAGCCATAAAATAAATTTATTTATTCAAATAAAAAATTGGAGGAAAATGTTAAAAAAATTTAAAGACTCGGTACGCTCTCCTTAAATTTTGGTGATTTTGGAATTTTATCGTCAGCGAATGGTTTGAGCTAGAGAGCTGAAATTTGGTACTTATTAATTACAAAATTTTATTCCAATTTTGACTTGTCCAAAGCATCGGTTTCCAAACTATCAGTGAAGTTAAGAAACATATTGCAGAATTTATTGTAAATCGGGTGACTCTATCCCTGAAATGTTGACATTTTTACAGCCTTCCCAATCACAGTCGTTTTCAGTCTGAATTCACACAAAATTTTATTCAATTACTCATCCAAAGCATCGCTTCAAAAGTATCGAAGTTGCAGAAATATCGTAACGATTTTAAATCGGGTGACTCTATCCCCTGACATTTTTACAGCCTTCTCCCAATCACAGTCGTTTCAAATCCATCTCTCATTCTATTGAAAAAGCCTAAAAGTAGATATAGAATTGCAACCCTCTTGCCCAAGAAAACGTAAGGACTATACTAAAATAGTTGTATGTCGGTTGATAAACTTTAAACGTTGACAAAGGGTAAAACTATAATTCTCCGGCAAATTTCAGGTACCATTCCGATTGGCCATCCCGTCATGACAGGCACTTTCATCTGATCGGCCATCCCGTCAGGCATAAGGAGAATTATAAGGTTTTACCCTTTGTCAACGTTTAAAAAGAGTTTACCAACCGACATACAACATGAGGATATCAATCAGATGACAGCACTTTCATCATCTGATTGACCATCCCGTCAGGCACAAGGTGAATTATAAGATTTTACCCTTTGTCCACGTTTAATAAACTGCAACGGATCGTTGCTAAACTTTATCCAAATTCATTTGAAATATTAATATGTTTGTTCCTTTATTATTAATCAGATATCACTTGGCAATTTGTAGTTCATATTGAAATTAATTCAAAAATAATTCTCATTTAAGAGTCGAGGAATAACCATTTCTACATTGGACGTTTGACGGCTCCGGTTTTATGAACCATTGCCGAAGACATAGAGGAATCGACTTAAAATCAAAAATAGCCATCGATTCTCATCTAATACTTCTGAGGAATGACAATTCTACATTAGTTTTTGACGTTTCGATTATTATTGGTAACCATTGCTGAAGACATGGAGGAAATCGACTTAAAATCAAAAAATAACGATCGATTCTCATCTAATACTTGAGGAATAACAATTCTACATTAGGGTTTTGACGTTTCGATTATTATTGGTAACCATTGCTGAAGACATGGAGGAAACGACTTAAATCAAAATAGCCATCGATTCTCATCTAATACTTGAGGAATAACAATTCTACATTAGGTTTTTGACGTTTCATTATTATTGGTAACCATTGCTGAAGACATGGAGGAAACGACTTAAAATCAAAAATAACGATCGATTCTTATCTAATACTCAAGCTTGAGTTGCTTGCCATAAAAGAATTTAGTCTTTTTGATTTTAAGTCGATTCTTCTACATTTTCAGTAGAGGTTTCCATTAATAGTCAAAACATCAAAAATGGAATTCAATAAGGTTATTCCTTCTAGTATTAGATAAGAATCGATCGTTATTTTTGATTTTAAGTCGTTTCCTCCATGTCTTCTGCAAATAGCGTCACCAATAATAACCGGAACGTCAAACATCCTAATGTAGAATGGTTATTCCTCAAGTACTCGATGAGAATCAATCGCTATTTTTGGTTTAAAGTCGATTTCTCTATGTCTTCAGCAATGGTTACTAATAAAAACCGAAACGTCAAAAATCCAATATAGAATGATTATTCCTCAAGTACTAGATGAGAATCAATCGCTATTTTTGGTTTAAAGTCGATTTCTCCATGTCTTCAGGAATGGTTACTAATAAAAACCGAAACGTCAAAAATCCAATATAGAATGGATATTTCTCAAGTATTAGATGAGAATCAATCGCTATTTTTTATTTTAAGTCGATTCCTGTATGTCTTCAGCAATGGTTACTAATAAAAACCGAAACGTCAAAAATCCAATATAGAATGATTATTCCTCAAGTACTAGATGAGAATCAATCGCTATTTTTGGTTTAAAGTCGATTTCTCTATGTCTTCAGCAATGGTTACTAATAAAAACCGAAACGTCAAAAATCCAATATAGAATGATTATTCTTCAAGTACTAGATGAGAATCAATCGCTATTTTTGGTTTAAAATCGATTTCTCTATGTCTTCAGCAAAGGTAACGGATAAGAAAAACAACGCAGTTGCTAGTGGTTACTTATAAAAATTCCTCCCAAATTTTTAGCATTTCACAGAGAGAAGCCTATCCATTCTTACTTAAGCAAGGCTAAATGAGCTATATTAAAACTTTCAAATGAATAAATTTTAAAGAATTTAAAAAATTAAAAAAGTACTATCTTACTCTAGAGTAAAGTACTTTAAAATATAATTTTACTAAAAACTTTATTTAACCTTTTTTGTGGTCCCCAAGGTACTTAATTAGGATATTAAATTTCATCAAAATTGGTTAAGTCATTTTCAAGATATTTAGAAAAAACTAAAAAAGTACTGAAATAAAGTACTAATGTTTGTGGGCCGATATGTACCAAAAACTAATCAGCGCTTCATTTTGTTAAACTAATGGTAGGTTTTTCAATTTCATTTCAATCGGTGCAACGGTGTGGAAAAAATCGTGGGCCAAAAAAGCGATAACATACATCCATCCATCCATCCATACATCCATACATCCATCCATACATCCGCACGCACTAAATGAAAAAATCGCACTTTTTGGCCTCTCGACGAGACCCCATGTAATTTTTGGCAAAACCGTCACGTGCTAATATTCAACCTGAATTGAATACTACAATTTGTGACTTTAATTGAGTCCATGGGTTCCGTAGTCTTTACCTGAGGACCCTTTGAAGCCACGCTTGCCCCGAGAGCGATTACAATACTTTACCCATGCTTTTGCATTGGATAAAGTAAAAATCGCACTTTTTGGCCTCTCGACGAGACCCCTTGTAATTTTTGGCAAAACCGTCACGTGCTAAAATTCAACCTAATTGAATACTACAATTTGTGACTTTAATTGAGTCCATGGGTTCCGTAGTCTTTACCTGAGGACACTTTGAAGCCACGCTTGCCCCGAGAGCGATTACAATACTTTACCTATGCTTTGCATTGGATAAAGTAAAAAAATTATATGTTAATGTAAGAAGACATTATCAATCGCATTTATTCTCAACACGGCCCTGAATTCTGTTGACATTTTTTTGGAGTACATCGACCAATGGGAATTCGTGTATAACGACATAATACCTATAGCTCTTAGAAAAATTCAAACAGATATTAAAAAATCATTAAAAGTGTCGAATTACTTATTCAATATTAGATTAAGGTATGGGGATTCGAATTTGAATCCTGAACGAATGTTAACAAAGGAAATAAATAGGTTAATAAATTTGTTTTAACAATTTATATTTAATAACAACTTGAAGATTATATATATATATAACAAAACTTTTCCAAATACAAAACAATAACTCGACAATAACTTGACTATATAATAACAATTATTCAACAACTTTCATCTATGAACTTAAACTAACTTCTTTGTTCCAAAAACATGTCATCTCATCTCCCCGAAATTCAGAGGTGCCAACACACAGATTGGCTCATTCAAAAACCCTACACCAAACTCAAGGCGCGAATTTGAAGCCATTCTACTTGACAAAAAGATTCCTGCAAACAAACCAAATTAACAGTTTTTCTTAATAATAATGAACATTAAAAATGTTAAAATAATTGTGTTCGTTAGAAATGTATTATATATTGTATTTTAAAAATAAATAATTATAGTTCGGATTATGCCTGTTTTTCGATTATCCGTTCCGCCTCTCCCCATCATTAGCCCGAATCATCTGGAGTTCACTGTATAGACAATCAATATTCAGATAGATAATCCTCAGAAACTTTTGCAATTAATTAATTACAATTCACAAAGTGTAATTTATTGTAAGTAATATATTAGTATCTAATTTGTTTATTTGAATTATAAATCATATGGGGGCCCGGGGGGCAGTGCCCCAGCAAAGAGGGCCTTCCACTACCATTTTAAACCCTGTGAAACTTCTAAATGTAAACCTCAACATGGCTGGATTTGTTTTTCCATAAAACTTTGCCATGAGCTCAACTATAAATTATCAAATTTCAAATTCCTATTGCTTATACCGTCCAAATTACAAGAACCCACTGACTGAATGACTAATCAAAATTCTAGGGTACTTCCCCTCATCCTAGAATGCTGAATTTTGGCATACTGGTAGAGTTTGATGTACAATTAAAGGGAAAAATATATATAACCAGATTTTTTAAAATATCCTTGTAAACCTTAGATCTGAGCCCAGCATTATCTCGGATCAGCTCTCAAAAACAAGCTGTTATTTTAAAATTTTCCGGCCAAAATATTACTAATCCCCATTCGTGTTAAGAATTCTTTTCAAATTTAATTACTAATTTCTAAATAATTCGTATAAATAAATCATTGAAATTAAAGAATCTAGTATATGATAATTTTAATAAAAAATTGAAATTACAATTTTAAAATTGCATTTTTTTGTTAAATTCAATTTCTAAAATAATTATTAAAACGTCGTAAGATTAAAATGCTAAAACACCTGTGCTTTTATTTTCACCGTTAGAATCTATGAATTTTTTACTTTAGAATAAATTATTTTCTTTTTAGTTTAATTTCATTTGATCATTTTTTAAATTCGTCTCAGTGCTGCCATCTTTCGATTAAAAGTTGAAACTCTTACTATTCCTCCATCTTAGAATATACATCGTCCTTCTGTCATTTGGTAGATTTTGATATTTTAATTATTTCTTTATTTTGAAGAGTTAATTCGTATTTTTTCAATATATAAGCATAATGGAAGCCTATCGAATTATTGATATCAATAAGATTCTGAATAATCCCCAAAATTACCCTATTTATACAGGTTAGTATATGATAAATTATCAAATATTCAAAAATATCCATCTAGAGAATAATTACTATTTATTTAAATATAAATAATGGATTTTGATTGAAGGTTGTCATCTGTATATTCATAATGGATATAAAAAAAAAATTTTTATTGATTTTTATATGCTTGAAATAAATACAAATCTTTTATAATACAATGTTTAATTAAACCCAAATGTTTCGGGCGAATTTCTCCCTTTATCAATGAAAAATAAAACGAAAAACATAGTTTCTACGGTTTTCAAATAAAAGTTTATTTATATGGGTAGTTGTGGTGGTGTAGTGGAGGGGGTCCGCGGGCGATGTGGGGGTGTAGCTTTGGGGTAGGATGGAAGGGTGCAGGAAGTGGGCTGAAGTGTGGGGGGGGGGGTTCCGGGGGGTGAGGGTGGTTTCGGGGATTAATATATAGCTATTAACTGAAGCAAAGATTTACCGAGCATCGCTCGGTCGCCAGGTACTATATATATACCGGGTGAGTTTTTTATCTTGAGACAGTCTTATAACTCAAAAACAGTGCATTATATGAAAAAAAATTCAAATAAAAGTTTATTTATATTATATGAAAATAAGTGTTTATAATGATCTTAAATCTTAATTATACACCGATTTAAGAGATTATAATAAAAAATATTAAATCAATTAAATCTCAAAAATAAATTCTAATAATTATTTTTAACAATCATTCAACTTAATTATCAAATAATAATGATCAAATATTTAATTATTAAATAAATAATTTAATAATAATTGATAATTTAATTGAGACATTCTTGAATGTATCGCAAGTCTTCTGGATGAATTCCAGTTCCAATTTCGTTATTTTGGCCTTTTAAAGTTTCTTCCTAGCCTTTATATTACCTGTTTTTTTTAACAAATTTACAATACGATGAAATGAAGCTTGAGAGGGTGTATTTCTATCAGGAAAGCGCTCGCCATCCATTTCAATTGCAACCCCTAACACTTTTTCCACATTCACCATAAATTAAGACCATTTCAATTCTGTCTTAAACAAAATATGCTCCATTTTTATTGTGATAATACAATACTACTAGATTGTCACGAGAAATAGACTTTTTTAAACTCAATACTTTTAAGTAGTTCAATTAAGTAGAAAAATAATAAGTAAGACCTGCTATTATTTACAAAGTTTCTTTCAATATTAACTATTAATTCAGTTTTTTTTTTCTGTCAGACTTTTTTCCTATTACCAAATTCATAAATGTTTTTTTTTAATTCTAGAATATAAACTTGGGTTTATAATTTCAAGTGACTTTTTTATTGTGGTGTATTTCAGGGCCACTTCATCCGTGTTGCTATTGTAACATGATGTTCATTAGCGAAGTATTTCTTGAAAAACATCTGAAAAAATGCATTAAGATGAAAATATCCACTCTATTCAAGAAACACTTGAATATCATTTTATTGAATAAAGGTAAATTTAATACTTAATATTCAATGTAATCTATTATTAAAAATATTTAACATTTTTTACTTCATTCAGGTCAAAAATTCGACAGGGGTACACAATGTCAAGAGAGATGCAAATCAAAATCAAAGCTCAATCACGATTTGCTGATAAAGGGCTTTGCCTGTGAACAATGTGAAAAACACTTTTTGTATAAATCTCAACTCACAGAACATTTAAGAATACATTCCGTGGAAAAACCCTTTGTCTGTAACCACTGTCAAAACCGCTTCTCAAAAAATCTCATCTCATTACGCATTCAAGAATACATACCGGTGAAAAGCCCTTTGTCTGTAACCACTGTCAAAAACGCTTCTCAAATAAATCTAATCTCATTAGGCATTCAAGAACACATACCGGTGAAAAGCCCTTTGTCTGTAACCACTGTCAAAAACGCTTCTCAAATAAATCTCATCTCACAGAGCATTCAAGAACACATACCGGTGAAAAGCCCTTTGTCTGTAACCACTGTCAAAAACGATTCTCAGCCAAATCTACTCTCACAAACCATTCAAGAACACATACCGTTGAAAAGCCCTTTGTCTGCAACCACTGTCAAAAACGCTTTTTTTCACAATCAAGCAACTTGAGTTGTTTACCAAAAAAGAATTTAGTCTTTTTGATTTTAACTCGATTCTTCCACATTTTCAGTAGAGGTTTCCATTAATAGTCAAAACATCAAAAATGGAATGCAATAAGGTTATTCCTCTAGTATTAGATAAGAATCGATCGTTATTTTTGATTTTAAGTCGATTCCTCCATGTCTTCAGCAATGGTTACCAATAATAATCGAAACGTCAAATACCTAATGTAGAATTGTTATTCCTCAAGTATTAGATGATCATCAATCGCTATTTTTGGTTTAAAATCGATTTCTCTATGTCTTCAGCAATGGTTACTAATAAAAACCGAAACGTCAAAAATCCAATATAGAATGATTATTCCTCAAGTACTAGATGAGAATCAATCGATATTTTTGGTTTAAAGTCGATTTCTCTATGTCTTCAGCAATGGTTACTAATAAAAACCGAAACGTCAAAAATCCAATATAGAATGATTATTCCTCAAGTACTAGATGAGAATCAATCGCTATTTTTGGTTTAAAATCGATTTCTCTGTCTTCAGCAAAGGTAACGGATAAGAAACCAACGCAGTTGCTATGGTTACTCATAAAAATTCCTCCCAAATTTTTAGCATTTCACAGAGAGAAGCCTATCCATTCTTACTTAAGCAAGGCTAAATGAGCTATATTAAAACTTTCAAATGAATAAATTTTAAAGAATTTAAAAAAGTACTATCTTACTCTAGAGTAAAGTACTTTAAAATATAATTTTACTAAAAACTTTATTTAACCTTTTTTGTGGTCCCCAAGGTACTTAATTAGGATATTAAATTTCATCAAAATTGGTTAAGTCATTTTCAAGATATTTAGAAAAAACTAAAAAGTACTGAAATAAAGTACTAATGTTTGTGGGCCGATATGTACCAAAAACTAATCAGCGCTTCATTTTGTTAAACTAATGGTAGGTTTTCAATTTCATTTCAATCGGTGCAACGGAGTGGAAAAAATCGTGGGCCAAATAAACGATAACATACATACATACATCCGCACGCACTAAATGAAATAAACTGCAACGGATCGTTGCTAAACTTTATCCAAATTCATTTGAAATATTAATATGTTTGTTCCTTTATTATTAATCAGATATCACTTGCAATTTGTAGTTCATATTGACATTAATTCAAAAATAATTCTCATTTAATAGTCGAGGAATAACCATTCTACATTAGATTTTTGACGTTTCGATTATTATTGGTAACCATTGCTGAAGACATGGAGGAATCGACTTAAAATCAAAAATAACGATCGATTCTCATCTAATACTTGAGGAATAACATTATTGCATTCCATTTTTGATGTTTTGACCATTATTGGTAACCATCTGCTGAAAACATGGAAGAATCGACTTAAAATCAAAAATAACGATCGATTCTCATCTAATACTAGAGGAATAACTCAAGCTTGAGTTGTTTACCATAAAAGAATTTAGTCTTTTTGATTTTAAGTCGATTCTTCCACGTTTTCAGTAGAGGTTGCCATTAATAGTCAAAACATCAAAAATGGAATGCAATAAGGTTATTCCTCTAGTATTAGATAAGAATCGATCGTTATTTTTGATTTTAAGTCGATTCCTCCATGTCTTCAGCAATGGTTACCAATAATAATCGAAACGTCAAAAACCTAATGTAGAATTGTTATTCCTCAAGTATTAGATGAGAATCGATGGCTATTTTTGATTTTAAGTCGATTCCTCCATGTCTTCAGCAATGGTTACCAATAATAACCGAAATGTCAAAAATCCAATATAGAATGATTATTCCTCAAGTACTAGATGAGAATCAATCGCTAATTTTGGTTTAAAGTCGATTTCTTTATGTCTTCAGGAATGGTTACTAATAAAAACCGAAACGTCAAAAATCCAATATAGAATGATTATTCCTCAAGTACTAGATGAGAATCAATCGCTATTTTTGGTTTTAAAGTCGATTTCTCTATGTCTTCAGCAATGGTTACTAATAAAAACCGAAACGTCAAAAATCCAATATAGAATGATTATTCCTCAAGTACTAGATGAGAATCAATCGCTATTTTTGGTTTAAAGTCGATTTCTCTATGTCTTCAGCAATGGTTACTAATAAAAACCGAAACGTCAAAAATCCAATATAGAATGATTATTCCTCAAGTACTAGATGAGAATCAATCGCTATTTTTGGTTTAAAGTTGATTTCTCTATGTCTTCAGGAATGGTTACTAATAAAAACCGAAACGTCAAAAATCCAATATAGAATGATTATTCCTCAAGTACTAGATGAGAATCAATCGCTATTTTTGGTTTAAAGTCGATTTCTCTATGTCTTCAGGAATGGTTACTAATAAAAACCGAAACGTCAAAAATCCAATATAGAATGATTATTCCTCAAGTACTAGATGAGAATCAATCGCTAATTTTGGTTTAAAGTCGATTTTTTTATGTCTTAAGGAATGGTTACTAATAAAAACCGAAACGTCAAAAATCCAATATAGAATGATTATTCCTCAAGTACTAGATGAGAATCAATCGCTATTTTTGGTTTAAAGTCGATTTCTCTATGTCTTCAGCAATGGTTACTAATAAAAACCGAAACGTCAAAAATCCAATATAGAATGATTATTCCTCAAGTACTAGATGAGAATCAATCGCTATTTTTGGTTTAAAGTCGATTTCTCTATGTCTTAAGGAATGGTTACTAATAAAAACCGAAACGTCAAAAAATCCAATATAGAATGATTATTCCTCAAGTACTAGATGAGAATCAATCGCTATTTTTGGTTTAAAGTCGATTTCTCTATGTCTTCAGGAATGGTTACTAATAAAAACCGAAACGTCAAAAATCCAATATAGAATGATTATTCCTCAAGTACTAGATGAGAATCAATCGCTATTTTTGGTTTAAAGTCGATTTCTCTATGTCTTCAGGAATGGTTACTAATAAAAACCGAAACGTCAAAAATCCAATATAGAATGATTATTCCTCAAGTACTAGATGAGAATCAATCGCTATTTTTGGTTTAAAGTCGATTTCTCTATGTCTTCAGGAATGGTTACTAATAAAAACCGAAACGTCAAAAATCCAATATAGAATGATTATTCCTCAAGTACTAGATGAGAATCAATCGCTATTTTTGGTTTAAAGTCGATTTCTCTATGTCTTCAGGAATGGTTACTAATAAAAACCGAAACGTCAAAAATCCAATATAGAATGATTATTCCTCAAGTACTAGATGAGAATCAATCGCTATTTTTGGTTTAAAGTCGATTTTTCTATGTCTTAAGGAATGGTTACTAATAAAAACCGAAACGTCAAAAATCCAATATAGAATGATTATTCCTCAAGTACTAGATGAGAATCAATCGCTATTTTTGGTTTAAAATCGATTTCTCTATGTCTTCAGGAATGGTTACTAATAAAAACCGAAACGTCAAAAATCCAATATAGAATGATTATTCCTCAAGTACTAGATGAGAATCAATCGCTATTTTTGGTTTAAAATCGATTTCTCTATGTCTTAAGGAATGGTTACTAATAAAAACCGAAACGTCAAAAATCCAATATAGAATGATTATTCCTCAAGTACTAGATGAGAATCAATCGCTATTATTGGTTTAAAATCGATTTCTCTATGTCTTAAGGAATGGTTACTAATAAAAACCGAAACGTCAAAAATCCAATATAGAATGATTATTCCTCAAGTATTAGATGAGAATCAATCGCTATTATTGGTTTAAAATCGATTTCTCTATGTCTTAAGGAATGGTTACTAATAAAAACCGAAACGTCAAAAATCCAATATAGAATGATTATTCCTCAAGTATTAGATGAGAATCAATCGCTATTATTGGTTTAAAATCGATTTCTCTATGTCTTCAGGAATGGTTACTAATAAAAACCGAAACGTCAAAAATCCAATATAGAATGATTATTCCTCAAGTACTAGATGAGAATCAATCGCTATTTTTGGTTTAAAGTCGATTTCTCTATGTCTTAAGGAATGGTTACTAATAAAAACCGAAACGTCAAAAATCCAATATAGAATGATTATTCCTCAAGTACTAGATGAGAATCAATCGCTATTTTTGGTTTAAAATCGATTTCTCTGTCTTCAGCAAAGGTAACGGATAAGAAAACAACGCAGTTGCTATGGTTACTCATAAAAATTCCTCCCAAATTTTTAGCATTTCACAGAGAGAAGCCTATCCATTCTTACTTAAGCAAGGCTAAATGAGCTATATTAAAACTTTCAAATGAATAAATTTTAAAGAATTTAAAAAATTAAAAAAGTACTCTCTTACTCTAGAGTAAAGTACTTTAAAATATAATTTTACTAAAAACTTTATTTAACCTTTTTTGTGGTCCCCAAGGTACTTAATTAGGATATTAAATTTCATCAAAATTGGTTAAGTCATTTTCAAGATATTTAGAAAAAACTAAAAAAGTACTGAAATAAAGTACTAATGTTTGTGGGCCGATATGTACCAAAAACTAATCAGCGCTTCATTTTATTAAACTAATGGTAGGTTTTCAATTTCATTTCAATCAGCGCAAAGGTGTGGAAAAAATCGTGGGCCAAAAAAACGATAACATACTTCCATCCATCCATCCATCCGCACGCACTAAATGAAAAAATCACACTTTTTGGCCTCTCGACGAGACCCCATGTAATTTTTGGCAAAACCGTCACGTGCTAAAATTCAACCTAATTGAATACTACAATTTGTGACTTTAATTGAGTCCATGGGTTCCGTAGTCTTTACCTGAGGACACTTTGAAGCCACGCTTGCCCCGAGAGCGATTACAATACTTTACCTATGCTTTGCATTGGATAAAGTAAAAAAATTATATGTTAATGTAAGAAGACATTATCAATCGCATTTATTCTCAACACGGCCCTGAATTCTGTTGACATTTTTTTGGAGTACATCGACCAATGGGAATTCGTGTATAACGACATAATACCTATAGCTCTTAGAAAAATTCAAACAGATATTAAAAAATCATTAAAAGTGTCGAATTACTTATTCAATATTAGATTAAGGTATGGGGATTCGAATTTGAATCCTGAACGAATGTTAACAAAGGAAATAAATAGGTTAATAAATTTGTTTTAACAATTTATATTTAATAACAACTTGAAGATTATATATATATATAACAAAACTTTTCCAAATACAAAACAATAACTCGACAATAACTTGCAATGGTCCTGGAGTTGAACCATAATTTATTTTCATAATTAATCAATTAAATTCTTATTTTTATTCATCATTAAGTCTAATTGAGGCAATCAATTGATCATCAAACAAGGGAAACTTATGAGTTCTGGGAAAGCGTAGCAATGACCGGTGATTAACAACAGAGAAGAGCATTGACATGAGCAAGTTCCGCAGTCATTGTCAGGAGAGAGAGTGAGCACATATACTGATATCGAGGTTGCTCTGAATACATCTACACAAATACTTATATTCAAGTTCCGCAGATTTGTCTCCAGAGAGGCGAGCAAGTGAGCATATACTGCCAGCAAAGTGCACAGAAGACATCTACACCAATACTTTTATATTCAAGCTCCGCAGTTTTGAAAGGAGAGAGGCTATCAAGTCCCGCCGTGATTGACTTCAAGAGCCAGGAGTGAATAGGAGAGTTACTGTCTTGTATATATATACATCTACACACACGGAGGCGCGACACGCACACCTACGCGCTGATTCCTCGAGTATAAGGAGTATACAACGAGCACACCCACACCGGAGGCTCCTCTCAGGACTTCGTCTGCAATACGGATACATAGTGCATTGTACAACCAATCAATAAAACATCTCATTGTCTCTATAACCGCTGGTCTGTATACATTATTTATAGTATTAGTACCAGGAAGCCCATTTCCCTACATCCTTCACGCATCACCTCAAATTTCATTCTCCATTCTAGGGACGTGCCACTTGGATCAGACACTGAGGGACACACCCACCCCATCAACAAATAGCGAAGCAGATTAAACTAAGATTAACGTAACAATAAAGCCCAATTTCCCTAGTACATAAGTTACATTCACCCCCCCTTGCCCCTTAATAACCCCCCACCCCCTCGTGTGGTGTTCGTAAGCTGGGATTGAATAGGCCGCAAAAGAAGCAGGTATTCTACTGATCCAGGTGACAATCCTTATTCATCTTCAAAAAAAAATCATTTCATCTCACAATCATTTCCTGGTACACATAATTCTGAAAATATTTGAAAATATCTACGTTTACCCAGAGATTAGCAGGTTCCTTTGTTTGAAAAAAAAAGAAAAATTATTATATTGAAAAAAAAATTTACAAAAAAAATTATTCTATATTTATATTTGCCTGAATTAAAAATAAGTAAATAACCAAAGGCCATTGACATTCCCACCTACCGATTATAGATTAAAATACATAATATTTATTAATCATTTTTTTTGATATTACTATTTATTTTTTTTTCTGAGCTACCCAAAATGCCAGAAGGGGATAGAGACGGTGATATTGGGGAAACTGCAGATCGCAGGCCATCCCTATTAACTAGCTCAGACGAGACGGGAGTCGTTGCGGAGGGGACGTCCGGATTCGCTAGTGCGGAAACGGGCTCGGAGGCAGCGTCGTCTACACCAACTGCTGGCATGGAACCTGAGGCCAATAATGCGAACATACGAACTAACAATCGGCTCCACCTACATACGAGAGACACTCGACAGAGCAGCAGGTGATATGCGAACCTACCCCCAACCCCCTCCACACCCCTAGTACTAAGACCCACCATCCCCAATAATGATGATACACAGGCAATGTTCAGGCAGATGATGACTGCGGCGGAGGGTATGAAATGGCGAGAGGGTGAGGTATGAATGGTAAATTTGAATAGCGATATGGATGGTAAACTTGAAATTTTGAATGGCGAAATAAGACGTATACGAATGGTAAATTTGAAAGTTATGAATGGTAGATTTGAAAGTTTGAATGGCGATTTGAAATATGGACAGTAATCTGAAAAATTTGAATGGTGAATTCTAGAAGTATGAATGATAGATTCGATAATTTGGATGGCCAGTTTGAGCGTATGAATGGCAAATGTAATGAAATAACCAGCAAGCTCGATGGGA
>JALMQS010000117.1:1141258-1273266 GCA_024734495.1 Forficula auricularia | reverse complement strand
GAGTATGCATAGCAAGAATGTAATGAAATAACCAGCAACTCGATGGAACCGATAGTCAATTTGTGATCACCCGGAAAGTTTGAAGATGCACAAACTGCCCTCCAACCATTTCAAACACCTCATTAAAAATTCATTTTGCAACAGCAGTATCCACGAGCCGAATTCACCGAAACCACACAAGAACTCAATTCAGACCCCTTTAAAAATGTTAATATTAGTCCCATCATAGAGCCCACCACCGAATTAAAGTCAGTAACGTATCTACCCGCAATAGAGATTAATGAACCAATTATCAGTCAACAAATTATTAAAATTCCATCCTCACAGCCCCAATAGTTAAACATACACCAATTATTAATAATCAAAATGGCTAAAATTCAGTCCCCACAGCCCTTAGTTAAAATCACTACCTTATCCCCTAATCGAAATCATCCCCACTGTTAAAATTTCACTTGGTTTGAATACATATTATAAAGGCCCTTCAAAACATTTTTAAGCTCAAGAATTAATAAAAATAATTTTAGTAATAATATTTATTAGCCACGTGCTTCAGAATCAGTACGCGGCACTTTGGCATTGAAACAATCAATTCTATTAATGCCTCGCGGAATCACACACGCTAAAATCAATGAAAGAAAATATTTTGATCCACGTGAAATCTAAAAACTGTCTTCTCACGGATATCCGCCTTAAAATGAAATAGTAATAATCAAGCCAAGTTCCACTTATTTCTCCCCTATTATCATATTCATTTCTTATTGCTGTCATTTGTTGTATATATATAATTTGTTCAATAAAATCTCACTTGTAATTCTAATAAAATTTCATAACCCCACACCTTATAAAAATATAAATTTACTAGTCCCCATTAAATTCTTAATTATATTATTTAACATAGTTAAAATAAATCGATTATTAATTACATACCATTAAAATCACTAATTTATTCGTTCTCAGTAGCAACAATAATTAGATTATTATATTTATCCTATTTCTATTTAAGCTCACCTTTATAAAATCAATCAGTCCTCCTATAATAATTTATAACTTCTCTTCTCCCTAATTTTATCATTCACACCCCCACACACCTCTTAAATTAAACTCTCTGTACTGAAGCCCCGAAAAAATTTCAAAAGATTTCGCCTTTTAAATCAAATTTTAATATTATTATTTATCTCTTCCTTCTTATCTAAATGAGTTAAGCTCTATCGAATATTAGATAAGCTATCGAAATAATTATTTATCCGTGCCCATTTCTTATCAAAAATAATAAAGTCCCTTCCAAATTGTCTATTAAAAAGTCAAATTCTTCCTTTATCATCAACAGTCATCTTATCTTTTGTCTGTGATAATTATAAAAGCTCCCCTTTGTAGAAATCACAGAAACTATATTCAACGCCCCCAATATTTGTAAATTTAGCCCCTCATTTGTATTTTGCTATCTATTTTTATATTCATTTCTTACCCGTTTAACTAAAATTTAGATCCCCTATTAAACTTACATTTCACCCTCCCACACACCATTATTATATTTTAGTCCTTTATTTTAACTACCCCAGTGATATCATTTGTGTTTTATTTTATTGAATCAGTCATTATTAAAAACTATAATTAATTATTATAGTAATCAAATCAATTGCATAGTATAATACAAGCTATGTTTGCCATCTTATTGTTCACATTTGCAAACTCGTTCCATCATTGTCAAAGCCTGCTCTTGCTTGCATTCTCGTTATACCTTCTCTACTCAGGTCACTCACTTATTAATTCCTAATCCTTAGAATCTGCAACCCAAATATCAATATTATTCGAATAAAGAAAGATATTCTAATTCCTTGTGTCATGTGTCATAAACACAAACCCCATAGTAACCATAAACAAAAATACCCCCTCTGCCCCTCCATATTAAATAATTTTCTACCCTTTTTACCTGTTGCTCGAAAATCCAGTGTGTCTCGGGTTAAGTGGACGCAAATTAATCAATATTTCACTTGCTATAAATATACTCTATAAATAAACATGTTAGTCGTGCTGATTGTTCCCACCTGAATCCGGGATGATTCGAAATACCCTGGTGCATTGAGTGAGGTCTCGGCGATGCGTTTTCGAGTTGCAATGCGTTCTGGCGAGCAGTCTGGAGTCCGTCTGTCCGCAACCCCGATACATAAATAAATAATCGAGCATTTTTGTCCCCAACCAATGCCCATAAATGAGTATCAAGAAAAATGAATTAAATATCTATCAATATCCCTATAATATCTCAATATAATTAATCCATTTTTCTTCACCACCGCATTAGCATCGGAGGTGCAATGGTCCTGGAGTTGAACCATAATTTATTTTCATAATTAATCAATTAAATTCTTATTTTTATTCATCATTTAAATTTCTAATTGAGGCAATCAATTAATCATCAAACAAGGGAAACTTATGAGTTCTGGGAAAGCATAGTAAATGACCAGCGATTAACAACACAGCAGAGCATTGACTTGAGTGAGTTCCACAGTCATTGTTTGACATGAGTGAGGCGAATTGGTGAGCACATATTCTGATATCGAGGTTGCTCTGAATACATCTACACAAATACTTATATTCAAGTTCCGCAGATTTGACTCCACAGAGGCGAGCAAGTGAGCATATACTGCCAGCGAAGTGCACAGAAGACATCTACACAAATACTTTTATATTCAAGCTCCGCAGTTTTTGAAAGGAAGGCTATCAAGTCCCGTCGTGAATGACTTCAAGAGCCAGGAGTGAATAGGAGAGTTACTGTCTTATATATATATATATATCTACACACACGGAGGCACAACACACACCTAGGAACCCTCAGTATAAGGGTAGCTAGCATTTTACACCGGAAGCTCCTCTCAAGTTCTCCTGCAATAAGGATACAGAGTGCATTGCACAACCAATCAATAAAACATCTCATTGTCTCTATAACCGCTGGTCTGTATACATTATTTATGTAGTATTAGTACCAGGAAGCCCATTTCCCTACATCCTTCGCATCACCTCAAATTTCATTCTCCATTCTAGGGACGTGCCACTTGGATCGAACACTGAGGGACACACCCACCCCATCAATAAATAGCGAAGCAGATTAATTTAACACTAACGTAATAAAATAAAGCCCAAAGTCCCTAGTACATAAGTTACATTGCCCCCCCCCTTGCCCCTTAATAACCCCCAACCCCCTCGTGAACTTGACTATATAATAACAATTATTCAACAACTTTCATCTATGAACTTAAACTAACTTCTTTGTTTAAAAAAAAAAAAAGAAACATGTCATCTCACACGAAATTCAGAGGTGCCAACACACAGATTGGCTCATCCAAAAACCCTACACCAAACTCAAGGCGCGAATTTGAAGCCATTCTACTTGACACACTCCCACCTTAAAAGGTAAACCTTTTAACACTCACTTTCCGACACTTCCCGATATCTTGCCGGATCCCTAATTCTTCTTCTCTTCCATCTTCTCTTCCAACTTCTCTTCTGTCTTCTTCTCTTCCGTTTTCTCTCCTCTCGCAACAAAACGTTGTTAGTAGGCCAGCCTTTTCGAGGTAACATCACACAAGACATCCCCTCCCACCATCGAGATTCTATTAAATGGCGCGGAGAACAACCTTTACTGCCTAAATCAGCTGGATTCAGAGCTCCTTTTGTCGCTGCAAGGAGTTTCATTCTTGTAATCTCTCGTGTAGTGAACACTCGCCAATCCAGCCGCGCACTTCAAGACGTCATCGGGTTTAAGGTTCTCCATTATGGAAAGGTCTCGCGGAGTGCCACTGGATTGAACACTTGCCAATCCAGCCGCGCACTTCACGTCGTCATCGGGTTTAAGGTTCTCCATTATGGGAAGGTCTCGTGGAGTGCCACTGGATTGAACACTTGCCAATCCAGCCGCGCACTTCACGTCGTCATCCGATTTAAGCCTCTCCATTCTGGGAAGCTCTCGTGAAGTACCACCGGATTGAACACTTGCCAATCCAGCCGTGCACTTCACGTTTGTCCTCCTCTCATAAAAATAGACCAATTCTGTCCATTTCTCTCTATACTCTTCACAGAGGTCAAATTCGGTAGCCAGTTCTGCCTCGTCTTTTATTAATTTGTATACTAGCTCGCTAACCTGATTTTCCAGCGCTGTTAATCGTTGAGTCTTCTCTTTAGCCAATTGAAATTCCCCAATGAGTTGATCTCGAGGCGTGTTTTCATTACCCAACGATGTCTTGATTTTGATGTATATATTTGTGAATGCTCTTCGTGAATTCACTCTCTGTTTCTTCAAGCTTCTTAAATCTGTTTCCATTCGTTGCCTTTCGACAGAATCCATCTTTAATAAAAATAATCTTAATATTTAAAATATCGAAGATTATTTTCCCCACAAGGGATGCCACTAATGTCGAATTACTTATTCAATATTAGATTAAGGTATGGGGATTCGAATTTGAATCCTGAACGAATGTTAACAAAGGAAATAAATAGGTTAATAAATTTGTTTTAACAATTTATATTTAATAACAACTTGAAGATTATATATATATATATAACAAAACTTTTCCAAATACAAAACAATAACTCGACAATAACTTGACTATATAATAACAATTATTCAACAACTTTCATCTATGAACTTAAGGTAGTTGTTTCGCGACAATACCAGCAAAAAGTTAATGCTCAAGTATATAGAACAGTCAATAAGGATTCATAGTTCATAAGGCCAACACTTTTTGCTGTTTTTGTACCAAATCTAGCCAATCCCGTGCTCGTTTGAGAAACTTGGCAACATTGAAAGAGATTGAATATTTTTATACATGACATTAAAATGACAGATAAAATGAATGATAAAATACATTTTAAAGGTCGATTTATTAATCAAAAAGTTCTAAATAAACGATTAAAAGCTGTTGCGGTAATGAATGAGGGGAAAAAACGAAAAAAAATGTGTACTAAGAGTGCTAATGTAGGTACCCGAATAATTGAAGTGGGCGAGTTGGCGAATAACCTAACCTGTTGTCACTGTCAGAAAGATATTTTATTAAAAAATATTGTTGGTGAAAGGCGATTAGGTTTGAACTCTATTTTTTCAATAAAATGTCAAGATTGCTATACATTAACTCATGTCAGTACTGGAAAGAAACATACATTTTGGGTGGTTAGTTTTTGTATTTTTAAACTTCTAGGGGGTCCGCTGATTATGTGTACAAAATTTGGTTCAGTTTGCTAAAATGGCCTAGATTTCGCCCCCCCCCCCCCCACCATTAATTTTGGCCCCAGAAAAAAATATTTTCATTATTATAGGTTTATTTTATTGTATATTTCATTTTTCTTGTTTTTTTTTTTTAGTTTGAAAAGATTATAATTTTAAATTTTAACCCCCCCCCCCCTTAATTTTGGGTCGATATGCACCAAAATCTAACCAGCTCTTAATGTCAATGGACCAAAACTACGTGTGAAATTTGGTTTCGATATTCACACTAGTTTTTGAGCTAGCTCGTCCACAAAAATTTGGTAACGCACAGACTAACTAACAGACTAGCAGACATTTTGAGAAAACAATTATTATTTCGAAAAAAAGAAGAAAAAAACGCTTATTTCATGCACGATCACAATACTTGACCATACACCCTGTATGGTAAAGTAAAAAATGATTAGCCATACCCTTATCCAGAAAAAAAATTAAACTTATATACTTTAAAGAGTGAACTAATAATAATAAAAATAATAATATTTTCAAAAATTTCTATAAATATCATTTTGTTATTTTTTAACAAATGTAATCAACGCCTACGTTACATCTTATGAAAATTATAATTTTGAAAAAATTAGCGCTCGCGCGCTTTCTACTTTTTACTCCCTCTTTCGCTGGTTTAATAAATGCGCTGTTGTCAAAATGTTTTTAGTGAGAATTTTTTTATATACATTTTTCATTATTTATTCCTTATTATCTCAGAAACTGTGTTGTAACTATGAATCAAACTTGTCTTAAAATATGTATTGGTTATTGTTTAATGTTGGTTTAGTTTTTTATAAAAATTGTACGAAGGGTTTCTTAATTATAATTAAATATGTATGTAAACTTTCCGATATCCCGTATAGTGCAATGCTAAAGAGCCCGAAAAAATCGATTTTTGAAATTAAATATCTCCGGAACTCTATTGTTCATCAATTTCGTTTTGCCACCAATCGATGCACAAGTATTTCAATAATAATATATCTAAATTTCAGAAAAATCCTACGAAAACGCATTTGGCGGAACAACTACTGTTGGAATAATATAACAAAATGGCAAGTGAGATAAAGAATATCAGAGGAATTCGAAGCGGAGTTTGTGTATTCAAAGAGATTATGGAGGTCGGGTTAGCCGGGCGTAAGGATCCAGGGGGGGCGGAGGGGGCGATCGCCCCCCCATAGAGGCCCGTGCCTGGCAAAAAAATTTGTAAAATATGTGTGTGTGTGTGTGTGTGGGGCGTCTCTGACCCCCCCCCCCCCCCCGGTTGGACAATTCGATCGCGACACACTTCCGATAAAAGTAGATCGGGTACCTTATATACATCTACCCCCCCGCATAAAAATTCCCGATCCGCCCTTGAGCCTACCCGACCCCCCTTTGTTGTTTTTAATTCATTTTTATTTAAATTTCAGAAAAAATAAAAATGAAATTTCATTATTGTATTATGATTTGATGTAAAAAATTAATTACCAAAATGCCTAGAGAATTCAAATATTTATTAAAGACCAGACATCAAAAATAAACTCGGCTATAAAAAACGAACCATAAAACCAAGATAAATAAAGCAAAAGCGAGAAAATAAACGATGGTACAATTTTACACCCTCTAACTGTAAATCCCAGTAAAAAAATATTCTCCGGGCGTTTCGATCTAAATTTATTTTATTTATTATCCCATGATGTTCTGAGATTGAGAAATTCCAAAAACTGTTCACCTGCCAGTATTCCATTTCCAATTCAATAAAATAAAATATTTAATGAAAATAACTTATTCAATAATGTTCTTTGTGCAATTGAGGCCCTGGCAAGTTCAACAACCGCCCCGTTTCGGTCCCTTTATGCCTCTATTCTCTGCTACATTACATTCATGTCACTTGGGGTTGAGTTGTTTTGAATGGTTTAGGCTGCCTCTCTTCTCCCCTCCTTTAATAAAGCTTCAATAGAAGCTGAAGGAATTTTCAATTAGGTTTTGTTTGTTAACGTGGCGAGTAATAATTATGTTTTAGAAATGCCAAGATTTGTCGACAAATTTCAAAGAAAGAGTCAAATGATTAAAATCAGAAAATTAATTCAAATGCTTGAATCAAAAATGAATCTATTAAATGAGTTCACTAATAAAAATATATATATATACACCTATAATTTATTTGTTTGAGACTATAGCTTGAGAGGTTTTACCTTCATCGTAAATCGTTTAATTAGAAATATTTTATCTGTTATTTCTCATAAGTTCAATTACACGATTGTATATAGAAAAATTTGTTTTGTTGTTATAGAAAGCCAACTATATATAACAAGCGATTGCTTGGTATAACAACAAAACGATTTGGTTTATATCTGATCGAGTAATTGAGGTAATTGAGAAATAACAGATAAAATAGACATTTCTAATTAAAAGACTTTTGAAGATACAACCTTTGAAACCATAGCTTCAAATAAATAAATTATATATATATAAATAAATACAAATCTTCTAAAAACCAACCTTCAAACGTTTAGTAGAACTCAAACGATTAGGGAGAATTTCTCCCTTTATCACTGAAAATACTAGTGTTGATTTAATATACTCGTAAGTATTAGATAAAAGAACTTTATTTTATTTTATTTTATTTACATTTCACAAATTAAAATTTCCATTGAAAAAGGGGGAAATTTTTTCAAAACTTTTGTGTTTTAATAATCGTTTGAAGAATGTTTTTTAAAAATATTCGTATTTATTTACCTATATTAATATAAAAATAATCAAAAATTAAATAAAATTAAAAAAAATTAAGGTCTATTTTTTCGACACCATCCCCTGAATGAAAAGTCACCGCCCGCCACTGATATCTATAAATAGTAAATGATATCCAATAATAATTGTAGTTAAATTGGCTCGATTTCAAAATGTAGTATACATTATATTTCATTCTCATTATATTGTAGGACCCTTTTAAAAAATTTATCATACTTAACAAAGAGATACAAAGAGGTTGTCCTCTGCTTGATGCAAATAAACATACACAAATATATATCGAAATTATATATCTGTATATATATATTATTTATTTGTTTGAGACTATAGTTTCGAAGACTTGGTCTTCATCATCAGTATTTTTAATTATAAATATTATTTTTCATCAATCAATACCGTATGGATATTGAAAATTTTCGATCTTTACTTAGCTGGGAGCCAGTTAAAGTTAAGTTTTAAGTCTTCGAAACTATAGTCTCAAACAAATAAATAATATATATATATATATACAGATATATAATTTCGATCTATATATATAAAATTCTTTGCCCGATACACTCACTCACTCATTCACTCATCATCAAAACAGCCAGAACCACTGGACATAGAAACATAAAATTTGGAGAGGATATTACATCTATGACATAGGGGCTCACTAAGAAAGGATTTTTCGAAATTCGACCCCTAAGGGGGTCAAAGGGGCCAAAGTGTGTTTTCACTGATTAAGCGATATCTCTTAAGGACAATAAAATATCTATTTGCTTTTTACTTATAAAAATACTAAATTAAAATATCTAAAAACAAATTTAAGGATTTTTTGAAATTCGAACGCTAAAGGGGTCAAAAGGGGCAAAATATCTTTGAAATGTGTTTACACTAATATGCATTTTCAATTAAGAACGATAAAATATCTACTTGATTTTTACTTAATAAAATTCTAAATACAAATATCTAAAAAGTAATTTCAGGATTTTTTTGAAATTCAACTCCCAACTATCCAAAATGTGAGTGGGGGGCAAAAATTAAAACTCTCTCCTAATTTGATCAAATTTTGTAAAGTTATTCTTTATTACTTTAAGAAACTATTCCTGTAAAAATCAACTATCAATATTGGCTGTATGGGGGCGAAGGGGGGGGGGCAAATTATAGAAATTTTTAGCTTTTTAGTACAGTTACTCTTTAGAAAACTGTGGATTATTTATTTGCAAATATTTAAAAAATAATTTAAAGATTTTTTGTAATCCGACCCCTCCCTTCAACTATCCAAAATGTGAGTGGGGGCAAAAATTAAAACTCTCTCCGATCTTGATCAAATTTTGTAGAGTTATTCTTTATTACTTTAGGAAACTATTACTGTAAAAATCAACTATCAAAATTGACTGTATGGGGCCGAAAGAAGGGGGGGCAAAATATAGAAATTTTTAGCTTTTTTGTACATTTACTCTTTAGAAAACTGAGAGTTATTTATTTGCAAATATCTAAAAAATAATTTTAACCTACCAAAATATGAGTGGGGGCAAAAATTAATACTCTCTCCTATATAGATCAACTTTTGTAATGTTAGTTTTCATCAATAGACAAAATGAGTGAGTGGGGCAAAAGTGGGGGCAAAATATTACAAATATATATTACAGACCTAATAATCACATGCCGAGACGCCGCCCGCCAGAGGCATCTGCCCGGAGGGCCGAGCTGTAGGAGGGCGTGCCGAAGGCATGCCTGGAACAGCTCGTATATATATATGTGTGTATGTTTATTTGCATCAAGCAGAGGACAACCTCTTTGTTTCTCTTTGTGAATCAACAACTCTGTTACTCTCGGCAAAACACAAACTTTTCAATTATATCATACTTGATTCTTACGATAACAAATTTGTGTCGATTTTCATTTTCACGGTGGTTGATTTCAAGAGAATTGAATCAATAATTTCCCCCGTGCGTCTTGAATCCCATTTGGCTATCGTATTCAAATTCCACGTTCAAGATAGCTTTGTTCGGAAGATAATTGGATCAGATACGCCATGACAACTAAATATACAAAAATACAGAAAGAAAGAAACGAAAAATGCTATGTCGACTTTTTAGCAAATGCAAAAAAAAGGGGGAGGGAGAGGGAAAAAAGCGATAAGGGGTGTAGTTTTATTTAAATTGTAAATTAAATTCGTTCGGTCGTCAGATTTGGCCCCGACTGTTTGCATCCGAGATGGACTGCTGAATGAAAAGTCCTATCCGCCCATTGCTCAACCCCCCACCCACCCTATCTCTAAGCCCCCACTACACAACCCCTTTCGACCCTTCAATTTGGCAAGTGTAACGAATGCAAGACCGAAATCCATGTACGGACGGATTTAGCTGCAGAATTCAATTTGAAAAATAACAAAACAAAATATATACATATATATGTAACAGAAAAAAATCTATTATTAATTTCAAAAATGCAGATTTTATTATTTTAGTGATAAAAAGAGACAGAGAGAGAGAAAAAAAGGGGCACAAGTTAATAAAAGTTAGATACGAAACAAATCCTATTTGGATTTTCAATTAGTAAATAAAACAAAACAAATCAAAAAAATAAACTAAATAAGTAAAGAAAGTACACTGTAATGCTGGCGGTTTAAATAATTCTGAAATTTTGAAAAATAATTATTTTAGATTAATTTATTTAATAGAAATTTAGTCAAAATTTTGAGTGTTAAATTGCTCTATGATAATGGTGGTGGGAATCAATTCTCTTTGATAATTAAAAAAATTTTTATTGTTAATTAGAGACGTTTCGTTTTTTTTAACCTTTTCGAATTGTCAATACATATCATTTTTTTCTTATAATAATTATTATTTTCACTTTTTTGCAAACTATCATTTCTCAATGAGTGAAGAAATTTTAAAATAATTTATTAATTTCATTTGGTAGATACTATTTTAGTTTTGTAGATGTAATATAAAAAAATAATAGAATAATAATTGGGATGATGGGGTTTGCTTGTTAAGTAAGTATAGTGGGAGATTTAAAAGAAACATAAAGAATCCTCTTAATTAATTTTAAATAATTGGACCGTGTAAGCGTAAGTTTAAATAATTTCTATGACTTAGCCTGTAAATTCTGCAGTTTAATAAATCATTTCATTAAGATTAAATTGAAAGTTTTTTGCCGAGAGTAGCAGAATTTTTATATATTGAAGGAGACAATAAAAGAGTGTGTCTTCTGCTGGAATTATAAATTTTATTTATTTATTTATTTTATAATTAATATATATTATATTTAATAAATAAAGAAGACACACTCTTTTATTGTCTCCTTCATTATGATTATTTTTAAATGATTTATTAAACTGCATAATTTGCAGGATAAGTCATATAATATATATAAATTATTTAAACTTACGCTGTCCAATTATTTAAAATTAATTGCAAAATGGAAATTTTTAATTTTATCGAACTTATAACCCCACTTATAAACCCCCCCCTTCCCCGTTGGTCTCGATCCGTATAGATCATTTTGGCCAGTGAAATGTAGTTATATAATTTTAAATTACATTAAATATTACATTAAATATATTATATTGATTATATTTATATATTACATTAATAACATTTATATATTACATTAAATCTTTTTAATAGCTATTATATGTTGAATCACGAACTTTGCTAATATTAAATCTTCAGGGATATACGAGAGAAGAATATTCATATTTGTTGGTAGGGATATATTATCTTGAATGTTTATTTAAAATTTATTTATTTTATCACTATTGTTTTTGCACTGTAGGTAGATATGATTAACATCCCCTATGGATGTTTGATAACACTCACAATAAGGGTTATCTCTGAGACCGAATTTGTGAAGGTATTCATGTGTTAGTGAATGTCCATTTCTAAATCTTATGATATGAACTGTTAGCCTTCTAATGGCCGGTTGTATGTCGCAAAGTAAATGCTTTTTACCCCTAACAAACGGTAGATGGTAAATGGAGATACTGGGATCAGTGAAAGTGCCTGTCATCTGATTGGTAGATGGTAAATGGAGACACTGGGATGGCCAATCAGATGACAGGCAGTGAAAGTGCCTGTCATCTGATTGGCCATCCCAGTGTCTCCATTTACCATCTACCGTTTGTTAGTGGTAAAAAGCATTTACTTTGCGACATACAACCGGCCCTAAATGTTTTTATAATTTCAAACCATGGTGTTATTGGTATCCCGGCATTATATTGTGAAGGTATTTTCCTTTATGTTGGCTACTGGAGTCCCAAAAGGATTTCCAGCACCACAAACCGTCGTTTTATTTTGTTTCAACTACCAAAACACAACCATGTGAACCCCAATTCTCTCTTTACGATCAACAAATTCAACGGGATTCAATGGAACCCCATTAACAAAAATTCTCTTATTTATACTACAAATTTCTCTTAAACTTAGATAAATTAGTTTTAATTTTTATTTTTAACCAAATGAACGCCAAAGTCAAATAATTTAATTAATAATTTCTGACTGTTAATTAATTCTACAGATCTAGAAATTATTTATTGTTTTTGATAAAAGAAAAATGAAATTGAACACCCGACAGGATTCGAACCTGTTATCGTTCTTAAATAGCCGAAGAATGAGTTAACCATCTACGCCACGAGCATTTTATTTTTTCATTTTCAAAAATAATAAATAATTTCTAAATCTGTAGAATTAACAGTCAGAATTTATTAAATAAATTTTTCAAGCTTTGCTTCTTTAAGCGCGCTCGGCAGGGTCTAAATGGGAAAAAGCGACCCCGTAAGATTCCCATTCCGCTACGATTCTGGGCTGCTGGTAGGGGAAGTGAGAGAAGGCGGGTGAAGGGTGAGGTCAGAGGTAAAGCTGCAGTAGCTATTAATGGCACAACCGTTCAGACAGCTCTTAGGGCCGGTTGTTTGTCGCAAAGTAAATGCTTTTTACCACTAACAAACGGTAGATGGTAAATGGAGCCATTGGGATGGCCAACTTTCAGTGCCTGTCATCTGATTGTCCATCCCATTTGCTCCATTTACCATCTACCGTTTGATAGTGGTAAAAAGCATTTACTTTGCGACATACAACTGGCCCTTAGAATATCTATTTCGAACTTGTTGCCTTTATCGTCCGAAACATTGCATTTGTACAGATCGCTTTTTAGATATGTCAAAGTACTCATCATTGATGAAATAAGTATGATTACTGCGGAACTTTTATGTAAAATTGATTTGCGATCAAAACAAATTACTGGAAACCACTCTGCAGATTTCGGAAACGTAGATATTATTTTGATAGGAGATTTCCGACAATTGCCACCTGTAAGAGCTACCCCAATTTATAAGCCGGTTAGAACCCGCTTAGTTGGGCCATATTTATGGAGAAAATTAAAACCATCTACAACTAAATATGGAACCACCATTGATGCAGTTTTTTCAAGATATTCACAAAATATTGAATCACAAATTTACATGTCTTATTTCAGTTATCACAAATCTATAGTTTCTAAGATACAAACATAATAGATCTCAATTGTTTACATATTTTTCAATGCATATTCTGTAAATTTTTTTAGAATTTATTTATAAATATATTAATTGATTTTTATTCAATATTTTTTATTTTTATTATTTTATTATTTGTAATCAATGGACAATGCATATCAACGACGAAAAAGCAAGGTTTCTACCGACAGTCCCATGACTGTCTGTATTTTTGACTTTCGCGGTTGATTTGCTTAAAAATCTTTTCGCTTCTGAATAATAATAATTTGAATATCATTTGCCAAAATTTTCAAATAATATCTGGAAATATCAAAGCGGCTTTTGATGGATTACGATGATATATTATAGAATAATATTTTGTACTTTTTATATCTCTATCTATCTACTTTTTACCACATTAGAAGGGGGGAGTGTGGTTAATCTAAAGATCAAAAGTTTCGTTAAAAAGATTCTCCTGCCCTTAGAAGGGCGGTGACAATTCGCCAAGGCCGAAACCATGGACCTTAACTGCTTTTCGAGAGAAAGATTTTATCCACTTGTCAATTTTGGGAACCAGTGGAAAATTACAAAAACCCTATCGAAGGGGCGGAGGGATGAAAAAAAGGCTCAAAGATTGGCCCTGGATGACGGAGAAAAAATATATACAAGTTTGTTTATATAAAATAGCTTGGAAAAGCATATGAAAAAATACTCTAATAGGTTCTAATAAATTGACGAGTCGGAAATGGAATTTATTTAAGTGGAGAGGGGTATTTTATTTTATTTTATTTTTTTCTTCTATAGAAACGTTGCCAAGAAAAGAAAATACGAGAATATTTATTAATATAGAAAAAGGATTTTTCTTATTTTTTAAAAAAGAATATTCATTCGTAGTTTAATAAGAATTATTCTTTTTAATAAAAATAAAAAATATTTGAATATCTTTTGTTCATTTTTGTTATACTTTAAAATAAAAATAACAATATAATAATAGTTTTATCCGGCAGCAATGCTAGAAAATGCAATAAAATCAAATATAAATATGTAATAATAACCTGCCACATAGTCCGCAACTTCCTTAATTAATACATTATCTGAAATCGGCGATCGTGCAAGGGTAAATTTCCTTTTCTCCGTCCGAGCCTAATCCTTAGAATAGAAAATAACTGGCAGGCTAGGTGAAAGTTTGCTAGCACTAGTGCTGAGTATTGGCTAGTTGTATGTCGGTTGGTAAAGTCTTTGTAAAAGTTGACAAAGGTTAAAATCTTAGAATTCAATTTGTACCTCGGTGGGATAGCCAATCAGATGAAAGTGCGTGTCATCTGATTGGCCATCCCGCCGGTCACAAAGTGTTTTACCCTTTGTCAACTTTTACAAATACTTTATCAACAGACATACAAATGGCCCTAAGTGTAACATACAGATGAAAGTGCGTGTCATCTGATTGGCCATCCCGCCGGTCACAAGGTGTATTCTAAGGTTTTACCCTTTGTCAACTTTTACAAACTTTACCAACAGACATACAAATGGCCCTAAGTGTAACAACTTGGATAATAATAATAAAGATAAGAAGATCCAATGAAAATCACTAGAGGTTGTCATCTATTAGATCCGAGATAGAATGCATATTTTTAATTATATGTCAGAATAGCTGTTTTCACCCCCTAGCGAATCGAACCCAATAATCAGAAATAGCAATTGGATACCCTGTGAGGGGGTGGGCACAACCATTTATCCTAAATATTAAATTCTCGGAGAAGCGGGTCATTCATTCAGTTAGTAATATAGATTCCGCGTCATTTCAGCCCCCGACAAAATATCCCCCTACAAAATATCCTGCAGACAAAATATCTCATGACAAAATAACCCTTCCCCTCGTGAATCTTATGAGCAAATCGACTCAGGTTCGGTTATTATATATTCAGTTGGCGTCAGCTATACGAACCCAACCGAGCCGAACTGAATATATATAGTATTAACCGAACCTCCGAAAGTTTGGTCCGGGCGGGGTGTGTTTCGGGCCCCCATTTTTTTTTCTATTCAAACACACATTGAAAACCGAACCAGCCAATCGTCGGGCGGGGTGTGTTTGTGGCTCCCATTTTTTCCTAATCAAACACGACAGACAGCAGCACTTTCAAACGGCTAATTAGCCGCCAAAATATGAAAGTCTGTTTTTATTATTCAAAACTATGATTATAAGCTTCTCACTTAATCTCTTTTGTATTCTCCCTTATACTGGGGAATATTTTGTCAGAAGTAATTATGTCGGGGGATATTTTGTCTGAAGGATATTTTGTCGGGGGCAAAATGTCGCGGTACCAGTAATATAATTATATACACATAGCTATTCAACAGTGGCATGCGGTGCATGGATCCTGTGGATGCGGCGCATCCTTAAAATTTCAAACATTTAGAGTATTTTCATAAATATCGACTTCAAAATTTCAGGATCTTTAAATTTTCAAATTATTATCCGTTATTTCAAATATTTCTATAAAAAACATTTTTTGGTTCTTAAAATGAAATAAAATTGTTGCATAGTTTCAAGGGGCAATTAAAGTGAATGATTTCCGAAAAGGGCGCGGATAGAAGGTTTGAAGTCCCTGCTTGGTATATTTTGCAGTTCAAGCATGTCAAAGACATCTCCATACGAGTTTTAGTCGAAGAAAAATTGTTCTCGCTGAGGAAATATTAAAATAGTAATAATAAAATAAAGGAATAAATAAAGATGATTCGGGAAATCTACTGATCCATTTTTAAAAACACTCAATATATAAGATCGGAAAAAACTAAGAGTGATATAGGCACATCTTAAC
The DNA here is from genome assembly GCA_024734495.1 of Forficula auricularia. NCBI lineage: Eukaryota > Metazoa > Arthropoda > Insecta > Dermaptera > Forficulidae > Forficula > Forficula auricularia. The sequence continues at coordinate 1,257,011 of JALMQS010000117.1, read as the reverse complement.
TTGCTTATAGAATAAGAATTAGGAAAAATTTAAGATATTCTTATAAGCCAGGCTGATTCATTGTGCAAAATAGTCAATTTCCATCTCAGGAACTGTGGAGTTTAAGTCACAATAATTAATTTCTGACTCTTACCCTCGCTCACACAAAGCAGTATCCGTTTAGGGGAGAATGTCCCAAAATATATTTTTTAAAAATCTAATGTTAAATTTGAAAAATAACAAGGTGATGCCGTATTTGGTGAAATTTCCAAAAAATTCGAAGATTAAAATAAAATTTCAAAAAATTAATGTTACTTTTTTAGACAGCCTCTTGGTTGAAAAGTCATCGCCCGCCACTGATGTATACCATATATACATATTATACATTACATATGAATGTATTTTCTTTCATTAAATACATTATAAGTTCATATTAATTGATGGTTATATTTATCTGCTCCAATTACACTACACTGACACAAATTAAACAAAAAACTTTCCCCGTAAAACTAACAATGGATTCCAGTCGAGTTTTATACTCTGTTTATCATGCAATTTCCTGATTTTGTACTACACGTCAGAGTTTTGAGATATATCGGTCAAAATGAGGAAAAGGCCATTTCGACCTATTTTCCAGTCCCAATAGATATAAGCAGAAACATTTGAAATTAAAATATTGTGTTGAAGTAATAGAAAACAGCTTCCTCTTTGATTTTCAAATTACCACTTGTTTTTAGCTCACTTAGAAATCGAGTTATAACTAAAAAACTAAGACCTTGTTTTTTTATCCATGTTTATTATCTTTTATAACCACGTAGTTTTAGTTTTTACGTCAAGAAAATATTTTAATTTCAAATATTGATGTTTAATATCTAATGAGACTTAAAAATAGGTCAAAATGACATTTTTCGTCGTTTTGACCTATAAAATCTCAAAACTCGACGTGTAGTAAAAAATCGGGAAATTGCATGATAATCAGCGTATAAAACTCTACTGTAATCCATTGTTAGGAGAGAAATTTTTGTTGAATAGTGTTATTTAACCAGTAAAGTAAAGTATTAACGGTTTTAGCAAATTTTCTTTTTGTTATGAACTCAAACGACCTTTTTACTTTGCCATACAGGGTGTGGTCAAGTATTGTAATTGTGCATGAAAAAAGTGTTTTTTTCCTTCTTTTTTTCGAAATATCTCAAAAACGGCTGAAACTATTTCGATTAAAAAAAAATTGAGCAAATTCATGGCATTTCGCTCTACAAAAAAGATCTAATAAGTGAACATCGAAAAAATTATATTTTTCGAGATAATAATTGTTTTATCAAAATGTCTCTTAGTCTGACTGGTTGTTAGTTAGTTTAGTCTGTGCGTTACCAAATTTTTGTGGACGAGCTAGCTCAAAAACTAGTTTGAATATCGAAACGAAATTTCACACGTATTTTTGGCCCATTGATTTTTTTTTTGTTTATTGGGCCAGGCAGGTGGGGGCCTCAACTAACAAGAAATATTTACATAGTCGGGTGAATTTAATTATAGGAGTATTTACATAATTATAGGAACATTTACATAATATATTTACAAATTTTTTTTCTTTATACAATTTCTAGTGCATGGCGATTTCCCTATAAGTTCTCCTGTTGAAGCTATAAAAATTCATCAAAGAACCCCTCATCGCCCTGAAGGTCATATCGCATAAAGTTCTCTAGGAAATTCCCAGGGCGACAAGGGGAGGCACCGCTTTATGCCAGCACACTCCCTTCCACGAGAGTGTGATGGCTTCAACTCTCACAGAACCCGAGCCCACCCCAAACCTTGCTGCAATGTTGCTCACCAGACTGGAGTTGCCCTTGTAATAATTGATTTTGTTTCTGTGGGCAACCCCCAGTCCGATTAAGAGCTGATTATATTGCATATCGGCCCAAAATTAAGGGGAGTGGGTTAAAAATTAAAAATCTAGGTCGTTTGAGCAAACTCAACCAAATTTCTTATACATAATCAGTGGACCACCAGAAGTCTAAAAATGCAAAATCTAATTGCCCAAAATGGGGGGGGGGTCAAAAAATGAAAATCTTGGCCATTTACCAAACTCAACCAAATTTTGTATACATAATCAGTGTGCCCCTAGGAGTCTAAAAATACAAAAACTAACTCCCTTCCCTTACATGATTATAAATAATTTTATTAAATATTAATATAAGTGAGGGGCAAGGTTGTATGGTAAAGTCAAGTGGATGGCCACATCAGAACACGTCAGCTTATTTCGGTTCTTTTCGAAAATCCGTACATTTTGATAATCCGGACAGGCTCCGGTCACAATTAATCCGGATTATTGACACTCTACTTCTATTTTTAAATGTTTTTCAAAACAATTCAAAAAATAAATAATCAGAATTCTTAATTAAATTTATAATCCAATTTTTGTCCATGCATATACCCTATTCAATGATCCGGCTGCCCTGTGAGCTGAGCTCGTCGATAGTGGTGAGTGAAAATGAATTATATAATTGATTAATTGCTATTGCATGTACTCGTTATTATTAACAAATTCCCATTACGCTATCTAAAATAATTACTAGTTCCAAAAACCAAAACCTTGATAACATAATATGAAGTGTAATTAAATCTCATCCACGCTATCCATTGATTAATAATCAAATTGACTCTTATTATTAATATATACTGCATTACTCAGAAATAGTATTAGGGTCTAAATTAAATGAAACGAGGACAAAAACAAACAAAAAACTCACTTTTCAATGGATTGGTGCCGGGGCAATATTAATTCAATCTAAATTTAATAAGAGTTCAACTCGAGTCCAAGTAAATCATACAACTATTTGAATCCGAACGCTCAATCATTTTTGATTAAAATTCAATCTCTCTATTAGTATTATAGAGTTTCAAACTATTCAGTGAAATTAATTTTCATCACCGCCCCTTGAAACTCGCCCCTCCACAGAGGGTATCTATCAACGACCGACATACACATATTCAAAATTCGGCTTTTGAAGTGATTATTTGAATTCATTGGGATTTAATATTTCAAATGGACAAAATATTTCAATAGAATTGGCTGGTTTTCATAGAAATGGGCTCATTTGTATACAACTTAATTAAATTAAGTAAAAAATAAAATAGAGCTGCTTCTTCAAATTGTTTTAAATAATAAAAAGGCCGTCCATAAATTACGTCACACAGTAAAGGGGGATATCAGATTTGTGACAAAATGTGACAGGGGAACCGGGAGATCTTAAAAATTTGGATGTCACAAAAGTCAAATTTAAAAATTAAAGGGTATAGAAGAGAGTGTGACGTCACAATAGAGTGACAGGTCAATTAAAATGTCGCAGAATGTGACATAGGGAGTGGGGGTCTAAAAATTTTGGAATTCGTGTGACGTAATTTATGGACGGCCCTTATAAAAATGGACAAGTATAAGGCGGAGTGGAGTACCGAGGGATTATTATTATTATTTTTTTTTGGGGGTGGGGGGGGGGGGGCGGATAGCGTGGTGGTAACCTTATTGAGCAAAATACTTAAAATTAAAAAAAAAAATAGATCTGCTTCTTCAAATTGTTTTTAATACTAAAAGTGTCGTCCATAAATTAAGTCACACAGTAAAGGGGGATCTCAGATTTGTGACAAAATGTGACAGGGGAGCCGGAGGATCTTAAAAATTTGGATGTCACAAAAGTCAAATTAAAAAATTAAAGGGTATAGAAGAGAGTGTGACGTCACAATAGAGGGACAGGTCAATAAAAATGTCACAGAATGTGACATAGGGGGTGGGGGTCTAAAAATCTTTAAATTCGTGTGACGTAATTTATGGACGGCCCCTAAAAAATGGACAAATATGAGTTGGAGTGGAGTAACGAGGGATCAATATTATTATTATTTTTTTTTTGGGGGGGGGGGGTGAGCGTGGTGGTAACCTTGATGAGCAAAATACTTAAAATTAAATTCGTTTTTACAGTATCTACTATGACAATGCTCATTGGAATTATTTAAAAAATGTTCGTACCTGGGTTTGGAAATATCGTTGGGGACAAAGATTTAATTCGAAATAAATTTTGGGAACCAACTTCTCGAAATTTCTTTAGTATATTTTCAATTCAATTCAGCGATGAATACTTCCGGGGCCCGAGATGAGGGGTGAAGCACCTGGCTTTCAAAATCTGACATTTTTTTAAATCGTTTTTAATCTAACTTTTTAGATATAGAATGTATTTATTTTTCTTCTTTTATATTAAAATATATTTATATGTATACCAGTGGCGTGCAGTCCATGGATGCTGTGGATGCGGCGCATTCCTACAATTTCAAAACATTCAGAGTATTTTCATACCGTGTCATAAAAATCTACTGTAAATTTTAAAAATAATGTAAAATTCTATGATGTCTTATTCGATGAAAAAGAAGCGACGAATAAAATTATATTTAAAAAAAATAGACGATTTATAATTAGAACTTTATTCACTAAATTGACTTATATAGTATTATATAATTATTATTAAATTGAGGCTTTACCGCCCCCCCCCCCCTGGTAAAATATCTGTGGAAGCCCGTGCGACAAAATATTAAAATAATACTCTTCCATGATATAAAGGGCACAAGTGTACGGCTTATCATTATTTCCTCCTCGGGGACAATGGACGACAAACTCCTCGCCTTTCATTATTGGGTATATAATATATCTATTCCATATTTAATTTATTCACTCAATGACAATTATTTACAAATTAATTAATAACATTTTTAAAATACATTTGAATTAAATATAAGATTATAACTCAAAACATAAGCTTTCTTATATTTTATTTTTATTTTTGTATTACCGGTTGCCTATAAACAGGCGTCCCCCATTTAGTTAAACCAAGTCGATTGGCGTTTTCTACTCTTAATCCAGTCAAGATGAAACTTTGTTTGAATTGTATCAAAGGTGATCTAGTTAAAATATGTATAGAGTGGTCTTTCATGGTCAAAATGGAAAAAAATCCAAAAAAATGCTAGTTTTGGGGAATTGGGAAAACAGAAAAAATACTCCAATTTTCAACTATCGATTAAGCACGAACGGTTGATTGGAACAAAAGCTAAATGATGAAATTTGTAGGAAACTTTATGATCTTTCATTTTAAATAGGAAGGTTATTTACGGAAAGTTGATAGTTTTTGAAAACGGAGATTTTTTACCTTTTTTTTTTGCATTTTTGACGAAATTTTATTAACAAGCCTCAAAAAACATAAAGGATCGAAGAAATTAGAACTAACCCAAAACTTTCCGGGTAAAAACAGAATTTAACTGGACTATTTACTTTAATAAAAAAAATTCCCTCTAAATATTTTGCTTTGTCAATTGATCCGGATACAAATTTAAAATATTTTAAGAAAATCAATCGTTAAAGCTTGATTTGGAAGGCTCCACTTGTCTCGCTGTATTACTGTCTTCATTGGCAGCTTAAATAATACAAATTAAAAAAATAAATTCTATTCGAAAACTCGAATAGGACAAATTGTTTAAAAAAATCAAATTAAAACAAACGAGATTCGTGAAATGAAACTCTATTCTAGTGTTGCTTACTGATTTCTCAGATTTGATCTACTCTTGAGATCGACAAAATTATTGTTAACAAAAAGTCATTGAAAATTAAATTGGCGGGAAGGAAATTATACTCCTGTTCGCTCCTGGTGCCCGGATATAAATTTTAAAAATTTCAAGATAATCAATCATTAACGCTTGATTTGGAGGCTGCAATTGGCTCGCTGTAAGACTGGCTTCATTGCCAGCGCAAATTATACAGATTAAAAAAATATATTCATTGATCTATTCGAAAACCCGAGTAGGAAAAATGGTTTGAAAAATTCATATGAAAGGAAACTATGATTCGTGAAATGATGAAATTGCTCACTGATTTCTTTCATTTAACCTACTCTTGAGAGTGACAAAATTTTTGTTCACAAAAAGTTGATGAAAATTAAATTGGCGATAAGAGAAGTACACTCCTGATTGTTCCTGGTGGCAGGATACAAATTTTAAAAATTTTAAGAAAATCAATGGTCAACGCTTGATTTAAGGCCCTAATTAGCTCGCTATGATACCGGCATCATTAGCGTGAAGGAAAGTACACTCCTATTTGCTCTTGGTATCCGGATACAAATTTTAAAAATTTTAAGAAATTCAATGCTTAACGCTGGATTTCAATGCTCCAATTGCCTCGCTGTAATACTGGCTTCATTGGAGGTAAGGAAATTACACTCCTTTTCGCTCCTGGGATCCGGCTACAAATTTTTCATGAATTTATAAAGAAATTTTTAAAATTCTATTGTTTGAAGACTCTCAGACTACGAAGATAGAGACGTTTAAAGATTTTAAAGACAAACAATTTTCAGAAATTTTAAAAAATCTTTTAAATTGTTTTAAAGCTCTCAATCAATTATTTACATAGATAGAGACGTTTAAAGATTTTAAATACAAATAATTTCAGAGATTTTTAAAAAATCTTTTAAATTCGATTGTTTTAAGGTTTCAGACCATTATACGGGGTGATTCACGGTCGATGGCACGTTAGACGTTTATGGATAACGGAACACAGGATTTTTCTGAAAATTTATCTCCTTACATTTTCTTACCTGTTCTATCGATCTAAAATATTTTCAGCATTGCGACGTTTCGGCTTCCATCGAAAAGTCGTAGCAACTTTATTTTTTTAAATAGAACACCCCGTATATTAACACGTTTTTAGAACCGCCCTTTTATTAAAATACTTTTTTGTTAATTTTGCCCTATACCTATCTCTATCGGTTTTCGAGATAAAAAATAATTTCTGTTAAATATGGTCCAAAACATGGCCCTAACTAAACTTAAATAAATTAGTGCTCTCAATTCATGAAAAGTTGATATTTTGGTGGTAGTTTAGACAGACCCGAAGTATTTAATTTACGTCGAGAAATCGACTCCATATTATACAGGGCGTGCTAAGATTACTATTATTTCCGTTATTCATAAAAGGAGTCAAAAGTTCATTTTTTCAAATGAGACCCCCTTTATATTAATTAATAAATTGAAAGACGAAGAAAAAACGATATATCATTTCCTTATACCTAATACATCAAGTTTACTTAATAAAGCCGCTTTTTCGTGAAAAATTACTTTTTAATGAATTTAATTTTAACTAACCATGGAAATCTCAAGCTTATGACAGTTTGTTGATTATTTATAAGTAACTTATAAACAGTTTATTAACGATGTTCAAAAAATCTTCCAAAATGATCCCAAATATTGATTATTCAAACGAAGTTCTTATAGTACAAAATAAATAACTTCATAACTTCGTTTGAATAATCAATATTTGCGGTCCTTTGGGAGATTTTTTTGAACACCGTCAATAAACTGTTTATAAGTTTTTTATAAATAGTCAACATACTGTCATAAGCTTGATACTTCCATGATTAGTTTTCCATAAACGTCTAACGTACCACCGATCGTGAATCACCCTGTATATATATATATTATAGTTATAAATTTATATGACTAAAATACATAAAGAATATAGAAATAATATAGGATCAGACGACGTTCAGAAGTTGCACGATACTAACAGACGCACCAACGATTATATATATATATACATCTATATAAAGATTTTTAACTCCTAGTCCTTTGACTTAATAAGTTCTTGAGGCGAAATAAACCATTGGGTTTCTAGTGGCAATAGAGTATCCGATAATTAAAAGAAAATTTTAATTAATTTTCTATTCATATCTTAGAGTGATGTATCCAACAAAAACGTTAGAAATAATTATCTATTAACGCCTTGAATGGTTAATTAAAAAAACATCAAGACAATTTTTTACGCTTTTTCGCTCTTTTTCAAATTAAAAAGTACTTGTTGAATTTCGAGTTAACCTGCTCTTTTGAGTATTATTTTCTTTTTTAAAGAGAATTCTTTATAAAATCTTGATTATAATAATAAATAAACCCCGAATGGTTTTTATTAATTTCAAAGCTCTATTGAGATTGCATCCCCTTTTTTCGACGTCTACCTTCATAGGGAAGTGCTCTTTTCTTCTTTTCTCGAGCGGCTTTTGCCCTGAATGGACTCACGTTCCACCCGGAATTGCCCTGAAGAATTGAGCTGTGTTGTTGAGAAAGGGAGAAGTCATAGAAAGCCCTTAACACCCACGCCCTTTTATTGACGAAAAATACAATCGAACAAGATTGATTCCGGCAACGATTAGCACCTTCGTTGAATTTCAATCGCATGGTCTGATTTTATTTTATTTCTCCTTTGAGCCCCCCCCCTCCCCCTCCATCTTTCTCAAGCTGAGTGCCCCACTCTACGAAATTAGTTACATAATTTAAACGAATTTTTCAAACATAAATTTTTTTCATAAAGTGAAATCAATGAGATTATTCTTGATTCCCTTCTTGATGCAAATATACCATACATACCATATAGACAAATAGAGTATATATTTTTTTATTAAAATTGACCTTGTCCGTTAGAACATTTTGGTCACCGATACGTAAAATACATATTTTTTTTTACAAAATTATACATAATAAATATAAGTAATACAAATTTTAATTCAGTTACAATTTTAGCATTTATAATTAAATTTTACATATAATTATAATAAATATAAGTACCTAAGTAAAACAAATTTTAATTAAATTATAATTTTAGCATTTATAATTAAATTTTAAATAATTATTGTAATAAATTTAAGTAATACAAATTTTAATTAAATTACAATTTTACTATTTATAATTAAATTTTACTTAATAATTATAATAAATATAAGTAGGTAATTCAAATTTTAAATAAATCACAATTTTAACATTTATAATCAAATTTTACTTAATAATTATAATAAATATAAGTAGGTAATACACATTTTAATTAAATTACAATTTCCCATTTATAATTAATTATAATTATAGTTTAATTAAAAGGAAGATAATTAAATAATTTTTCCTAATTAAATTATATATCTAACAATAAATCGGCTGAAGTCATTGTGGTAGTTTAAATAGGAAATAAGAATTAATTGACAAATATATTTAAAATAAATACAAATCTTTGAAAAAAAATCAACAAACGTTTAAGCTTGAAATATTTTTAAAAAATTTTAATTATAAAATAATAATGTAAAAAAATTATTTCCCAGGAATATAAAAATATATTATCTTCTAAATATTCTAAATGATATATAAAATGAGAAAAACTCCAATTATAGAAATTAGGTGATTTTTTATATGACAAATCATTGAAAATATGACGTCGTTTTGAATTTATTTTTATCTTAATGGCTTTCAATAAATTCGGCACCTACGGTTTTTTTGCACCGTAATCGACATTTTAATATTAAAAATAATAAATGATTTTCACTTGCCATAAAAGCATTAAAAATATTTTAAATTTATTGACACCTAGAAATATTATTTATCTACCGAAGACAATCTAGTAATTATTTTTAGAAAAATTATTAGTAATAAATTAACTCACAGAAAAAAATTGATTTATCTTTTAGATTGACAAAAGGTGGTATGTACTAAATGAGGATTGATAATTTGAAAGAAAAATTCCATTATTTACTTTGAATGGGAAAAAGTATTTTTTAGCAAGAATTTAGCAAAGAAAAATAGATAAAAATTCAAAATGTACGAATCATCGAAAAATTGTTTAAAAAAAAAAAGATATTTTATCAATGAGTTTTTATATTAACTAAGAAAAAATTTATTTACTTTCTCAATTATATTATTCGATTCAACAAATTCGAGTCATTCATACATACTATTTCCTTTTGTTTTTTACTTTAATACAAAGTTCATGTAGCCAGCTGGTATCTGATTTGTTAAATTTGTAAATGGGTTTATGTATGTGTGGGTATAATTGGTGTAAGATTCAGATTATATTCATGCAAATTTTGGCAGTGTTCTAAAAATTTTATATTATCAAAAACTAATCTCAATTTCAGTTATTTTTTATAAAAAATAACAGTCAAAAAAATTATTTGTAGTATTGGCATATCATAGAGTTGAGTGGAGACTTATCGTTGCATCAAACCAGTCTTAGGAATTTAAGCTCGTTGAAAATGATGATAAAATTATAGGATTTAAAAATTATATATTTTTTTTTTTTTATTTTTTTTTATAAATTTTATTAAACCAATTATTTTACATTAATTAATGTATACCATGTATTTTAGCTTCGATTCCGGAGATTGCTTCTCCACCATCGAGTGTCCTTATTCATCTTTAGTCCTTGTTTTTAATAAGAGGAAAAATCTAATTAGATAAAAAAACCTCTTTTCCGATAATTATTTCAATTCCATTATTCCCCAATCAAGTCGATTGGATCTCCTCACCCATCTCATTTAAAAATTATAAACAATTTAAATTCATAAATATAGACATTCTCTCGAAACATTTGCGGGTTTTAAATGAACGTTTTAAGATTTTTTTTTTTTATAAAAGATTTTATTTATTATAATTTCGATTATTTGCTCATAAGAATTGCAGATTTACGTTATTTCGTCATTGATCATATCATCAGAACTTGACCAAATTAATATGGGACCACCCCTAAGATACCCCCTTTCCAATAAAAAAAGAATCATCGAAATCGGTCCACGTGGCAAAAAGTTCTCGCTGAATATACATAAAATAAATAAATAGGCATCTTGACTATCTTGGAGCTATACTGATCGAAACGCAGAAAGAATCATTAAAATCGGTTCATAAACAAAGAAGTTATGCATGAACAAATATAACAAAAAAGGTCCAATACCAATGAAAAAAAGGACCAATCGGAAAATATACTGAACCCAATGCAAAAAAAATCATCAAAATCGGTTCACAATTGGCGAAGAAATAAGATAACATATATATAAAAAAAATTCAGTCAAATTGATAACCTTTTTTGAAGACGGTTAATAAAAAGTAAGGAGATTTTTGAAATTTCGGACTCCCTAAAGGTATTTTATCATTAGCCCGATTAACAAATTTGGTACTTGGGTTTGAGTCCCGAAAGAGTAAACCCTGCTGAAATCTAAAATAAATATAGCTAATATCTTTTTTACTTTATTTTAATTTATTTTTTCTAAAGAAAATTAAACTAAATGTAATGAAATAGTGAATATTTTTGGATAAATAATAAAAAAATTATTTATCTTCTAATGTATTTTAGAAGAGCGAATAAACTATTACTATTTTAAATGGCATCGTTAAACATTGTTTCCAAAGAGATTTTTCTTCATTTCACGTTTTGGCTTCTTAATATGAATGTTAAGAATAAATTTGAACAATTCAAGAAGAACATAAATTGAGTACAAATCACAATATTCAAAAAATAAAATGTTTACGAGAAAGCTATTAAATCTTTTTTATGGTATTTTGGGGAAAGCATCTTGTTAACTGTTATGGAGAGTATTTTCCCTAATACTATTACTATTCCTCTTGGAAATTATAATAATAAATCAATCGGTAAGTATCCAAGGACTCAGGACAGAAATTGAACTTGTTCGGCGGAAGCCTTAGATATTTTCTACTTAATAAATACATCTTGTAGAAGGAAACCACCGTAGAAAGGAAAATGACTCTGGCGACAAAAAAAGAACAGAGAGAAAAAAGAAAGATGGAAGGATGGATGAGTGGGTTGGCGAAACTCGAACTAGAGTTTTTACAGCCACTAAACAAGAGGGAAAAAATCCTCGAAACCGTCTATTCTACGATCACTTGCATCTATTAGCAACAGTGGACAGAAAGACATTCGTATTGTGGAAAGTAATCTGGGTAATGGAAAAAAGGTAATTTACTGAGAAACCTTGATTTTCAATTTATAACATTTCGGTTGTTTTGGTTTTGTGATGTATATTAAAAGAATTATTAGCAACGTCCTGAACATGTTCGGGATCATTTTAATTTACCATACAGGGTATGGTCAAGTATTGTAATCGTGCATGAAAAAAGTGTTTTTTTTTCCTTCTTTTTTTCAAAATATCTCAAAAACAGCTCAATCTATTTTGATTAAAAAAATTGAACAAAACCATGGCATTTCGGTCTACAAAAAAGCTCTTATAAGTAAACAACGAAAAAATTATATTTTTTGAGATAATAATTGTTTTGTCAAAATGTCTGTTAGTCTGTTAGTTAATCTGTGCTTTACCAAATTTTTGTGGACGAGCTAGCTCAAAAAGTAGTGTGAATATCGAAACCAAATTTCACACGTAGTTTTGGTCCATTTGGATTAAGAGCTGCTTAGATTTTGGTGTATATCGACCCAAAATTAAGGGGGTGGGGTGGAAGGGGTTAAAAATTAAAAATCTAGGCCATTTGAGCAAACTCAACCAAATTTTGTATACATAATAAGTGAACCCCAGAAGTCTAAAAATGCTAAAACTAATTTCCTAAAATGAGGGGGGGGGGGCGTACGGTCAAAAAATGAAAATCTAGGCTCTTGTGCCAAACACAACCAAATTTTGTATAATTTTATTAAATATTAAATATAAGTGAGGTGCGAGGTTGTATGGTAAAGTCAAGTGGCCACATCAGAACACGTCAGCTTATTTGCCAATGTTTTCAAGTGTAAAAATAAAATCTCCTGAAAACTAAAAAAAAGTTGGTTTTTCTGATTTTTGGGAGGAAATGTTATTTTTACTCGTTAACAATATTGAACAAAAAGATCCCGAACGTATATCAGAGATTAAGGTTCTTTCGCGACAATCCATACAAAAGGATTTAGCCTCATAACCACTCTATAAATATGAACGGTGCTAAAATTTTAGGTTATTTTTTTAACGTGATTGTACTTTTTACACTACTATATTATCTTTATGAATGGATCGTTTCCAAGCCATTGATCTTATATCCACTCAACTAAAAATAATCGGCAAAATATGTTGTTTTTTTTTATTTTTTATTAAAACTGCCAAGTAAATAATTTCATTTTTTTTTAAGTTAATCCTGATATATATTTCTAACAAATATTAGTTTTAAATCAATGAAAAAATATAAAATAATGGTAATTTTCCCACCCTTTCCCAATTTAGCAAATTTAAAAAATTTCACTTTTAATTGCAACTATTTCATGTTTGATGTGGTAAATTGTCTTCAAATTTTAACAGTGTGTTTATTATGCTGTTAATTACTTATATTCCAAGTTTCGAAGATTTCTTGAATTTTTGAATTTATGAAAGAACTACCTTAAAGTATTAAAATACTTTTGTAAATGTAGTGGCAAATTTATCTGAGTCGAATCCAAAAGCTGACAATGCACTGAGAGAAGTTCGATAAAGGCTGCAATCTTCACTTGCAGTCAGGAGTGAGAGCATTACCTGAATAATTTTTAAGAAAAAATTAAAACCGACTTCAAAAAATTAAATGCAACAAATAAAATACACTAAAAGGTATAAAATAATTATTATCTTATTTAGTTACAACTAAACGACGAAATATTAACATGAAATTACTTTTTGAAGTCGGTGCCAAACAAACTATATCTATAAGCGAGCGTACCCACCAAACGTAGTAAGTAAGATCCGTCGAGTGCGATTCAAAACAGGTATATGTTTGGCACCGACTTCAAAAAGTAATTTCATGTTAATATTTCGTCGTTTAGTTGTAACTAAATAAGATAATAATTATTTTATAACTTTTAGTGTATTTTATTTGTTGCATTTAATTTTTGAAGTCGGTTTTATTTTTTTCTTAAAAATTTTTATTTTTCTCTTTTTAGTGATGTTATTAATAGTGATCATATCATCAGAACTTGACCAAATTAATATGACAGTGGGGGTGTAGGGTAATAATTTGAAAATTTAGGCCCTTGAACTAAACTCAACCAAATTTTGTATACATAATCAGTGGGACCCGTGAAGTCTAGAAATGCAAAAACTAACTGCCAAAAATAGGGGTGGGGGGTCAAAAATTGAAAATCTAGGCCCTTGTACCAAATTCAACCAAATTTTGTATACATAGTCAGTGGGTCCACAGTAATCTAAAAATGTAAAAACTAACCGGCCAAAATGGGCGGGGGGGGGGGGGGTCAAAAAATGAAAATATAGGCTCTTGTATAAACTCAACCAAATTTTGTATACATAATCAGTGGGCCCCCATGAGTCTAAAAATGCAAAAACTAACCCTCATCCCCTACATGATTATAAATAATTTTATTAAATATTAAGTTGTAAGGTAAAGTCAAGTGGATGGCCACATCAGAACACGTCAGCTTATTTAAACTCAATACTATTCTGTGGAAACTCAGATTAGTGTAAAATATTGAAATAACTAATCAACACAAGTACTAGGAAGTTAATAATTTTTAAAGAGTTAGGTGTCGGTTCAAGGTGAAACATTTTCAATAATAAAAAAACAAATTAAAATTTTTTAAAAGTTTTGAGCACATTATCAAGAGTTAACATAGAAAACTATGTTGTGATGGGATTAAAACCCGAAAAATATGGTATATATTGAGAAAAAAACTCAAAACATATCGTTGCTGAGTTTACAAAACCTCGTAAGTCCGATTTTTGGTCAAAAACCTATTATACAAACGTATATACCGACCAACTTTTCACGACGCGTCTGTCTATTGAAACCTTAATATTATCTGATTAATAATAAAGGAATAAGAATATTATTATTTCAAATGGCTCTAGATGAAGTTTAGTAATGATCCGTTGCAGTTTATTTACTTTATCCATTGCGGACTTGAATTTTGATTATTTTTTCATTTAGAGATTTTTAACTAATTCAATTTTTTGCACGTATAAGAAAAAGATTGAATTATAAAATATAAATAAATAACTGTAATAATTAAAATCCTCAAAATGTAGTCGGAATTTGAATTTGACGTTGGTGCGCCTGTATTTAGGCAACATACTGGGCGCAGAAGAATGAAAGCTGCGTATAAGCTAGGCGCGTCCACTCGTTGATGGAAAACTCCAGAGCTTATCGCATATAATCATCAAGTACATTTATGAAAGGATAATTTTTACATAAGCTTTAAAGAGGTAGAGAATAGAAAAGGTACAGTTTACCTTATAAACATTCGAGTTTTCCCGATTTGCTGCCTTAGTTCCATTTTATTTAATCCAATACATGAATCGGTCTCGCGTCAACTTCAAAGGGTCTAAGTAAGACTACATGGACTTCAAATAGCCAGTGATATCTGATTACTAATAAAGGAATAAACATATTAATATTTCAAATGACTTTGGATAAATTTTAGCAACGATCCATTTCAGTTTATTTTTAAATTGTTACTCTTGGCACTGGTCCTGAGCATATTCAGAAAGTCTACCACGAACGAAGTTAATAATAGAGTAAATTAAAATTTAAAATAAGTGGCTATAATAATATTTTAAAGCATTTTCATTTTCTTTATTC
This sequence comes from Forficula auricularia, assembly GCA_024734495.1. Lineage (NCBI taxonomy): Eukaryota > Metazoa > Arthropoda > Insecta > Dermaptera > Forficulidae > Forficula > Forficula auricularia. The sequence goes on along the minus strand of JALMQS010000117.1, from coordinate 1,241,651 downwards.
CCTTTTCATTGAATAAATAAACACCGTTTAATTTTATTTCTAACCCTATTCTCTTTTAATTATCTGAATAATCGTCTCCTTAAATAGATATGAAATATGAACGTTGATGGATCAGGTCGTTAGGTTACGTTTTTGAATTATATTATACATCTAATTGAATATATAAATTCGAAATGGCCCTCTTAAGTCAGTCTCCGAGCTGCCTATTCCCTGAATCGATTTCAGAAGAAGAATAAGACGCCCAAGTCGACGACATTTTCCTACTAAATCCCATTTCATTTTCTACCATTTCACAGCCTCACCTAATTTCCGGCCCTTTCTCGTACCGGAAATAGACAAAAACACAAAAGAAAAAGGAGCACGCGGTTTGGTATGCTGCCACCGCAGCAAGGAGTTCAAAATGGCCGCCGTCCTCCTAATGATCCAACTCGAAATGTAAATGGACAGATGCAGCCATTAATTCCAACGATAGTCACTTTGTTCATCCATCCATTCGATTCATTTCTCTCCGTTAAGTGCAATGTCATGATGTTTGTCTAGTGAGCTCTGTCTACTGAAAGTTCAAGAGATTCACGCCATCAGCTGGGGTGAAGAAGAGAAAAATGGGAAATCATGGGTGAATAAGATAAAAAGAAAAACAGACACATGTAATCGAATAGTCGCCACTTTTTTGTCGATTTATCTCAATGGGGAGGCGCCGTTGTGGCCATTAACGAACATTTTCGTCTTTTTAACTTTCCATCCTCATCCGCTAACACTTCTTAAATCCTATTTCTTATTTATTAAAACTTTTTTGTAGAGCAGTGTCTCAAACTAGGGTACACGTACCAATGTTGGTATGTATAATATCCCCAGGTGGTACTCGTAATTATATGAAGCTTAAAAATTATTTAGTATTTAATAAGTTAGCAAAAAATGTTAGAAGAATAAGCTGACGTGTTCTGATGTGGCCATCCACTTGACTTTACCATACAATCTGCCCCCTCACTTATATTTAATATTTAAAAAATTATTTATAATCATGTAGGGGAGGGGGTTAGTTTTTGCATTTTTAGACTTCTGGGGTCCCACTGATTATGTAAACAAAATTTGGTTGAGTTTGCTCAAATAGCCTAGATTTTTAATTTTTAACCCCCCCTCCACCCCCCTTAATTTTGAGTCGATATGCACCAAAATCTAATCAGCTCTTAATATCAATGGACCAAAACTACGTGTGAAATTTGGTTTCGATATTCACACTAGTTTATGAGCTAGCTCGTCCACAAAAATTTGGTAACGCACAGACTAACAGACATTTTGATAAAACAATTATTATCTCAAAAAATATAATTTTTTCGATGTTCACTTATTAGAGCTTTGTTGTAGAGCGAAATTCCATGGTTTCGCTTAATTTTTTTAATCAAAATAGTTTCAGCCGTTTTTGAGATACTTAGAAAAAAAGAAGTGAAAAAACCACTTTTTCATGCACGGTTACACTTCTTGACTATACCCTGTACCCAGGTAACACACAATATCCCCAGAATATTCTAAGAAGTTATTTAAAGGACATATATATTCCAATTCTCTCCAGGAGATCCACAGAATATTTAAATGGGATTTAATCTTCTGAGAATATTCTTTTCCAAATATTCCAAGAATGCGCAAATAGGAATATTCCGGGAAAGGAAATTTAATGTCCTACACAAATATTTTAGTTCTAAGAAAATTCCCAGAATATCTACGAAGATTGAAATATTATTCACAGGATATTCCAATGTCCAGAGTAGATATTATCAGAATATTTATAGATTATTCTTGTGCTACCTGGGTATGGTAAAGTAATAAGCAAAAGGTCCTTCTGTTAACATTAAGCTATTTGCGTCATTCCATATCAGTTCACCCGGTCATGACACCCATCCCCTCAGATTTTGATGAAACTTGGCAGAAATGATTCTATTACTATCCTGATAACACCTGCAAATTTGCAAATTTATCAAGACCGGTTTAACTGAACCCATTTGTAAAAGAAAAAAAGGATTAGTAACATTTTTGGAGGGAATATTTGCTAGTCAATAATATAAACCATCTACAAAGTGGTTCGTAACATGGTAAGATATTGTTTGAGTGGTACGCAGAAAAAAGGTTTGAGAAGCGCTCTTCTAAAAAATAAATTTGTTTTTTAATATGGTATATGAACCGTTTATAATGAAAGTGGTGTTTCGAGAAAATTAAAGGTTCAATAAATAATCGATTGCTATGCAATTTCTTTTATTGGCCAATTTTAAATTGAATAAAGCATTTTTTTTAATTTTATATATTAACTAGTTATGAATAAAAAATTTACACTAAATTAATCACAGATTATGAGATTTCTCATTTTTTTAATGGACTTTCACCACTTTCAAAATAAACGGTCTTTATATAGGTACAATATATTTTGAAGGAGACAATAGAAGAGTGTGTCTTCTGCTGGAATTATAAATTTTATTATCAGAATTTTATACAGCAGAAGACACTCTTTATTGTCTCTTTCAATATACAAAAATTTTGCTACCCTCGGCACAAAAACATTCAATTTAGTAAAATATATAAATTCAAGTTTAATCTGATGCAATATACAAAAAACACTATTGCGTTGAAGAAATGGAAAAAGTGATTCTGGGCAAGTGAATAGGGAGAAGTTTTTTAACCGTTAAGAATAGTAGCACAACTAAGTTTTCTAGATGTAAGAAAATCACGAGAAATTGTCAACTACTAAATCAGAGGTATAGAGGCGACTGTGGGTCAGTGGCTAGAGTGTTGGGTCGCTGACTCGAAGATCGCTGGTTCGAGACCGAGTCTGGGCAGATAGATATTTTCAGTCGCCTCCTCTTGGAAAGTAATGGCAACCTACCAAGAGTATAATTGCCTAGTAACCTCTCCAAATTAGCCGTTCGGAACCAGCGTTAAAAAGTAGGTCCCATATATCTGTGTAAAACAACTAAACACACTCAGCACAGGTATATGTGGAGAGGAGCCGACACCCGTTTCGGGTATGGCACTCGAAGAAGAAGAAATGAGAGGTGTTATTGATGATTTTTATTATGTCAGAAGGATTGTACTGCATCCTATCAGGGATTTAACTCGAGTGAGGAAAATGCAATCCGAGCCAATGGCTTGTCCTCCAAAGGAAACATACCTGTCTGACATAATATAATATATCACAACCATTGCTACAAAAATTGTGTATCGTAAAAAATGAAATACACAGAATAATAAAATTATCCGATAAAGAATTTCATCAAAAAAAATTTGGATAACCTGATAGAAAGATCAAATAAGAATGGATATCCTCAAAAATTAATTACAACCATCATCAAAAAATATAAAAACATCATGAATAATTACAACAATCAAAGACCAGATCTTGTGCCACAAATAAAGTGAGGGTCAATTATATATATAGAAGGATTAGCTCAAAAGATTCAAGCGATGTTCAAAAAATATAATATTTACATTGCAATGAGACCAAAAAAAACATTATTGGGCATATATAATAACAAGGATAGATCTATAGGATTCAATGCTCATCTTGTAGGGTCTTAGAAGATAAAACAAGAGTATATTATGGATAAAGTTGTGGCCCTTTATGTGTTCGTTTGAAAGAACATACTTCAACTGTAGTTAAAAGAATTTGGTCAGTGCATTGGCCTTACATGCGGTTGACAACGGGAATTTGATGAATTTTGAAGATACAAAAATAGTGAACAGTGAGGGAGTCACATGGAAAAGGAAATACAAGAAGTGTATTTATATACAAATGAACATTAACAACGCCATAAATTACAAGCTTGATGTATTAAAAATATCCACTCTCTACACTTGTCTATTTGACAAAATTATCAAAATTTAGTTATAAAATTGTAAAAATTAACCAGCTTTTAATAATGTATAAAGATTTCTAGATATATTAAATTAATAAAATAAATTTTAAATGTAAAATTATATAAGATTGGAGTAATTTTTGAAGACGGACTGATAAGTGAATTAAGTGTATATCGATGAGGCAGTCCAAAAAAGAAGAAGATAATTTACACTATCTTTTTATTCATAAAACCGACGTTTCGGAGGCTATTCCCTCATTCTTCAGGGTTTTGATTAGTCAGTGATTTATTTCAATTGTCAGATCCAAAAAATCTGACAGTTGAAATAAAGAATGGCGAATTACTTTTCAAACACTATGAAAAACCTTATGCTTCAAAAACTATATTAAATTATTTCTCTTTTGTCCCAATAACTCAAAAAATAAATATAATGAAAAACTCCTACAAAAAGATCATGAACACAACATCAAAAATATTTTTAGAATCGGATCTAAATGATCTGAAAGTAAAATTAAGATCAAACAACTACCCAGATCAATTAACAAATAAACATTTGAGGATTTCTCGATATAAAAATAACAACATCTCAAAAAATGAAACAAACTACATTTATGTAAAACTGCCATATCTAGGATGTATCAATAATGAATTCAGGAGAACGTTGATAGCAGGCAAAACAATAAAAATATGCAACACCAGTGACAACAAAATACAAAAAATGTTTACTTCCAACTATGAAGGCACCAACAACAATGAGTTCAACATAGTATACAAATACCAGTGTAGTTGTGATAGCACATATATCGGAACGACAAAGAACAAAAATCAACGATTGTATCAACATGATCTCAATGTTAGAAATAAAAATGCCAACCACACAGCTTTAACGGAACATCTAATCCTGACGGGGCATGAGCTTAACAAGAATAATTTTAAAACTGTTTACAAAGACAACAACAGTTTTAGGAGATTTTTGTGGAAAGTCTTTTTATAAACAATGAACCAAATACATTAAATAAACAACATGACTATGAATTCGCCGATTTCTATAATGGGGCATGGAAAATATAAAACTGTAATTATAGATCTATTTTTGCATTCAAAATAAATTTTTAAAAATAGACATCTCATTAATATCAAGAGGTAATTCGGGTTCATAGCCAGTCGATCATGGTGGATCGTCCCTTGGGGATGTGATTTAACATGGAGACAATATTTTTAAATAATTAACCACTTTTTAACTCTTGGACTGTCTCTAGTCGAATGTATTCTTTCTGGAACTGGTCCGTTATGAATGGATAAAAACTCATCTGTTGTGATTGTTATCTGTGATTTCCCAGTGAAATGTATTGTTCAATCAAAAAATTTTTTATAAACAAAAAATGTGAATAGGTCTGATGAGCAAAACAATGGCAAAACTAGTAACTTACAATAATAAATAATTCAACATGAACATTTATTAAATTTCATTTATCCATTTCAAATTTTCAATTATTATTATGAAGGAGCTAAACATAAAAAAATAATTAAATGAATTTAACTTTAAAGGACATCATAGATATTAGTTGAAATATTTTTACATTGCATATCAGAGAGGTTACTGGCCCGGCAAGCTTAGTTAGCGCTTGGGTTCGATTCCTAAGGGGACGAACCTCTCTGATATGCAATGTAAAAATATTTCTACTAATATCTATGATGTCCTTTAAAGTTAAATTCATTTAATAATATTATATACTGGGTTGATTTTTGAAATAATTTCCATCTTTTTTCAAAAAAAGACACCCAAAAAGATACTTAAATCTTTGTTTTCACTGTAAAATCCATGGGTCCGTCACTGAAAACTTTTTTCAGTTTAGCAGGAATTTTCACTATTCCCTTTGAGTTGAAGGAAGTGAAAAATCTATAGCTATAATACTTATATATGTTGCATGTCAGAGAGAGATTTGTCTTAAGGGTTTGGCTACTGGCCCGGCAAGCTTAGTTAGCGCTTGGGTTCGATTCCTAAGGGGACGAACCTCTCTGATATGCAATGTAAAAATATTTCTCTAATATCTATGATGTCCTTTAAAGTTAAATTCATTTAATAATATTATATACTGGGTTGATTTTTGAAATTATTTCCATCTTTTTTCAAAAAAAGACACCCAAAAAGATACTTAAATCTTTGTTTTCACTATAAAAAAATAAATTATATTAATTTCTCACTCCTAAACACTAAAATACTCTACAATATATTATTGTTACTGCCACTGAAAGAGGAGACAGAGGGGAATGTCGCATTGGATTTCCTTCACTGACTTTTCAAAACCCTGAAGATGGAGGGAATAGCCTCCGAAACGTCGGTTTTATGAATAAAAAGATAGCGTAAATTATCTTCTTCTTTTTTTTGGACTGCCTCATCGATATCCACGTAAAATGATATCAATTATTTATCAATCTTGTGTGAGATAATTAATTTTATAAATAACCTAGAGTACATTGATCTCAAGTGGAGTGGGGATGATGGGTTCTAATGTATATATGTAAAATGAAAGGCAGAACGAAGAACAGTAATTGAAATTGTTCAGTTGAAATAGCTTGTTTACCAGTGTAATGATTCCAAATGTAAAACGTCTCTTGGCGATAAATTTTGCGTCTTTTTGTGACTTGAGTGAGTACTATATAATCCTCAATTCCACCCTTTAAAAATTTATTATAAAAAGTTAAAACAAAAATTTAAAACATGAAATAATCTTTTCCAGTTGACGTGCACTGATGAAGAGCAGCGGTGTAGCGCTCGAAATGTTGTAAAATATCGATTACGTCTGCCCAAAATAAAGTATTAAATAGAAGTTGGATTTTATTTCAACTTCCCCCCCCTCCACCATAACTGGCCTCTTAGCCAATTCATTAAAATAATATATCACTTTCAATATTTTACATGAAGACATGATCCTCGTCCATAACAAGTCGAATTCAGTAGTTGAAAATCTCTCGGGATTTTCTATAGAAATCTTAACACTGTTACCACCAGCAATTTAAACTTTTATATTCAATTCCATTACACTTTTAAAGGAATTCATGATTTGAAACATTCTCCAATTTTTATTTAAACTAAATGGCTATGTATTTAAATTTAGAATCAATAGACCGATAAATTTTACAAATGAAGATTAAATCTTTGAGTGAAGTATTTAATGTGATATATCAAATAAATCGTTGGCCCGGTTTGCATTTTTGGGCGAATATAATCTTTCTGACATATAATAAAAATCATCAGTTGACATTCTCTCGTGATTTTCTTGATTAATCTAATATTAAAGTCAGAGTTTTCATTAAGTTCTGTTGCTAAGTAGAAAATATAATTTTTCTTTCATTTACGGCCTGTTTCATAAACAAATTAAAATATTCTTGAAATAATTAACTTCGAGTGTCATAATACATTAGGAAAATTAAGGAGGCTTTAAAGACAACTTTTTGAAGTTATTGAAGTTATGCTTCTTTAGGCGCGTTATGAAAAAATGGTGAGAGTGAAATTTTAAGATGCGCGCGCATCACCGTGACACAAAATTAACAGAATGAAGCTGGCCGCTTTTTTTTGAATTTATCATTAAATTTATTTATTTACTTTTAAAATATTAAATAATCAATAATAAATATTTAAAATTAAGAATCTTATAATATTTAGTACAAATTATGTCATATATTTATTATTCTCTCAATTTTATCTTTAATAATTTTATATATATATTTGTATATATATATATATATGTATTCTTAAATTATTAATTTACAATTTTTTAAATTTATTATGAATTATTAAATATTAAATTTAGAAAATTATAAACATTTCTATAATAAATAAACAAATTTAATAAAAATTCTTTAACTAAAATAATAAAAAGTGAATATTACATTGAGAAAATAATAAATATTTAAATAATAAAAATGAATAAATTGAAATTCAATTATCTAATTTATTATTAAATTTGTTTTTAAAATATTCAATAACCAATAATAAATATTTAAAATTAAAAATCTTATAATATTTAGTACAAATTATGTCATATATATTTATTATTCTCTAAATTTTATTTTTAATTATATATATATATATATATATATTATAAAAATTATTAATTTTTAATATTTATTATTAATTTCTAATATCTAATTCTATACAATAAATCTTATTCATCAATCTAAGATTCTTTTAGTTTAGATTTGATGACTATTAATGGTACTATTCAATTTCTATTCCAGTTTTCAAGATGGGTAAAACAAATGCGGAATCCTGTAAAAACTATTACAATCGAAAGAAAGCTGCCAAGGAAGCTGAAAAAATTCGGCAAGGCTTGTCAGTAAAAAAACCAATAAACAAAACAGGAGCTTATTTAAAAAAAAACATTCGAATAATGAGAGAATTTATGTTACACTTAATGTAAGAAAATAAATATTTATTTATTTAATTTTTCAAATTTAAATTGAACTTTATTGACTGTGTTGACTATCCTTTTCCAATTCTTTTATTATTTTATTTTAATTAATGATTTGTATGCAATTAAAAACTTATTTTTAATGATGCCAAAGAAGTATAACTTCTCACGCGCTTACATAAGTACACGCACCCATTTTTTTAATAAGTTCTGCAAGGACAACTTTAGAAGAACTTTTTTTCACTATTTATAACTGATGATTTGTATTATATGTCAGAAGAATTGTACATATATGAACCCTAACAGAAATTTAACCTATGTGTCGAAAATGCAATCCGAGCCAATGGCTTGTCCTCCAAAGCAAACCTGTCTGACATATAATATTTCACTTTCAATATTTCACATGAAGATTGAAGGTATACTTAATCCTCGTCCATAACAACTCGATAATTATAAATTGTTGATAAAATAAATATCAATTATGAGAGTCAGTAAGGTCGAGTGGGTAAAGTCCATGCCTACGAAGCAGAAGGACCAAGTTCAAGCCCGGCTCAGTGCAAAAATTTATCCACATATTCACATATATATAAAAACAAGATATTCTCTAACCCCCCTTTGGGTCGATGTGCACCAAAATCTAATCAGCTCTTAATCTCAATGGACCAAAACTACGTGTGAAATTTGGTTTTGATATTCACACTAGTTTTTGAGCTAGCTCGTCCACAAAATTTGGTAACGCACAGACTAACTAACTAACTAACTAACAGACATTTTGACAAAACAATTATTATCTCGAAAAATATAATTTTTTCGATGTTCACTTATTAAAGCTTTTTTGTAGACCGAAATGCCATGGTTTCGCTCAATTTTTTGAATCGAAATAGTTTCAGCCGTTTTTTTATATATTTTGAAAAAAAGAAGGAAAAAAACCACTTTTTTCATGCACGATTACAATACTTGACCATACCCTGTATGGTAAAGTAAAAATTATATACATTTGTTTAACTCAATATTGGTAAGAGGTTCTTGGCACTACGCAGTCTCGTGGCCAAAAATATAACTAAACTACTCGGGTCAGCTGCACAACTATCATTCAAGCCGAGGATAGTTTTTCGAAATTGAGATGCCGAAGAATATTTCAATATTGCATAATATAGTAAGAGACGACTGTAGGTCAGTGGTTAGTGTGTGTCGGGCCGCTGTCCTGAAGTATGCTGGTTCGAGAGTGACTCTCAGATATTTGCAGCCGTCTCCTTGTGGAAAGCATTGACAAACTACCAAGAGTATAATTGCTTAGTCAACCTCTCCAAACTAGCTGTTCGGAAACGGAATTAAAAAGTAGGTTCTGTATATCTGTGTAAAACAGCTAAACACACTCAGCACACGTATATGTGGAGAGGTGCCGAAAGGTCAGCACTTAAAGAAGAATAAGATAGTAAACAACAAACTAATAATCTATCTTATTTCATTTTTTTTAAATAATTTTCTTTATACAATAAAAATAAATATGACCCCATTGTGTTAGTTTTTATTTTGACCACCAGTCAGCGCTGTTTATCAATGAACAGATACCAATTACCAGAAGTAGTATTATTTAAGAAAAAAGGTCAAACACATACAATCTCCACAGGTGTTAGTGATTAGATGCAGTTGATATCAAGGCTCATAATAATAGAATCTGTCAGCACTCCAAAATATGTATAACACCCTCAGAAGAAGAATATAAATTACAGTGTAATTTATTATTTTATTCGCCAAATTCAACAGCCCTAAGTTCAACCTCACTGAAAGCTATTCTCTTTGTCTTCACGGGGGTCACTTTATTCTTGTCATTGTAACAAAAGGCTTTTCCCGAAAAACATACCCACATCAACCATTTAGGTAAGAATATATTTTCATAATATGTTAAAATAATTCACGAAATAATTATTTTCATATTCCTTTTAGAATAAATTTACAAAAAGAATCTCTCCTGGGATTTTCTTCTTCATTTCTATTCAGACAAATCTATTTATAAATAATGGAAGAGAGAATTAAAAGAAGGAATGTTAAAAATGAATTTATTCTCAAAATGAGACTCAGTAGACTTTTTGGATAAAAATTCAAAAATAAAAAAATAAAAAAACTCCTCTGAGAGTTGATTGCATAATTGTTCATTATTTTAAAATTTCAAAAGAATATTAATTAATTTTTTTTTTGAGAATATTTTCTTTCTCTTTTAGGAGGCTAATTTCTTAAAAACAACAAATTAGTTTTTAATAGTTACAAACATTGCAATTGGAAAAAGTAAAAATAAAATAAAAAAAGAAAAAAAGAAACCCGGGGTTCAGATGAATGGATGAGGAGCTCTGCCAAAGGGCCATGACGAAAGGGGAAGTAGGAAAAAAAAGTCGCGACTAATTCCTTCGGGGCGTTCCCCGGAGATGTTGCAGCTAGTTGCCACAAGATTAGATCGACTTATTTTTTTTTCATCACTTCAAGGATAGAAAGCTGGGAAGGCAAAAGGGTGGAGGGGTTGGTTTGGGATGCATTTAGGTATCTTCCTGAAGGGGAACTTCCCCAATAAAGAAGGAGAAATCAGTCAGATCAATTTGTCGAAGCCAATATTACTATTTCAAACGAGCTTTTCGTGCGTGCCTTCGGCACGCCCTCGAAGCTCGGCCCTTCCGGCTGGTGCCCTGGCGGGGAGCGTCTCGGTCCTAAAATTTTATTCCACACTCCAAATGTATACCTGTAAACTCCCGAAAATACATAGCTCTTAAAAGTTTCGCCTCATTTTCGTCCTGACACAGCTACAGAAATGAGGCTCTAGATATGAATCTGGAAGTATTTTTTTTCTTCTATAATATACAGCATTGTGATATTTTTTATGTGGAAATAGATTTATTTAAATAAGTGGGATCGTGTGAGGAGGAGAATTATATTATATCATTTTTTTAAATTTGGGATCGATAATCGATATAAGGTTCCAAATATTTAAAAGAGATCAGGTGTTGTTTGAATGATAGGCTGCTCCATCCTGTATTGTCATGAGAAACTCGGGCATGCGTGTCTTAGGTCGTTCAATTTTGAAAAATCAAAAAATAAGAATAACAAAATTTAGATTTTTAAAAAATTATAAAAAAGTGGCAAATTATTAAAAAAATAAACAAATAATATATAAAATATAAATCAAATAAGATGTGATTAATTTCTTCTTCTGTGCGCAAAGAAAACCGAATTGAATATTTAATTTTTGAGTGGTGAAGGGGGGGAGATAATTATCAATATATTTAATGTTTCTTAATTTAAAATCAATTGGAGTCTTTCATTTCAAAATTCGAGTTAAAATTACAATTATATTTCTAATTTGCCTCGACTTATCTCGACTCAAAACACAAATATACCGACGGCATCAGCACCCCTTTCGGCAGCATTAGGTCAGCGTTGCTGCAAATTAATCTGGACTATTTTTATTATAATGTTTTAAAATTATTAGGCTGGATATTGGGATCTTGGAATTGAGAAAAACATTAAAAGCTAAATTTCCAAAATGTTCAATACGTTTCGTCCTATATTTTTCGACTTTTTCAGGCAATTTTGGGGTCAGCTGGGATTACCTTAAATATTTTAGGGAATCCCCGGAAGTGCAAGGAAATGCGAGCTTGGAATTTGCATTTTGTATTCACTAATATTTATGTTGTTTGTATTCTTTGTTTAGATTTTATGAATCTCGACTTACGACCTACCCGACTTACGACCGACCCAGAACCAAGGGGGGAGAGGTCATCTCAGATTTGTGATAAAATGTACCAGGCGGGCGATCTTAAAAATTGTGATGTGACAAAATTCAAATTAAACAATTTTAAAAATTTTCAAATATATTTTTAGATTTCAGGTTTATTAATTATTCCAACCTAAAAATGTTGATAAAATAAAAAATTTCTAGAATTATTAAATTAAAGTATATAAAAGTGATAGTGTGAAATCACAAGACAGGGTGCTCAATGAAAATGTAACAGAATGTGACATAGGAGGAGGCGACGGGTGAACCGCGATTTGAATTAAGTGTACACGTCTTTGGAATTATGTGGAATTATTTTAGTATTTTAGTATTTAAAGTACTGGAATTTTTTGGAAATGTGTGGAAATGAAAGTGAAAGTAGGTTAGGTTGCGGTTCACCCCTCGGGGGAGAGGTCTAAAAATCTTGAAATTCGTCTGATGTAATTTATGGACGGCCCCCAATCTCGGTCGAAAGTCGAGAAATACATGTAGGTATAAATCAAATGAAAATAATCGGACATGGAATGGATTATTTATAATTATAGTCAGAAGGGTTGTATTGTCAGTGGTGTTCGTACTCCAAAGCGTAGTAAATTGGACTGGAATAGTATTATTGGCACTCAGGTTCGATTCTCGAGAGGGTAAAAATCAACCTTTCTAAAATATCATTAAAAATATTCCATTGCATCTCGGATCTAATAAATGACACGTTCTTGTGATTTTCTTGGAAAATTTAAATCTATTTCTATCGAAACTCTCTCATATTTGATGGTTTTTAAGTCAGTGGTTCTCAAACGAAGGCGGTCGAGCATGGAGGTCACGAAAATTTGAAGAAAAAAATCGTAATTTTTTATAATTTTATTACTTTTACGATTACAATATAATCTAAAAAGTAATATATTATTTAATTATAATAGTAAAAATATATAGTTTTTATTATATATTTTAATAATAAATTTTTATTATATGGAGGTACAAAAGTAGGATTCTGAAATGAAATGGAATATGGCATTATAATCCATAAATAAAAATATTATTTGAAAAATAAATTGTGGAGGAATGATTTTAAGATATTTATAGAGTAGCATATAAAAAAAAAGCTAAAAACTAATGCCTACATTGAATTCCCTTTTAGTTATACATAGTGCCGATCGAGAAGATGATACAGTTGCATAACTTCACGGAGCGACCAATAAAAAATTTAAAGAGAAGTTATGTTGTACATAGGCATATTTTAATTTTTTCTTTTATTAAATTTTTGAATTTTAAATTAGTTGATTTATCACGACTATCATTGGTGCTATTTATTTTAAGTTTTCTTTACTATTTTTCCACCTTATATTTTATTTTATTTTCTAAGATACTTCCAAAACTTAAGTGACTTGTAGAATTTAATATTTTAGCTTTTAATTTAAAAAAATGTATTAAAGGTGTATATAGAGATATGTATAAATGTAAAAATAAATTATTCCTTTTTAATGTGTTTTCAGAATAGAGAAAAATACATAATATAATAAGAGATTTTTTTTCACTTAGAGAAAATGGTGTAGGTTTTAGGTGAAACATTATATTAATTAATAAAGTAAAGGGTGTGTAGTTTCACAGTGAATGAAATAAAACTCAAAGAGGTTTATACAAACTCAATATATTTCGGATTATTAGTCCATCATCAGGAGTTTGCAGGTTAAAACAGTTTTAACCTGCAAACTCCTGATGATGGACTAATAATCCGAAATATATTGAGTTTGTATAAACCTCTTTGAGTTTTATTTCATTCAGTGTGAAACTACACACCCTTTACTTTATTAATTAATAAAAGATTTAGTTAATTGAGATTTGATTATAAAATATAATATTATAGGAAAATATTTTAATTGATCATCAGTTCAAATCAGATTCTAAATTCAATGATAAATGTTTATAAATTATTTATTTATTGAAAATTGTTGAAATGTTAATAAATTTCGAATGAGTTGTATATGCAGAGAGACAACCGAAAGTTGTGGCGATAGAGGATTAATCGGCTTCGGCCAGAAATCGACTTTCGGCCGGACATTAAATTTTTTTTTGTTTTTATAAAAAATTTAAAATTACATGCAAATATTAAAGTTTATTAACTTTTTATTAATATTTTTATTCGTTTTATTGTTTTGTATTAAATACATACATACATATGTATGTACAAAATGTAAAATATATAATTTGAAATGTAGTGTATCTAATATGATGTACTCTGATTAAATCCAAAAAGGGGATTTATCAGGGTTGATGTTAGTGGACTGTAGGTAATAGGGGCTGTGCCGGATAGAATGGGTAGAATTGTATTTAAACCAGGAGTATGTGAAAACACTCAAATAAATACACTTCATATATAAAATCATGTCGCCTTTATTATAAAGGGGTAAATAAATACAATGAATGAAGAACGTCCCATCACCGCCAGAGGGGCGGGGAACAAAAGGGGGGGGGGAGAATCTTCGAACCCCGGCAAAGGTCCAATTTGAATTTAACCATACTCTTATAAATGTAATTTTGGTGAATATACATATTTGTTTTGTTTTTTGTATGTAATGCAATATGTTTGACACGAAATTCTTTTAATACGAAGAAATATTTCGGTCCACTCAGTTTCCTGTGTTAAACAATTTTCACTGAATTTTAATTTTTTTTTCTTTCAATATTCATTTAAATAGCTATAAATTCAACTCTATTAATTTATTCAAAAAGATAGTTTGCAAACATGATAAGATAAATTTTGCAACCCCAAGAGTCTTTGCAGCTCTGCTTAGATAGCCCCGTAAGTAGACAAGTTCTTAAATAACTATAGTAAACTCGGCTTGCTGTTGTTAGTGGGAGCAGTAGCTTTGGATGGTTGCAAGTTGAGCCAACGCCTCTTTCTAATAACGCGTCAAACAACGAACAATGCGGTTAACGAAACACCTCTCTGCCCCTTCACTTGGCTTGCATCGTGCCAAGAAAAAAGACAACCACTTTGATGACGTTTTTGTTTACATAATTTAACCAAGTTTGTAACATACTATGTTTTCTATTTCCCTCTCTTTCTCTTTCTGCCTTTCAAACTAGTGTGAGGAAAAGTTGATGGGATTTTAAGTAAGAATAATGAAGAGAAGAAAACTTTCCTAATCAAATCAGAAATTTTGAATTTTCTATAAAATTAATTAGAAGTAAACAGTAAAATACTTTTGATTAAAATCTGGACGCGAGAACACTCAAAATGTCGACTTCTTAAAGACGTTCCCTAATAAATCGATTTTCTTGCAATCCTTTTAAAATTTTGAATACACATATTTATAAGTGTTCTTTATACGTAGAAATTTTTTCAATTGTCCTTGCGGCACTAAATTTGTAAATATTGACCATTGAAATTTGCATATTTAACACGTGAACCCTATCCCAATTGATGTTAAAGCGACTGTTTCATTAAATAACAATCGTAATTTTCTTGAAATTATTTTTAAAAACTGAGAATCATTAACTGAAGATATAACAAATATTTTTCTGTTAAAATAAATATATCAAGCGGTATTGTATGAAAAATGTTAAAAGTTAGGTAGATTTGATGGTTTTCGTTTTTTCTCTCATGGCATGGCAAGTGAGAGATGGCGACTTGACAACGTCGTACTAAAATCACTCAATTTTTAAATTCCTAAAAAACTTTTGCAGCTGATGAATTTGAGATTTTTAGCTAATTCTCTCAACATAGCTATACTGCTCTTATCTGGAATTTCGATTTGAGCTGTTTCATGAAGTGTTTTTTTTATTCGTTGTCTTTTAGCGTCGGTATGAATGCAATGTTGTCAGATCCGAGAAACGACGCAGTGAAAATATTTTTGCCTTTCTGCGCATGTGAGAGTAGGGGAAAGAGCGAACTGCATCTGAACTATATTAGGGAACGTCCTTAAAGCTGACTTTTTTATATTAATAATTGCATGACAATTTTTTCTGTTTAGAATTGAAACTAACTTCAGTGTTTAGGTAAATACATCTATAATTTCACTACTATTTTATATATTACTAGCTGCGAAGCCCATCTCCGGCATCTTGCTGGCCAAGACACTCCCCCCCTGAATCCCCTCACCAACGGTCTCCCTTCACTCCACCAACCCTATCATCGACCCCAGGACCCTCCCCTGCCTTTGGGCTAAAGGGATTGGAATTAAGATTACTAGTAGGAATTTTTATCATTGTATTTCTTTGTAGGTAATTAAAAATGCCGTCTTTTCAGAGCATAAGCATTGTCTGTCCATACAAAAGCTGGCTATTTAATATGATGTCATGCATACTTATAATTCTGTGAAATTAATCTTTGGGCAGACAGCGTTGTCAGTGGATATGAAAATTTTGAAAATCTTCTCGCTGGAATTTGTAATAAACCAATATTAACGCTGCGTGATATCGAGATGGGAAAGGAAAATGAGACAGGTTAAGTGAAGGTAAAAGTGATATAATTCATTTTAGTATGGAACTTTAAGAAAACAAATGCCTGTCAAGGATTTTAATTAGAAAGCTTTTTTTATTTTTTAATTTTATCAAGAAAAGTTATTTTCTTATTCTCAGGATAATAATTTGTTTTGTTTTAGTTAGTATTATTTGTTTATTCATTTGTTTTTTTGCATGAGTAAATTAACTAAAATAATATAATTAAATGAATTTAACTTTTAAGGACATCATAGATATTAGAAAAATATTTTTACATTGCATATCAGAGAGGTTCGTTCCCTTAGGAATCGAACCCAAGCGCTAACTAAGCTTGCCGGGCCAGTAGCCAAACCCTTAAGACAAATCTCTCTCTGACATGCAACATATATAAGTATTATAGCTAAAGATTTTCTAATATCTATGATGTCCTTAAAAGTTAAATTCATTTAATAATATTATATACTGGGTTGATTTTTGAAATAATTTCCATCTTTTTTCAAAAAAAGACACTCAAAAAGATACTTAAATCTTTGTTTTCACTGTAAAATAATATAATTTTATTCTAACAATACAAAAAGACTCAAAAATTAATTTTCACAGTAAATAATAAAACTATTCCATTTCTTGTAGAACATTATTGTGGTTATGTTTTTGAACTTTTTTTTTACTTAACTTATATATAGAGTATGATCAAGTATTGTAATCGTGCATGAAAAAAGTGTTTTTTTTGCTTCGTTTTTCGAAATATCTGAAAAACTGGTTAAATTATTTTGATGAAAAAATTGAACGAAACCATGGCGTTTCAGGTCTACAAAAAAGCTGTAATCAGTGAACATAGAATATATGATATTTTACGACATATTTATTATTTTGTCAAAAGACCTTTAGTTTTTGATTATATACTTTCGCCTAAAGTTATGCAACCGTTAATTCTCAGAGACGTGTCATTTATATACCCTATATGGTTCTTTCGTAAATAATTATAAATTATTTTATTAAATATTAAATATAAGAGAGGGGCCAGAGCTGATTGTAAAGTAATTAGAATGGCCACATCAGCTTATTTTTTATTCAATTAGTCTCGTTTTTCAAACATATGAATTTATCAGGTAATTGACTAATTTATTCAAAGAATATATGTACAAAAGACTCGAAAAAATTATGTATTTTAATAAAAATACGAGAAACGAATTATAATGTATTTTATTTTCATAATAATCATCAAATAATAAAATATTCTTATTTTTTGTGGAACATAGCTAAGTAGTATAGAAAGGTAGTTGTTTTTTTAAATAATTTAATTCAACTTTTAATTTATATAATTTCAAAGAATAGAAAGAAGACTCAAAAATATTTTTCATTTACTTAGATTCATAGTCCATGCAAAGAGTCTAAAACTGTATTTTATTTTATTTTATTCAAAAAAAATCGAGAAGGGCACAAAATTTTTTATATAATATGTTTGCCAGAGAATATGAAATGAGATTCAAGAAGTTGTTTCTTAAGTTAGATATTATTAATTTATTTATTTTTTGACTTAACAAAGATCGTCTAATTTTATGAAAAAGAGACTCAAAAAATTTGTTTTCATGGACAAAATAATAATATAGTCCAAAAATCTTGTTGACTATTTTTTCTTTTCCCCCTTTAAGATGAAAGAGAAATTTTTATATCTCATATAAAGACATCCTTAATTCGTTTTAACAATAAATATATTTTTATTCGAGAAAAAAATAAAGAGTCGTTTTTAATTTTCCCTGATTACTATAGACAAAGATCTGCACTTTACTAAAAAAAGGAGTGGTGGGAATAAACAATAAAAGTAGTTAGTAAATCCCACTGGACTGTGAAAATGAACTCAATGGGGCATCCGTTGTAAAAGTTGATGTCACAAAAGTCCAGAAGACACTAATTACAACAAAGATGGTATCTCAGGAAGATATGGCAAAGATAAACTTGAGAAAAGAGAGTCAAGGAGAAGGAAGGGAGACGAGAGTCATTAAGGGTAAAAGATGGAGGGTGGAAGCGAAGCAGAAAGGGTAGGTTGGTTGCAGGATCAGAAAAGCCACTCAGTCGTTAATGTAAACTTGATGGGATTACCTGATTCTCGGACAGATCGACTAAACTCAGATTGTGCACCAGATTCCTGGAAAAAAAGAGAAAATAATATATTAGATTTATTTTTTTAAAACAAATACATAAATACGATTTGGCCTAGTTTATTGGGAATATTGGTATTGGCGTGGCTTAATTTTTGGACCACAGTGGCTAGTTTCTATTTAGACCACCAGATAGAGCGTATCAGAATTCTCAGTTTACCATTGGGTACTTGGTAGGGGCGTGGCTTTTTTTAGCCCACAGTGGCTAGTTTCAATTTAAATCACCAGATAGCGTATCGGAATTCTCAGTTTTCCAAAACCACAAGACCTCTAATCTCGTTTCACTTCGGATGGTTATGAGCTGTATTGGGTGAATCATGTTCAATTACGATTAATTCATAAAAAATTCTACGAGCTACTTCTATTTGAGCTAGTTTGCACTAAGGCTTCCAAATCCAATTCACTACTAAGTACAATCAGATTTGATGGGTGTAAACATTTTCATTTATATTTAATTTGAATAAAAAACTTTACTAATTATTATTGGATAATTCGGTATTTGGAAAATTTAAAGGTTCTTTACGTTAAAAACTATGGTTCATCCATCCACTTTGTCCAGAATAATTTTGTTACAATAAATTTCATGTAGATAAAATTTTTCACTTCACAGTATTATATACACCTGCGCTCAAAGAACTGACCCGCCAAAAGTTTGCAAAAATTGAAATAATAATATGCTGGGGGAGAAAAGAATTTGAGGACAATATGTTCCGTATAATCAAGACTGATTAGATAGTAGGTAATATAAGTTTATAATTCTGAGGTTATACTTTCAGCCCCTTAAATCAAGTTCATTTTGAACAAATATAATTGAAACCTGGGTGTAAATTTAGCTATTAGAAAAATATAAAAAGATAATTGGTTTTGATTGAAATATGAACTGACATCTCGTTTTGATTCGCTTCAATATTTATTGATTTATCCTGTCAATTATATTAGATAACTTTTAAAGGGATGATATTTATTAAATTAATATAAATGTATTATATTCTTTTCCATTACAATATCGTCTAGTGAATAAATATAAAAAATAAATAAATAAAATATGATAATATCAAAACTTAGAGAAAAGATTATTTTTTTATTTTTATAATTTAAGTAATTTTTAGCTGTTTATTTATATGTATGTTCATTAGTTTATAAGAGTTTATATTCTGAAGAAATCAAAAGAATAAATAGTTGAATAATAAATAGATGTGTATTTTAATAACTTTTTATTTTAGCAATCTCTCTCAAATCCGATTCAAAGAAAGTTTCTATAAATAGCTCTGGTCACCATTTTTTAATCCTGTGGTTTCAAAATGACTGACTATGTTTTTCAAGATATCAAAAATTGATTGTAAAGTCAATGAATTCGACTATTTTTTTATTATCAACCTTTTTAAGAAATTTATCGATTATCTCTCATAGAATGACTATATTGCAAGATTCGGGAGTTAAATAGTTATAAACCTAATGCTCGTTTCTTTTAGACAGAGTAAAGTTTATATTTTACGATAGATATATAGAAATAAATTAAAAATTTAAATTTAAAAAATATAAATTATATTTTTTAAATTTAAATAATTAATTTTATCACCTCGAATCTAAACCATTCTCACTCAAGAAAAAAAAGTTTATATGAATGAAAAAAACAGGTTTTTCTCTGATAAGATTAATCATTCCGCACGCGGAGGAAAAGATAGTGCGCTTAAAATCAAATAAAGATTTTTGTTTCCTTCACTCTTCAGACATTACACATTTACTATTATAATTTTCTGAAAGAGAAGGGAACTCGAGAACTAATTATTTTAACTTTGATTATAGTTTATATTTAAAATTTAGTTAAAAATATGAGTAATCTAAGATATCTAGTCAAATAAATTACGTGTGAATATGCATAGTATATAATACACTAGTCAAGAATTTATTTTGAATTGGACGTTTATTTTTATTTTATTTTTATTTATTTTTTGTTCTCCCTTTTACCAAACAACGTACAGTGCCATTTTAAATCAATGACATGGCATAAATAGGAGCTGAAATGGTGCTTATCTGGCGTTTTTGTTACATTCACAATGATCGATGAAATTTCACGGTTTATATATATATTTTATTTTTTATTTTTGGCATAGACTCCCTAACAACATGCGAAAATAGGATGTAGAATAATAAAAATTAGTAAATCATTATGTCTTTTTTTTAATTATTATATTGTTCTCGGGATTTTGAGAAAAATCAAATTATTTAGCAGAGGCATCAATTTACATCAAATATATAGCTCATAGTCAAGGGAAAAATATAAAATATGCAAATGGTTAAAAGTATAACACGCCGTATGCTAAAATTGTTTATTGTATTATTTTTTTATAAAAAGTAACTGTCAACAAGAGTAAACAATAAAAACTTGAAGAAAAAGTTAGAAAAAAGATTCCGCCTCTTTACAGCCGCCCAAAAGAGATATTTTAAGTATTAATTATTTAAGGAAGTTTAAAAAAGAGAGAAAAAATGGGATTTTTAAGTACCTATCTACATAATATACAAAATTAGAGGTTCAAAATAAATTTAAATTTATATTATTTACATTATCTCATCCTATGATTAACTCAAATTTTGAACCATGTTTATTTGCGCGCCTCAGTTCATAAGCCTGCCATTGGGCGAACGTCACCTTCAAGTCGCGCATGCGCTCTCAGGTGTCTTTTTTGTTTATTAAAAATTTAATATTAATATTATTATACAGTATACCTATTATTTATTACTCCTATATCTTTAAAAGTGGAAAATGTAGTTAATATTTTTAAAAATGTCAGGAACTTTTGCAAAAGATAATATTTAAAGTAGAATATATTAATTTGAAGAGCGATATACCTATATCTTTTTTATTAAATCAATTTGCATAAATGGATGACCGGTAATAAATCATGACAATTGGTGACCGACTTTTTCCCTACATTATTGTATAGGAGAGAAAGTATAAGAAAAATTTGACATCTATTCTCATTTCTAATATGGCGACGACCAAGTTTTGGTGCATTTGTCACACGTGACTGCGATTGCCTCGTGAATCAAAGAGCGGCTTTTTGCCACCCGCCCATCCGGGATAAAAAAAATTCGCCCTTTTCCGCCCACCACCGACACTCTTGACACCGTCTCAAGATTAATACGAGCGTCGTTATTGAAAATGCGTTTTTGGCCGAATTGGGAAAAGTGCGCACGCGACGAATGTCTCTCTCGTTGTGTAAGGGATGCGAGGGTGAGAATAAGAGAGGGGGTGAAAAAAGGGGTGTCATTTGCAAGACTGTCAGTAAAATAAAAAAATAAAAAAAAAAAAGAAGTGGTGGAGGAAATGGTACTGAGAGCAGTCAGATGGGGTAAAATGGGATGGAGGGGGTAAAGTGGGGCGGTTGCGAGGTGCACATTTCGATTTTCACTTTTGCTTCCCAATCAAATGGAAACTGATGGCGTGGAATAGCTTTAAGAACGGCGATAAGTAATGAATAGGTGAAAGTAATTAAGCAATGACAAATGATCAATGTCATAAAGAAATCAATTCCACAAGATAACGATATTTTAACGGCGTGGAGAGGAGTAAATTAAGAAGGCAAAGATGGCTGAGTCACAAGAAATAAAAAGAAAAAAAGAAGCTGGCCCATAAAATGTGTCATCATAAAATGTGGATTTTATGTGGCTAGAAGAAACTCATAAAAAACAAAGCGAGCATTCTAATAAGGAATTTAAATTAAATTTTGAAAAAGAACTTCTCTAGGAGACGTCTAGATGCGAATTCGAATCCCATTTCATAGCTGACATAAAATTAAAATGTGCCTCACTTGCTAGATGTTGGGCATCAGCGACATCACTAGAATCTGTTTGATCAAGCCTGAAGAACTAATACTAAACAATAAATATGTGGTAGAAATTAATTTCCAAATTCATAGAACATATATTTTTGTAAGTAAATGTAGATTTAGTTCAATAAATAAAAGGTACAAATCTAAATGCAATTGTATTTTAGTATAAATTACCTGTAAGATCAAATTTTTAGATCTAAATACTTTAATATAAATGGCAGCAATTTATTTCTAAATTCTTAAAAAATATTAAAAATAAAATTAATCCTTTTTTACTTGAATAATCACATAAACAGAACATAAGTTCAAGATGGACTTTTCATATAAGATTGAGTAATACTAGAGGAATAACCTTATTACATTACATGTTTGATGGATATTAAACCAATCAATTGAATTTTAAAGAATTGATAAATAGAGAATAAAAAAAGTACTATCTTACTAAGCTCCTAGAGCAGTCCAACGACTGGTCCTGCCTAGCTCATACGCAGCTTTCATTCTTTTGCACCCAATTGGTTGCCTAAATACAGGCGCATCAACGTTATGTGATAAATCAAGTTCATATACAGACTACATTTTGAGGAATTTAATTAGTACAGTTATTTATTTATATTTTATAATTCAATACTTTTCTTATAAGTGCTAAAAAATTAGTTAAAAAGCCCTAAATGAAAAATTAATTCAAATTCAAGTTCGATTTCGGACAAGAGCTACAATATTCAATTATAATTGAAAAGTAATGGAAGGCAGCCCAAGGATAGTGAAGAAAAAATCATTACATTTCCAAATAAGATGTATTTATTGGACTGTTATTCTTTTTTCTCCTTTCCTTTAAAACCAACGTTTCGGAGGATTCTTCACTCCTTCTTCAGGGTTTCTAAGGGTCAATGAAGGAAACAAATATTCAATTATTTTTTCACTCGTGATTGTAAAAGATAAAAAAATAGACTATTGTCTGATAAAATGAAATGAAAAATTATTACTCTTTAGACTGACCAATGGGTGAATTTTTCCAGGGGCGGAATATTGAATTTAATCAAAAATACTAAATATTTTACTTATTTGTATTATCTATTGTTTATACTGTCCAAGTTAAAAGAAGCTAAAGTTAGGCTATTTCGTCATTATGAATGTAAACCTCTTGTCAGCCTCTTTTACTGAAATCAGGAACCGGAAGCGACCAACCAGTCGCCAAAGAGTCCACGATTACATACTATATTTCCGGACCTTCGTATTGGATAAAGTAAAAATGGAGCGAAGTAATGGCGTTTTATTTTAATTAGGACATAATAATAAAAAAGTAAACATAAGTACAAAACTTCAAGTCAAAATTAATTTAATTTAATTAATTAAGAATGAATAAAACAACATTTTACAATTTAAATAATATGTACTGAAAGAGGCGATTGTGGGTCAGTGGTTAGAGTGTCGGACACGCTGGCCTGAATTAGGCTGGTTCAAGACTGAATCTCGGCAGATATTTGCAGTCGCCTCCTCTTGGAAATCAATTGTAATCTACCAAGAGTATAATTGGCTAGTAACCTCGGTTCGGCCGTTCGGAACCGGCGTTAAAAATTAGGTCCCGTATATCTGTGTAAAAACAGCTAAATACACTCAGTACAGGTATATGTGGAGAGGAGCCAAAACTTCAGGGGGACCTGATATGGCACTTAAAGAAGAGTACTGAATTAATATAAATGAATAAAAAAATGTATAATTGCCCATTTACGAAAATGTCTGAAATTATATTATTCGAAATAAGGAAAATTATAGTTTCTGTTAATATTCCACGATTCTAATGAACAGAAGGTAAAATTTATACGTCGTGATCTGCATTGCAAAATGAATAAAGGACTAGATATAGGTATAATAGTAATTATTAATTTTCGTAAAATACATATATAGAGAAATTGCTTAAATTCCACGAATACCTATCTGATATTGCTGAGCCTGAGCATATTATGTATTTCGCGAATATATAGAGGTTTATATACTTAAATCAAAATCACCTAATATATTGTGGTTTCTTACAATTCGGTTTTTGGAAAAATATCATAGATATCCCCAGATTAAGAATCCTAAGTACTTATGAGTAATTTGTTTATAAATTCAATAATTATCTGCTTAAGATAGTAACAAATGAAATGGACAAAATTATAATAATTTTTATAAAAAAAATAAAACCGACTTCAAAAAAACTAAATGCAACAAATAAAATAATAAAAACTCAAAAATCAAATAAAATGCACTAAAAGGTATAAAATAATTATCTAATTTAGTTACAACTAAACGACGAAATATTAACATAAAATCACTTTTTGAAGTCGGTGCCAAACATATACATTTTATTGAATCGAACTCGACGGATCTTACTTAGTAAGTTTGGCAGGTAAGCTCGCTTATATAGTTTGTTTAGCACCGACTTCAAAAAGTGATTTCATGTTAATATTTCGTCGTTTAGTTGTAACTAAATTAGATAATTATTTTATACCTTTTAGTGCATTTTATTTTATTTTTGAGTTCTTATTATTTTATTTGTTGTATTTAGTTTTTTTGAAGTCGGTTTTATTTTTTTTATAAAAATTATTATTATTTTTCTCTTTTTTAGTGATGTTATTAATAGTAACTTAATATAATACCTTCATGCTTCATCTCGTAAGAGAAAGGGTCGGGCGAATGAATCAGAAAATGATAATAAAATTCAATTCATAAATAGAGAAATTATCTCGAAACGTTAGCGGGTTTTAAATGAATGTTTTAAGATTTTTTTTATAAAAGATTTTAATTATAATTTCGATTATTTGCTCATAAGAATTGGAGATTTACGTTATTTCACGATTGATCATATCATCAGAACTTGACCAAATTTATATGGTACCACCCCTAAGGTACCCCTTTCCAATAAAAAAAGAATCATCGAAATCGGTCCAAGTGACAAAAAGTTCTCGCTGTACATATATAAAATATATACTTAAATAAATAAATAGTTAGGTATCTTGACTATCCTGGAGCTACACTGATCCAAACGCAGAAAGAATGACTAAAATCGGTTCATAAACAAAGAAGTTATAACGCCTGAACAAACATAACAAAAAAAGGTCCAATACCAATGAAATTTATATTTTTACCAATCGGAAACTAGACTGAACCCAATGCAAAAAAATTATCAAAGTCGATTCACAATTGGCGATATTACGTAACATAGACACAAAAAAAAATTCAGTCGAATTGAGAAACTCCTCCTTTTTTGAAGTCGGTTAAAAAACATAGAAGAACAGGGTTTTGTTTTAATTATTTTTTAAAAATTTATAATTTAATATTTACTCAATATTGTTACTTGGTAAATATAATATGTATATGAATCAATATAAATGGAAAACATTTGTTCTAAAATGGGTAGAATATTGTTCGTGACAGCTGTTTAAATACATTTGCCAATATGATAAAAAAAAAAAAAAAAAATTGACATATATTCCAAAACGATATTAAAATTGGGATGGAATTGAATAGTAAAATAGAAGAAAAAGAAAATTCAATTCGTCAGAGACACTCAGTCATAAGATATTCATAAAATAAGTACGAGATATGGATTTTAATGGAATATCTTTTACAGGATTATCACATAAAATAATAAAAAATAAAAATATTTTCTAACAGTAAATTCCTAGTAACAAATATTGTATTATTGTTTTGACAGCTGCGATTAAACTATAGATACTACTAGTAGAGATGGTATTCTTGTTAGAGGTGTTCCGCAACATCTGTAACAAGAATACAATCTACTATTAATTAATACGGAAACACTGGCAACGGAGCACAAGAGGCTATCATCGAGCCCCAAACACTTTATTATAGATACTACACTGAAATTTTTTTTTTAATTTATCATTGTTTTAAAGTAAAGTTTTTTTGAAAAGAATATAAGAAAATAATTTCAGAAATCATTTTCAAATAAAAAGAGAATGTGAAATAATCAATCGATTTTTTAGTGTTGGCTATCATAAATTATGACGCCACGGCAAAGGGGCGACACCTCGATTGCTTTGGGGACAGGAGACTCAAAGTACGAGTATGATAGAAAAAGCCATTTCTGAACTTCATTTTAGATATACAGGGTGATTCATCGGTCTGTCCTCTCTTATAACTCTTATAACTCTTTTATTTTAAGTCAGAGAGAAAAACTATTCAAATATAATTTATATGATATATTATTATCTATCTACGTACCATATGCATTTGTATACAGGGTGCTCCTTTTTAACTCAACAATATGTAACTTTATATTTCTTAATGGAACACCTCTATATATATATTTCTTTATTTTGATAGTAAATTATATTACCTTTAAAAAAGTATTAAAATTATAAATTAAGAAGCTATTTACCTTTATTCGTTGAATAATATTTTTGTATCATGTTATTATTAACAATGTAAGCTATGGAACGAATAATAGTAAATAACTTCTTGATTTGGGAGTCGGGTTATGCTAGGGGTAGCGTGTCAGGGCTCCTAACCAAGTGGACCCGGGTTCGAATCCGACTCGAGGCATCCGGCTAAAATGTTACCCCGGGGTAGAGACAAATTTTAAAAAATTAATAAGTAGTATCGTAAATTGTCTTATGGCTAGAAAGGGCAAAAAGCCAAAAAATTCTTAATTTATAATTTTAGACCCCTTATTAATTAACAGTCTGCTAATCAAGTGGACCCGGGTTTGAATCCGACTCGCAGCAACCTGCTAAAACTGATCCCTAGATAGAAGAGAAATATAAAAATAATATAGTATCGTAAATTGACTGATGGCTAGAAAGGCCGAAAAGCCAAAAAAAAAATACTATCAATATAAATAATAAATATATATATAAGGTTCCAATAAGAAATATAAAGTTACATATTGTTGCGGTTTAACAGAGTACCTGTATACAAATGCATATGGTACTTAGATAGACAATAATACATATATCATATAAATTATATTTGAAAAGTTTTCTCTCAGACTTAAAAAAAAGAGTTATAAAAATTATAAAGAGAGGACAGACCGATGAAACACCCTGTATATATCAACAATTTTGTATAGATAAATTCTGAATATTTTATTAATTACAAATATTGATATAGATAAGTTTAAAATAAAAGATCTCACTTTTTAATTAAAAATATTAATAATGATACTTCTTCTTCTTTCAAGTGCCATATCAGGTCTCCCTGACGTTTCGGCTCCTCTCCACATATACCTGTGCTGAGTGTGTTTAGCTGTTTTTACATAAGATATATGGGACCTACTTTTTAACGCCGGTTCCGAACGGCTCGTTTGGAGAGGTTACTAGGCAATTATAATCTTGGTATGTTGTCATTGCTTTCCAAGAGGAGGCGAATGCAAATATCTGATCTGCCGAGACTCAGTCTCGAATCAGCGTATTTCAGGCCAGCGGCCCGACACTCTAACCACGACCCACAGTCGCCTCTAATGATACGGTAAGATTAATTAATTAATTTGAGCCTCTGTATCAAGTTATAGGTAGCTTTTTAATAATGATTTTATTTATTTAGGAATTTTTTTTTGAATAGTTATCCAGAATTTTTATTTTATAAATATTAAAAAATACCTATATTATGTATAACAGGAAATATGCCATATTTTATCAGATTCATGTTTTTTTTTCTCCTGACGACAACTTACAACGTTGCGATAAGAAAATTATGACCTATTTAAATAGACAATTTTTCTCTATCTAAGTCGCTATTTCCCCCCTCTCTCTCTTTTTCCAGTATATATATCGCATATTCTAAATCTCTTCGTTGGCGAATTTAGTGGATATTCAACCTCTAAGTACCCATTTTACGATACAAGATTGCACACAATGCATAATATTCTTCCACCAAACGCTTGCAATTTTTCGTCTTTCTTATATATATATATATATATATATATATATATAATGTAATATCTTTATATTATTCAACGCGATAGAAAAAGTGAGCTGTAACGTGAATATATGAACTAATCAGATGTTGACGATCATATTTTCACATTTTGGAAAATTTTTATAATGTCTTTTTAATGTTATACCTAGCCTAAAAATATATTGGAAAAAATGTTCATGGCTTTATTTAGGGGATTAGATTATCTAAAAAGAAGATATTTGAAATTTTAAATGTTATTATATATATTGGGTAAATGTACACGAGTTCGTCCACTAAAGATAAAACTTTTTTAATATTCATTTTATGAGAAAATATAAGCTCCTGCCTATTCTGTATCCCTCCCAAAAAGCCCATGTTTAATTTAACAAGCCTGTCCGAAATGTCATAATAATCTCTGAATGGATCAGAAATAAAGTGATTTTTATATAAATATTTAAGGTAAATATTAAATAAAGTGATTAGAAATAATACTTACAAATTTGCACATAACTGATCAAAAGTAAAAAATAAATAAATAAATAAACTTGAAAAATGTTGTTTTTAAAATAAAAAAAATTTTAAAGAAAATTTTATTAACGTTGCCCCTGTGATATAATAAACGAATTTAATTATGCCATATTTGTTATCAAAGGAGAGTCTAAAGACCAGTTTTACTAACAGAAATTAAATATTTGGTTTTTAATTTAAAGATTGTTTTTTTTATTTTTTGGTATCCCTGTATATAATGTTTTTTTATTTTTTGGTATCCCTGTATATAAATTTTAATCTAATTAGTATCTAGATTAATATAATAATTTTATACAATATTCTGACTTGTACATTAAAACTAAAATTCATTTACTTTTGAGTGGTTTCTAGATGATTATTGATTTTTCGGGGTATCATGTTTATAAAACATAAATCATATTAGGATTACTGTTTTCAGAATAAGTTGGAGTTTTTATGAAGAATTTTCTTCTTCTTCGAGTGCCATAACCGAAACGGGTGTCGGCGCCTCTCCACATATGTTTAGTTGTTTTACACAGATATACGGGACCTACTTTTTAACGCCGGTTCCGAACGGCTAATTTGGAGAGGTTGACTAGACAATTATACTCTTGGCAGGTTGCCATTACTTTCCAAGAGGAGGCGACTGCAAATATCTATCTGCCGAGACTCGGTCTCGAAACAGCGATCTCCGAGTCAGCGACCCAACACTCTAGCCACAAACCCACAGTCGCTAAGAATTTTAATTATCAAGAAAGAGGAAAATCTGTAAAGTGATATTGAAAAAACACTGTTCTTCCCCGAAACACATATCACTATCTTCACAAAGACCAATGCCTTGTCATCTTCACTTCATCGGTTTCCAAAGAAGCACTGAAGTTAAGAAATCTGTTGTTCTAAGACACTCAAACACCATGTGCTGTTGGCATTTTTACAGCTTTTCCAATGCTGAAAGTATCTGCATCTCAGTGGAATTTATTGCTAAGGCTTAGTGAGAGATAGTAGTAGTTGTGATTCTTTAACTTCAATACTAATAGTATAGCTTTTATAAGCAAAAGATAGCAAAAAAACATCACATCCTACTTTAATTTATCGAAAGATACTAATTCTTAAACTTAAACATTATAGATTTACTTAACTTTTTTCAATTAGTTTAAATAAATTTTAAATTATTTTGTAGACAATTTCTTTCATTTAATCTACTTTTTTCTTAATGATTCATTTGATTTATAGAATCCTTAAAATAGATTGACTCCCACATAAAACAAACTTCATTATCGTATTTAATTTAATTCCCATGGTGGGTGTGAAGTTCCATTCTTTTTTGATGCGGGCGTGAATGGGATAATAAAAAGACCAGGGCCAAAGGGGCTCAAGCAGGTGGAAATTTAATCAAGCAGCATAGATAGTCTGTTCTAAAGATAGAAAGATAAATGCAGGCGGGCGCAAATACAAAACCTTCGCTACTCAACGCCAACATATTGACCTCGGAAAAGTTCGTTTAGATAACAAGAGAATTCTGGTGTAAAACTTGATTAACACCCAACGGAAGAATATATGACCCTTTAATTTCATTTATTTTTAATGAATTCTAGCATCATCAGGTGAATACCAAATATCATTAAAGGAGTTAATAAATTTCAGGTTATGAAGCTGCCTTGCTTCTGTGGGAGTTCTGAAAATATTACTTCGACCAAGTCTTGGGAATCTTATCAATAATCTGTTACCTATCCCTGGTGAGATTATGGAGAGATAATTCAACAATTTTGGGCCTAAAAATTAGAAGAATTAATGACGGATATGTGGTTTCATAAAGAAGCTGCGCCACAAATATTCCAATAATCAATAGGAATTTTAATTATATGAGAATTTATATAATGGCAATTTTATTAAAGATCTTAGTAAATTATTATGTAGGTATATATTAAATGCCAGAAGGTTTCACCCCATCATGAGTCGAACCCGAGCGCCAACTTGCTATCCGGGCAGTTACCCTAAACGTAGTAAACATTCACACTTTATATTTTACTTTACATTTTAATATTATTATTTTGATAAATTCCTCTGACATACATGTATAAACAAGGCAAAAAAATTTCAGTCCAATCATAAAAGAATTGATAAGTAAAATTCTGTCTTAGCTTAGTTTTCAGTATAGGACCTTTGTATTATATATTTATTACCTATAAAAATTTGAGGGTCTTATCTTTTTGAAAAATGGATGGAAAATTTTTTTCAAAAAAAGAACAACTTCTGGGTTTCATACCTGTATTTTAATTTTATAAGGACAATTTTATCCAAGATCTTGGTAGATTAATATGAATATATTATATGGCAGAAGGTTTCGCCCCCTCAGGAGTCAAACCCGAGCACCAACTTGCTATCCGGGCAGTTAGCCTAACCCTAAAGACGAATTTTATTTACATTTCCTGGTCGTTTGATCTCACGTTTTGGGAATTTTAGCTCGACACTAAGATCTGCTGATCTGTTTGCACCAGACTTTTTTATGAGGGAATTTTAAAGATATGTTATATGTGAATTAGCCGTAAACGGTTCAACAGCTAAATGTCATTCATTGTGAAATCAAAACAATATCTCTAGAAATGCTAAAGTTATTAAAACTTTATTAAAAATTTCAACATTACAAAAAATTAATTTATTATATTCACAGCAAAAGATATTGCGACCTAAATGATAGTATGACACTTGCGGAACCCTGTAGGAATACATGCAATCGTCTGAGATATAACAGATCTGTTGTCTTGGTATACTCTACAAGTTTAAATGTAATTACTCGCGAGGGAGAATTATCTAATTTCATTAGGGAGATTTATAAGGCAACATCGTGGGTTCATATGTCTTACGCTTCACCAATACTACCACAGTTCTCAGTCCCCTAAGATTTCCTTTTATTTTGCAATAAATAACAGATCTTCTCGATTATTTTAGTATGTACCTATAATTCATGCAAATATGATGATATTATTTACGTCCTATCATCTATTCGAATCTTCTATGCTGGAATTTAATTAATATTAATTGTTGTCAATTATTCTGATTGGTCATTTATTATTAATTCAAAATATAATAATCTATAAATTGAAAACGGATTTTCTCTTTTCATCCAGACCTGTCAAATTTTAGTGCAATTAGATTCTGCTTATCATTGTATAAATTATCTCGATGTTGTAGTACATAAATTAATATTGCAGACTGATAAACTGTCATTTGACGTTGTATGACCTTGAATCGGATAACATAACACGGTATTACTGTACTGTCGATAGGGTGGTGGCTGATTTGCCCACTCCCTCTTAATTCGCCTACCGTCTCTACTGTCTCTGATTAATTCCGGTCGGGCCTCTAATTGATTTGTGCCTTGCATTAGACAGGGAACCCCTCCATTAGGACGGACATTGTGAGGGTTCGCCGTTTGGGGTAGTGCTATTCCGGCACCATTAACGCCTTGCTTCCCAGTTCAAATGAAAGGCAGGTAGATTCTAAAAGACAACGGTTTTGATTACAACAAACTAACCTATTATTCACTATTAAACTTTTGTAACTAACTTCCCTGTATAATTGTATTTTGGAGACTTGAAATAATAATAGGGAGTGGTCATATTCAGCACTTCAAAAGTTAAAATTAAAAATCATTTTTTGGGAGAAACTTATGATTGCTTGGTGATAATTGAACTACTCACTATTTTGGTATATTGTTCTATGTGATAATTATTTTTATATGATTTTTAAGCATGTATTTTTTGTATTGTAAATATGTATTTCTTTTCTGTAAGTGGGCTAATAGTACGTATGTTTGTTAAATAAATAAATACATGGTCAATCGATCTTTTAATAGATTTGAAAAATTCTGGCTGGAATAAACACAATATATATCTACTCCCACTAGTCTATTTTATTACTTTACCATACAGGATATGGTCAAACATTGTAATCGTCAATGAAAAATTTAATTGAAAAGTTTTAATTTTGCCGAGAGTAGCAGAGTTGTTGATTCATAAAGAGAAACAAAGAGCTTGTCCTCTGCTTGATGCAAATAAACATACACACATATATATCGAAATTATATATCTGTATATATAAATATTATTTATTTGTTTGAGACTACACTTTCGAAGACTTGGCCTTCATCATCAGTCTTTATTATTATGCTGAATTTATTATTATTATTATTATTATTTTATTATTATATAATTAAAAAGACTGATGATGAAACCAAGTCTTCGAAACTATAGTCTCAAACAAATAAATATATATAGTATACTAGATATATAATTTCGACATATGTTATATAAGTTTATTTGCATCAAGAATGAATATGTTTCTCTTTATGAATGAAAAAATTGTTAGTTTTTTGTTTTTTTTTGTTTGCTCTTTTTTTCGAAATATTTTAAAAACTGCTGAAAAATTTTTGATTAAAAAAAAATTGATCGAAACCATTGTGTTTTGGTCTACAAAAAAGCTCTAATGAGCAAAAATCGAAAAAATTATATTTTACGGGATATTAATTATTATTTAATTTTCTTCCAGAACTTAAGTGACTTGATTTAAATTTTTCATTAAATTGAAGGGTTGGTTTTGTCACAAAAATAATAAAACAATAATTTTAATAACTATTAGAATTATTTAATTGATTACTATACAGTTTCGGTCACCACTGGTCGACCATCCTCAGTAGTTCTAAAAATTGAAATGAAACATTTATTTACATTTTTTCTTTTTATAGAGAATTATATAACACAAAATTTTTTTATAATAATTTGAAATCATACATACATCTCGTTCAAGAACCGGAATTTGTCATTTCACATGAAACATTCATTCTTAAATCTTCAATATAGATAGATCACACAATTCATTACAATCACACACACATATATACATATATAGCAACAATTTATAAAAACGTTTACTAGTGAACTAGAAACTATTTTGAATTAATGATTATATTAAATACTATTTTCAATTTTATTTTTTTCTAATTATCTCATTGCATCGTCAATTATTATACAATTAAAAAACCCATTATAAATAATCCATTCTAAAAACACATTATAAGTTAAATTCATTCTTTATTTTTAATTTTTTATTAATGAAATATCAAAAAACATACATCTTCCTATTACATTTTTCTTTCAAAATCAATACTTGTTTAATCAACACACCAAATCAAATCAATATTTTTACAACAATGACACAATTAGACTATAACATTCTGATATGCTTTCAGAATCCATTTTGAAATTTACAGAATTATCGATATCCTTCAATATATAAAGAGATTCTTTTATTTTTCTCTTGGTCCAATTTTTCTCATAATCTAGTATTTTTACTCCTTCAAAATCGAAAGTATGCTCGTTGTCAATAGCATGAATGGATAACGCGGAGACCAATTTATTTCCATTAATCGATGAAATATGTTCTTTAATTCTTTGTCTCAAATGTCTTGAAGTCTCACCTATATACTTGTGTGTTTTTTTATCTTTTTTACATGAATCACAAACTATCTCATAAACAACACCCATTTTATCAAGTTTTTCAAGATGAGTCTTATTATTGAATATGTTCATGAGTGGCCTGCCAACACTGTGTACTAATTTTATGTCATTATTATTCAGAATTCTCAAGATTTTCGCAGATAAATCATGAATATATGGGATGGAGCCTTTAATAATTTTATCTTCCTTTTTAATCACTTCCGTTACTAATTTATTTTTTCTATATTTAGTTAGAACTTTATTGAAAAATTGTTTCGAATATCCATTGCTTTCACATTTCTTTTGTAACTCAATCAATCTTATGTCTCTGTAGCTCTCATCACATATTCTATCCAATCTACCTATTTCTCCATATATTAAACTAATCTTATGCTGAAGTGGCTGTACTGATTTAAAGTTCAACATTCTATTTGATTTTGAATCTTTCACATACAGGTCTGTCCTCAAACGTTCCTCAACTCTGACAATTTTAATATCCAAAAAACTGATGTTATTGTTTAATTCTTTTTCATATGTGAAATCTAAATTATCATTGAAACTATTAAGCGCCTCTATACAAAGGTCTACGCTGTTCTTCTTAACAATAGCCAGGCTATCATCAACATATTGTATATATAGTTTCAA
The DNA here is from genome assembly GCA_024734495.1 of Forficula auricularia. NCBI lineage: Eukaryota > Metazoa > Arthropoda > Insecta > Dermaptera > Forficulidae > Forficula > Forficula auricularia. Next base: position 1,206,651 of record JALMQS010000117.1, on the reverse strand, counting down.
CTTCATTGGTTTTATTACATCAACATATATTTTATCCATCACTAAGTCCGCAATAATGGGACTGAGACATCCTCCTATTGGAACTCCTTTTAATTGTTTGTAAATGTTATTATCATGTCTGAAAAAACAATTGTCGAGACACAGACCTATAGCTTCAATGAACTGCTTTTCCGTCAGATATGTATATTTCTCAATCTCACTCCATCTTTCTTTCATGATCCTATAAACAAGATCAATCGGAATACTTGGAAATAGGTTTCGTACATCAAATGAAATCAAAGTCTCATCATGCTGTATCGTTATTTCTTGTATTATATCTACAACCATGTATGAGTTTTTTACTCTGACCTCACTTGAGATTATATTTTTTAAGATATTAGCAATGTATCTTTCCAAATTATTTTGTGGGCCATTAAGATTGGAGACTATTAATCTTAAGGGTCTCTCAGGTTTGTGAACCTTCACTAAACCATAACAACTTCCTAGCGATGAATGAAAGGGCGAAATTTTAATCTTTTTTAATTCATCTTTTCCAATATTATCACTTTTGTGAGCCTCTACTGCAAATTTATTTATACATTTCTCAACTTTTGAAGTTGGATCTTTTTTCACTACTTTATATGTATTTTCATCCGATAAAATATTATTCATTTTCTCATCATATTCTGATTTATTCATGACGATACTAATGTTCGACTTATCACTTTGTAAAAATATAATTTTTCTTTTGTTTATTTTCTTAAATTCAAATGTCTTCATTGCAGCTTTTATAAGATAATCATTTTTAATATTTTTTATTTTTAATTTTATATAAATAATTCTGTATAATATTATTTAGTTTATTTCTAATTATCTTTTTTTCTTTATTAGGCTTGTTACTATATTTTAATTGACATTCAATTTCTGATATTAGATTGATAATGTCTTTTTCTTTGTTTTTATTTAAATTAAGTGAAAATTTTGGACCCAATCTTAATATTAATTTTATTTCTTCTGGAATCTCAATATCTGATAAGTTGATCAAATAATCATCCTCCACATTAATCTCTTCATTGATCTGGATTGACTTGTCTAGCTTTTTGTTTATCTTATTTTTGGCATTAATATAATAGTATCTATTTTTCTGGTTTATTATAGCAATTGCTTGATGGAATAACGGTATAGGTAATTCATGTTTCAAAATTTCATAATCTTTATTGTATAATAATTGACGATGCAATGAGATAATTAGAAAAAAATAAAATTGAAAATAGTATTTAATATAATCATTAATTCAAAATAGTTTCCAGTTCACTAGTAAACGTTTTTACAAATTGTTGCTATATATGTATATATGTGTGTGTGATTGTAATGAATTGTGTGATCTATCTATATTGAAGATTTAAGAATGAATGTTTCATGTGAAATGACAAATTCCGGTTCTTGAACGAGATGTATGTATGATTTCAAATTATTATAAAAAAATTTTGTGTTATATAATTCTCTATAAAAAAGAAAAAATGTAAATAAATGTTTCATTTCAATTTTTAGAACTACTGAGGATGGTCGACCAGTGGTGACCGAAACTGTATAGTAATCAATTAAATAATTCTAATAGTTATTAAAATTATTGTTTTATTATATTTGTGACAAAACCAACCCTTCAATTTAATGAAAAAATTAATTATTATGTCAAAATATCTGTTAGTACCGGTGAGTTGTTAGTTGGTGAGTTACCAAATTTGTGTAGGCTCTAGCTCATTGTAATTAAAAAATACTCTTTAATTTGTTTCATCAATTTTGCTGAGTTGATGAATTATCATTAAACAAGTGTATAATTATTTTGATTATTTATGTCCATCGATTAAATTATTAAAGTTGTTTTAGGGAAATAAGGACTATATCTTTTATGCAGATAATTTATATTTTATTGCCAACGTTTCGTCAACTTTGTTGACTCCTTCAGGGCTCAAATAGTTAACTTCAACAAGTCATCAATTCAATTAGATTAGATTGAAGTTAACTATTTGACCCTGAAGAAGTCAACAAAGTTGACGAAACGTTGGCAATAAAATATAAATTATCTGCATAAAAGATCTAGTCCTTATTTCTCTATAACAACTTTAATAATTAAACTTAATTTTTTTATGCTATATTTTTCACACTTCCCAAGTTTTCGAGTGTCTTTATAACTTGGTTACTAAATCGTTTTTATTATTGAATTTATTATGCAAAATTTTAGACTAATATTTTAACGGCAGAGCAGTCAGAAATGGTAATCTATATTTCATGTTCATAAATTTAAAACCACATGCGTAAAGAATAACTGAATAAAGAACAATTTAGATCAAATGTTTTTTGTTTATATTGCCTAGAAGGAAGGGATGAGGGAATACAATCTAAATCACGCGTCCGCGAAATTAGCCCCCACAAAGTCATTGTTCCACTCTCGAAAATAACAGCCCCAAACCCTTTCTTGCTTTTTAGTAGCATCTAAAACAAGCAGCGAAAGTAGTTCTTGGTTTTGAAAGTCAGACCAAATTGCCTTTCGCTGGTTCGCTGTAGCTTAATGCATTTTTAACTTGAGGTTGTTGAGTCGGTGTAGCGTTATTTTTTTTATTTTTATTTTTTTTAAGAAGAAAATTGGGGTTAGTTTAATGGCGATTCGCGATTTCGAATCCTCCGGATTACATTCAAAAGAAACATGTTAGGACAAAGTTTCCAAAATATTTATCTTATCAATTTTACTTAGGGAAAGTGGTGTAGGTTTTAGGTGAAATATGATATTAATTAATAAAGTAAAGGATGTGTAGTTTCACAGTGAATGAAATAAAACTCAAAGAGGTTTATACAAACTCAATATATTTCGGATTATTAGTCCATCATCAGGAGTTTACAAGTTAAAACTAATAATAATGGAACGAGTGATCACAATTTTTAAGATCTAAATCATATGTACCAATATAACAAAACAAAAAGAAATATATTGAGTTTGTATAAACCTCTTTGAGTTTCATTTCATTCACTGTGAAACTACCACACCTTTACTTTATTAATTAATTTATCTTATCAATTAAAAAATCGAAAATGGTCGTTGAAAATTAAACTTAAGCGATAATTTTTAAAATTTCCTATCGTAAAAATCTAATTAATATAATAAACCATACATATTAAAAAAAATTACCAAAGAATATCACACCGTTAATTATCCACATTATAGTAATGTTATAATGATTTTTCGATAAAAACTTAGCTAATTTTAATTTAAAGGAGACAATAAAAGTATGTCTTCTGCTGAAAAAATAAATTTAAAAAAATATATTTCCAGCAGAAGACACACTCTTTTATTGTCTGCTATAATTTATAAAAATTCTGCTACTCTCAGCAAAAAAGAAACTTTCAATTTAATTTCAATTTATTAATGGTTCTCGCGTTTTTGTCTTATTATTCAAAGAAATAACTTTTAAAATTACAGAAATATTTTCTTGGATTTACTAGTATGTATTATAATTTATAGAGCCATTTCATAGAGGTTGAATTCGAAAATTATTATAACTATTTAACTTTCATTTAGTAGTTTCATTGAAAACGCCTATGTAATGTTTACTTTGTTTAATTTAAAAGTATAAAGGATTTAAAACAATCCTTGCCAATATTATAATATCTTCCTCAAATAGTAGAAGATGTAGAAAGATGAAATTTAATATTAAAATATCACACTATACCATATACTTATAAAAGAGGTAGCAATATTTAATTATATCATGTTGTATCATTCGTGCCCATAATAAATTTGTAACAGGAATAGCAGGGCATTGGTCAAAAATTAAAAACACAGAGTTTTTATTAAATGGGCCAGACGTTTCGTCAATTTATTTTGACTTCCTCAGTGGTCCATTTGATCACTCTTTGTCAAAAATGTTTTTGTCGAATAGTGAAATTTTTTTGACAAAGAGTGATTAAATGGTCTATGTGAGGACGTAAACATAAATTGACGAAACGTCTGGCCCATTTAATAAAAACTCTGTGTTTTTAATTTTTGTCCAATTCTCTGTTATTCCTGTTACAAATTTAATTATATATCATTTGAAAAGATGGAATTATGGTTTATTCAACAAATTCAGAGAAGTATTATATGATTGTCATAGGTATAGGAATTTGTATTCAAAATTCGAGAAGCTTAAAACCTGAGAAAAACCTAAGGAAATTTTAGTGTGATGGTTAATGTAATCTCAAGTAGCAGCTACCAATTTAGAACTAGCCTTTGTCTTTTGTCATGTGTGGGTCCTCGTTTCTAGTTTCGTGACTGTTAGTCTAATAATTAAGTATATTAAGATAAAAGTACCTGGACAAATTATATTAATCCGATGTCATAATAAAATAAAAAAAATCATATTTTGAAAACTTTTACTGTTTAAGCCAAAGTATAAACCTCAACAATTCCAACAGACGGGTTTCGTTTATGTTTTTATGATGCGGTAATAGCTCTTCCGAGACATAAAGCCTTTCATTTATGAGAATGGTTATTTATATTTAAACAAATTAAACAAAATTAATAGATAATCTCGAGGGTTAATTTAAATATCAAACCATTATTATAATACTAATGCAAAAGCCATTTAGAAAAGTAATTAAAATAACCATTTGCGAGCTGGTTTATCTCTGTTTATTCATCCATTCACTCTGTTTTGTTGACTATCCAAACACAAGTGATGACTGTGATGGCCACATCATTTCGGGATTGTTTTTATTCTTTGGATTATAAATGGAAACTCTAAATTAATGATATTAAAATATTCTTTAAGTGCTGCAATATAATTTAAAGTGTTAATTTATTAATAATATTTTTAAAGAGATATTTAATTGGGTTATACTAAATTTAATCTAAATCCATGGTTGGTAAGCCCTAATGGGTTTCTTTTCGCTTATGTAAAAACACAGAAAATAAATAAATTAGAAATTGAAGAAAACATTTGAAGAGACCACTCTGAATTCGTACCCGGGACCTCACATTTCCGGTAAATACCTTTGGTCTGCTGAGATCCAAATCCCCAAATCTAAACCACATTTGAAGAGACCACACCGAATTCGTACCCGGGACCTTACATTTCCGGTAAAAACCTTTGATCTGCTGAGATCCATATCCCCAAATCTAAACCACATTTGAAGAGACCAGTCTGAATTCGTATCCGGGATCTCACATTTCCGGTAAAAACCTTTGGTCTGATGAGATCCAAATCCCCAAATCTAAACCACATTTGAAGAGATCACTCTGAATTCGTACCCGGGACCTCACATTTCAGGTAAAAGCCTTTGGTCTGCTGAGATCCAAATCCCAAAATCTAAACCACATTTGAAGAGACCACTCTGAATTCGTACCCGGGACCTGACATTTCCGGTAAAAACCTTTGGTCTGCTGAGACCCAAATCCCCAAATCTAAACCAATCATAGATTTTCTGTAAAGATAGCACCTAGATAGGCATTTCATTTTCATTTTTATTATTTTTATTTATTTTTTGTTTCTTGCGGCTTCATAGTGACCTGTCTATTAATTTAAGCTTATTAGAGAGCATTTAATTTATTTAAAGGTTTAAACAAACTAATATTAGATCCCTCGAATTATTGATTTTCAAATTAAAAATAAAAAACAGTCTTTAAAGCGTATAAAGATATATAAATTTAATTTATTCTCTATATAACTATAAACAGTTTAATAAATATAAAATCCATTTTATAGGCAATCTTGTTATTCTACAAGAAGGAATTTCATGGCAATTAATGAAATTTATTTTCATTCTAATAAAGAAACAAGAAACAACAACCCTTCGCAGTAATACACAGAGAAGTTCATGTAGTAACGGCAATTTAGACGGAATTTCAAGGGCTTTGACCACGGTTCAAATAGCCAACTTGGAGATAAACAGAACACTTGACTAGTCACTAGATATACACATATTAGCCGAAGAGAGTGGGTGGTCTAATCAATAGGATGTCTAGAGTGATATATCATCAAAATCCAAACACAATACCGCTCTTTGCCACTTGAGGTTAATAGCTCTAGAAGTGGGGACCAAGATCAAGTATCTACTCTCGAAGAAGGACCTGAAATTCTTTCGCAAAAGATCATAATACAGTAATTGCAGAAAAAGAAACAATGAAATAGGAGTAGAAGCAATGCTATATTTAAAGAAGAAGAAGATAATAATAATAAAAAAACATCACTTGAGAGTCACTTACTGAATCTGAGGTGTTGAAGATGATTTTAATATAAGTCAGAAGGGTTGTAACAACCCTTTCGGGAAGGGAACCCAAATAATAAAAAAATCATTTCTATATTATGGTACGGATCTTTAAATTTATCTCCTTTAAAATTTAAATAGATTTATCAATGGATACGTCTAGACGATTTCGGGGGAGGGGGGTATTGAATTTGAAAAAGGCGTTGGTATATTTTGTATTTTTTTATGGGAAAGGCAGAAATGAAGAGCCTGCATTTGGATCCATCATCGTTGCCGTCAAATGAGAGATTAACGATGGCGTTGCGGTCGAAGCACCCCTTCAAAGGTTAGGGGATGATTTGTAGCTGACCAAAAGCTTGCATCTTTTGTTAGGCTATTCGTTTTAAAGCACTTCATACTAACCAAATAAACACCTCTTTTTTTGAATTTACATAACTTAAAGCTATGTAAGCTTATTAAAGCATTCTTACATATATTTAGAAAAATTCAAAAAAGTTGAAAAGGATTAGGAGATAAGAGTGATGGGGTGAAAAATGAGTGTGTTATAGGTAGTAATAATAGTGAGAAGTTGGTTGTTAAGAAAGAAAATGATATTGTTTCATCAATCAGCATTTCGTTTCATTTGAAAAAATTCTATTTATTTTTTATTATTATTAAGTATAAGGGAAAAAAATGATGAATTTATGAGATACGTCTTAGCACTTTTTTATGAACGATTGCTTTTTTCTAGTAGTAATTCTGAATATTTTAATCGCTATAGTAGACCGAAAACTGCGAAAAAAGTTAGGCTATTATATATATAAATATGTATTATCCGTTGAGCTAAGAGGCCATTGTTTACTATGTTAACTAATTTAATAAAAATCAAATTATTAAATTTCATCATGAACACTTAACAACAAACGAAGAATAAATTTTTCTATAAGCTTGTGATAAAGAATCTAATTAAATTGTATTATTTTTCAAATATTATCTATCAAGGTTAGAGTGATAAAAAATTTAAATTTCAGCTAGTAAATGCAGTATGGTTTTAGTTGAATTTTTTCCAGTAGCTCTTTACTTCTGGCGTTTTTGATATACAGTGTACCGATTTGAAAGAGAAAAATTGTAAGAATGATTTAAAAATGTGAAGTTGGTAAGTCAAAGTCGTTTAGTGGGTACAAAATATGTTTTAAATAAATGTTTAAACATCTAAATTCTAATCTGTATAATATCATTGCCTTATATTTAAAAATATTTTTTTGCTAAATAAAACTGATTACTTCTTCCTCTTTGTATTATCTTTGAAGAAAAGAGGATTCATTTTTTCTCGCTAATGAAATCTCATTTGCTTTTTAAATTCTTATTGATTTTTTTTATTATTAATTCAAAATCTCATTGTCTTTAGGTATATTTTGAAGAAAAAGAAAAATTGTTATATTTTCTATAAATCATCCTTTTGAGATTATTTTCTAAGCTAAATACAAGGCTATATTGTATATACGAATCATAAATTATTTTGCTTGAAGCGAATATTCCGGTTGCTTTATGAATTATTTATATTGGAGATAAGTTTTAAGGTCATATGATAAATATTTACAATATTAAAGAGGTCAGATAGAAACCCTTATTTCTGCAAACGATACAGATTTTCAATAAAGATAACGCCGCCATCTATTGGCAATCCTTGATATAGCTAAATACCTATATAATATTTCGAATATAGTGCCATCTATTATCAAATGAACAAAGTTTTGCAAGCGTTTTGTCATGGAAAAACATCAAACTATAGGGTAATTGGGGGAAAAGGGAAATTTTAAATTTGTATTGGAGACACTGAGAATATACATTGAAACAAGCTCACGCTATCTTGCTTTTTAGTTATCATGGATATTAATATTATATGTATAATATCAGTTGAATTCTTGGAAGAGTTCTGAACATAAATGTTTGGGATCTTTTTGTGAAGTAGTTTCAAAAGTAAAAATAAAATTCCTTCAGAACATTTGAAAAACAATGAAATTATTTTTAATTTTTGAAGGAATTTTATTTTTACTTATTTATTATTAATTAAAGGGATCGTAGGGAGTTAGACGTGACGTTAAATTAAATACAAAGTTTTTATTTAAATAGCTAGGTTAAATACTCAAAAAATAAATGCACTTCTTAAGATCTGATGGTAGATAAAAAATTATTTATTCAATTTGATTGTTTTAATTATTTTAACGGGAAACAATTACATTGTTTTAAATGTTTTATGTTTTATATTATTTGATAAAATTGAGTGATTTGTAAATATACTGTTTGAAAATGGTTTTTCTCTTAGTCAAAACCCCAGAGAGATAAGTTTAATAAATGAGGTGAGAAAAACTAACCTTACTTACCATTGTACTTTTGTAAAAATGAAATTATTGATTAATAAAAAGATGACTAACGGCTTTGTTTCGATATTTCAGCCACTGAAAAATGCCCTATTTAAATAAAAACTTTGTATTTAATTTAAAGTCAAGTCCAACTCTCTACGATCCCTTTAATTATTAATGGACACGAATAATGAAATATTTATTTTTACAGTTGACATTACTTCAGGAAAAGAATCCGAACATGTTTGGAAAGTCTACCACGAGCGAAGTTAATATTAATATCCAAGATATGACATGGTTTCGATCTCGTAATTCAGAACTGACGATCGCTCAGGCCTACCAAAGCAAATTTTAAAATTTCCCTGAATCTATATATCTATATATATAAAATTAAGGTTTTGTCTGTACATTGCTCCAAATCACGGCAATTTTGGTTGCACACGTTTCAAGCAAAGTTATGATCGGAAACACCTCAACAAAATTCCTGTCTGTATGTATGTCTGTCTGTCTGTATGTCTGTCTGTCTGTATGTTTCAGTGGTTTCCGCGAAAAGTTGCTCACGATTCACGTAAAAACGGCTGAAGGGATTATTATGAAATTTCATATTTACATTTTTAGCTATATAACGTTTTGATATTTTGACCCCAAAAGGGAGTTTGGGGAGGGGGGGCGCTCGAATGAAAATGATCAAATAACTCCTAAACTATTAACTCTACGGCAAATTTTATTATGGGCAAAGTTGTAGGGGATGTGATTTCTACAAACTTTTGTTTAAAAAAATTCCCCCAAATAACCACCCAAAAAGGCGGGGAGGGTCAAAATATGAAAATGTTTGCTCTTGGACCAAACTCAACCAAATTTTGTATACATAATCTGTGGGTCACTAGAAGGCTAGAAATTCAAAAACTAACCACCCAAAAGTGTGGGGGGGGGGGCAAAAAATGAAAATTCTTACCCTTAGAGCCAACTTAACCAAATTTTGAATACATAATCTGTGGGTCATTAGAAGGCTAGAAATGCAAACACTGCGTGCGAGTGGGGGAGGGGGGGTTCAGATGAGGATCCAGTGTCTTAGTGGGGTGACGCGGGTGGGGTCCGGGGATAGGCACGGAGTGAGGTGGGGTGCGGGGGTGGAGTCAGGTGTGGTATGGCGGTGTGGAGGGCACGGGGTTGGGTCCAGGGGGTGGTGGGTGGGATGGTGCAGGGTGGATTGGGAGTTTAGGTTAGGGTTCAGGGGGGTAGTGGGGTGGTGCAGTGCTTGGGGGCTGGGGGTTCGAGGGGGGTTCGTGGGTTGGGGTTCAGGGGGTGTGCTACCTGGCTAGCAAGAGGGCCGCCGAAGGCGGGTCTTGCAGCTAGTCACTCTATATGATCTATCTATTTTACAGTCAATTTAATATAATAACATTTTCTGTCTCTTTCTAGTATACAATATTAAGTCTGTAAATGTTTCTTGCTGCAGTATTCCCTTGGAAATTAAAATAATTCTCTATCTTGATCCCGAACGCGAATCATTGAGTCAAAAAATACGTCGATTATTTTTTTGTCTATTTGGTTGCTGTCTTCACACTATCAATCATCAGGATTAATTTCTTAACTCAAGCAGGGGGAGAAGGGACAAGAAACTCGCCGTTTCCCAAGGTCTGCGACTGAATTAGGTTTTCGACTTGGGAAGTTTTTCGAGTGACCAATATCGAAGTTTGCAATGGCTTAGCTCGCAAAAGTGGCAAAAACCAATCCCCATGGGATATTTATGGTTTTTCTTTCTCTCTCGCTTTATCCCTCTTCTTCTTCTTCTTGTGCCTCTTCTTCAGCTCTTTGGGTTGCGACCAAATCTCAGCGTCAGTTGTGCAAAGTGACAATTATAAATCAATATATTTTTTGCTCCCATCTCACCCGCTTGCTTTCTTCGTTTTAGGTGTCACTGAGTGTGAAAACTTTCCTTTTTTTTATTTTTTTTTATTCCATCCTCACCCAATCCCACCCTCCTGTACTGTGCATTTGACCAAAAAGTTAAAAAGTTTGTGGAAACAAGTTTGAAAAGGCGCGCACCATTTGTACACACATACACGGACATACTACAAACAAGTGGGCTTTATTATTTCTATAAACAACTAACGAATTTTTCTACAAACTCGTTACCCACTTTGCCATTGTTATTTTTTTGTTTTTTTTTCTATTTAAAAAAAAAACAATCAATAATTGGACGAAAGTGGGAGTTTTTTCAATACGCTCACCATAAACAACTACACGGGAGACAGCTAGGAGTAAAGTCAACTATTAATACATTTAACTTAAGGAGGTTCTTTTCGGGACAATCCACACAAAAAGTTTTAGCCTCATAACCACTCTATACATATGAACGGTTCTAAAATTATAGGTTATGTTTTTTTAACGTGACTTTACTTCTCATACTACTATATCCTCTTTATGAATGTATCGTTTCCAAGCCATATTATATCCCCTCCACTAAAATTAATCGCTCATATATGTTTTTTTTTATCAAAACTACGAGGTAAATAATTTCGATTTTTTTTTAAGTTACTCCGAATATATTATTCTAACAATATTAGTTTTTCATCAAGATGGTGAAAGATCTTCAATGAAAAAAATAAAAATAATGTTATTTTTCCCACCCTTTCCCAATCTACCAAACTGATGACCAATAAAATTAATAACGTAGCAAGAATCCCTATCAAATATTATTAATATGTTTGTTACTCACCAATAGCGAGTGCCTCTAGCTGTTGATGATTTTTTCCAATAGGACTAAATTACGTTTTTGTATAGATACTTTTTATTCTTGGATTGATTTAAGATAGTTCTTTCGCGACAATCCACACAAAAAGTTTTAGCCACTCTATACATACTAGTACTCTAGGTATACATATGAACGGTACTAAAATTTTAGGTTATGTTTTTTAACGTGACTGTACTTCTCACACTACTATATCCTCTTTATGAATGGATCGTTTCCAAGCGATTGTTCTTATGTCCCCTCCACTAAAAATAATCGCCCAAATATGTTTTTTTTTATCAAAACTACGAGGTAAATAATTTCGATTTTTTTTTAAGTTACTCCGAATATATTATTCTAACAATATTAGTTTTTCATCAAGATGATGAAAGTCCTTCAATTAAAAAAAAATAATGATAATTTTCTCACCCTTTCCCAATCTACCATATGTAAAAAATTTCATTTTTAATTGCAATTATTTCATGTTTGGTGTGATAAATCGTCTTCAAATTTTAACAGTGTGTTTATTATGCTTTTAATGACTTATATTCCAAGTTTCGAAGACTTCTTCAATGTTTGCATTTGTGAAAGAACTAACTTAAGAGTTAAGATTTTAAAATTCTAAAAATTTAAAACTTTAAAAATCCAAAAATCTGATAACCAAAGGTGTTATGGATATTTTTTCATTTCAGAAAGAATTGCCCCCTCAGTAGACGAATCCAAGCGACAATCTAGCTCATGAGAACTCGATCCCTTCTGAGATGCAAAAAATCATATCTATACAACTTAGATTATTGACCTTTTGAGATTCTATACTTTTATATTTTTAGAATTCTAAATTGCTAATTATAATTTTTAAATTTTCAATTAAAATTATGTTTTGTTAAGGGAGAATGGTGTAGGTTCTTGGTAAAACATTATAAATAAAGTAAAGATAATTTTTGAATTTTTTCTATTAGGAACTTTTTAAAATTTAAAATACTAGGTAGGTTTCACATAAATAAAAGATCAGATGCCTATTTAGTCCTTTGTGAGCTTCTGAAGATGGGCTTATACCCAATGATATATATATAGAGTTGTGCTAAATAAGCATCTGATCTTTTATTTATGTGAAATCGACCTAGTATTTTAGATTATTAATTTTGAAAACTTTCCAAAAAAAATTTCAAAAATTTTCTTTTTAAAATTATTTATTTATTTATTTATTCATTCATAATTCTTACAATTTAACTTTACACAATTATGTTAATTTTTTAACCGACTTCATAAAAGGAGGAGGTTCTCATTCGACTGAATTTTTTTTTGTGTCTATGTTACCTCATATCTCCACCAATTGTGAACCAATTTTGAAAAAAAATTTGCATTAGGTTCAGTCTAGCTTCCGATTGGTCCCGTTTTTTTCATTGGTATTAGACCTTTTTTGTTAGGTTTTTTCAGGCCTAACTTCTTTGTTTATGAACCGATTTCGATGATTCTTTTTTTATTGGAAAGGGGGTATCTTAGGGATGGTGCCATGTTAATTTGGTCAAGTTCTAATGATATGATCACTATTAATAACATCACTAAATTGAGAAAAATAAAAATAATTTTTAAGAAAAAAATAAAACCGACTTCAAAAAAATTAAATGCAACAAATAAAATACACTAAAAGGTATTAAATAATTATTATCTTATTTAGTTACAACTAAACGACGAATTATTAACATGAAATTACTTTTTGAAGTCGGTGCCAAACAAATTATACCTATAAGCGAGCGTACCCGCCAAACGTACTAAGTAAGATCCGTCGAGTGCGATTCATAAAAGGTATATGTTTGGCACCGACTTCAAAAATAATTTCATGTTAATATTTCGTCGTTTAGTTGTAACTAAATAAGGTAATAATTATTTTATACCTTTTAGTGTATATTATTTGTTGCATTTAATTTTTTTGAAGTCGGTTTTATTGTTTTCTTAAAAATTATTTTTATTAAATATAGTTACCTACCATCCTTTTTTTGAATAGTAAAAAAACATCCAAAAGAACTTAATAATTTTAACTATAATTTAAACTATTCAAAATTTATTTTTAAACACATGTTACTCCTCTTTATAAGACAGTGATTTTCTATTATTCTATTCAATCTATATGATTAAAAAAACTAATATTTTTGAAAAAAAAATTGTTAGACATGTTTCGGACTAACTTCAGCAAATCCTAAGTTTTTTAAAATCCTTTTTGTCTTTTCCTTTATATCTAACCAAAATATTTTTTTTTCAAAAATAGAACAAGTTTTTTAATTATTTAAAGATGAAAAGAATGATGTTATGAATAAATACATGTACATCCCATAAAGTAACAATCTGAAATCCTAAGAAAGATTTGAAAATAAATTGATGCGTCTATTTCAGAGATATTTTTCTTTATTCTGGCTGCCTGAATCCTTTAATCTTATAGAAAGTATTTATATTACGTTATATAGTAAGTGGATTGGTTATATCAGATTTGGGGAACCTTTTTTGTTTTAAAGGCCACATTGACATGCCCATTTCTCAAGAAGGTCGCAATAACATGAAAATGTATAATACTATAACATATTAAAAAGATAAAGTAAAAAAAATTATCATTCATATACTTTTTGCACACGTAATGACTTCACTGAGATTGCTTTTGTCGAGACAATATCGGGTTCTAGCATGTTTTAAGGGGTTCGCGACTATTTATCATTTTTATAAGAAAATTCTCAAATTTTTATCATTGAATCATTTATGTATTAAATTTGAAGTTGATCGTCTGTCCCATTACCGAGAAATAAATTATTGAAAATTGTCCTTTTAATATGGAGGTAAATGGACCGAGCTTTTAAAAGGGCCATAACTTCTATACAAATTATGTCATTTTCAACAAATTTATACAGATCAATAATTCAACTTTTATGAGATCGAATGCTACATTTTTCAATAGATTTGACAGTCTAAGTTAATTAGTTATTCATAAATGTAAAAATAAAAATTTATTTGCAACCAAAAGAATATAGTGTAAAATTCAAACTCTCTGAAATCGTTTTTGTGTTAAATAAATGTTTTTCTAATGAGAAAAATTTATCTCAATATCCTTTTTATTTTAAATTAACCTCATTATTAACCATTTTTTTTAATTAAACAATTTAGTAGGCAGGCGTTGTCACTCTGCAGAAATACAAAAGATTTTTTCGAAGATCAACCAAATAGATAAGCTGTCCCGAACTCCCTTAAGCTTCATTTGGAGTTCAATGTGCAAATCTGTGATTTGAGATCTTATATGTAACTTCAGAATTATAGCTCTCGTATATTTCATATTCCTTACAAAATTTAGCTTTTTTCACAACAGGCCCAGAAGACCGCACTTTATGGTTCTGAAGGCCGCAGGTTCCCCACTTCTGGGTTATATAATTAGGATTTGTACAGTTTAATATGTCAATGACCCAGGTAACTTGAATCTTGCCGATAATATCGAACACCATCTGCGATTCCAATCGGAGAATGGGTGGTTTCGGTTTCCATGTTGATGTATTACAATCATCAGTATCGAACAACCCTTTGGCCCAGTTACCAGCAGCCAGTTACTCCCTTGGCTAGTTGCAGGTTCGCCTAATTAATTGATCTGGGTTGTGGGCTGAGCCATTTGTTCCAATCAGGACCAAACCGCCGCCATTGCCACCACGCCCTGCACTATTGGATTCCTATAAAACATCCACACATACAGATTCTTCTTGTTAAATACCTATATCTATATATAGAAAGTAGGGTGTGAATGTAGAAGTTTTGCAATGTGAGAAGTGCTCTTTGGATTTTTATTTCCGACTTGTGTGTTGCTAATTCTAATTTAGAGCACCGCAGGGCGTTTCGCACCCACCCTTGACCCATCCTCATTTTGTCTGTAATTGAAGCCGATTCAAATTACCAATGCTGTTAACGTACCCACCGACAAATCCACACCCATCCACCCATTGTACATCATGTCAGGTGAAACTTGATTCTGAGTCAGACCATTAGTAAATCTGTATAAATTTGTTACTTTCATCTAAATTAACTTAACAGCCAAATAACATTGAAATATAATCGAATAGTGGTTCAATAAAAATGGAATCAGGATTAAAAACAAAAACATTGCGGTGTCAATTTGAATACGTGTGGATCTGCGAGATACCATTAAGTTCTAATTGATGGTCAACATTTTAATATGAGTGGATCTAAAGTTGCAGAGGGACAAATAAACAAATAACTAAGCAAAAAAATAAAAGAGATTTTTCCCTGCATTGCTGTTTTTCTTCTATTTAAAGATATTTTAAAAACATATAAATTGGGGCCGTGCGTTAAACATAGAGGAGCACTACTGCCGAAGCTAGCGCTCTCTTGTCTTTATTTATTCAAATAATTTGGAAGAATTGAGGCAAATATTGTATTATAGTATATATCATAGATAAAAGAGTGCACCGAGCCCAGGGGGCCGTGAGTGAGTCTCTTTGTCTTGGACATTTTAATAAATCATCCCCCAAAACTTACATTTTCGTCGCTAGTTGGCGCTAAAGTCGTGACGCACGATCCCTATTGGCATGGTGAAGAAATTACCATTATTAGTTCTTTCTGGACCATGCTGATAAAAGAGAAAGTGGTTGAATTATCAGTTGGAAAATTTACTATAATACTTTTTCTGTGCCTAAACCGTGAATCCAACCTTCATATCTAAGTAACATATATTCACATACTGCTATTTCGATCATCATTTCATAACAATGAATGTAAATAACAATTTGTGAAATGACATAATTTAAAAATTAAATATGATTTGATTTTTGATAAAAAATGGCACAAATCGAATTTCAATTTCATTTTTCTCATCTACAAAATATGATATGTCAGCAAAAGTTGTGTGGGGTCTCAGTAAACAATTAAGACCCAAGAGATGCTCTTTATTGCCGAAGTAAGTCTTTCCTATTCCCCAGATATTATCCCTAGTATCTATTTGTAGCCTTAATGGCCGCCTGTAAAGCCAATATTGGATTTTATTGAAAGAACAGGAAATTGAACCAAGTCCCCATGCTGGGTTAATCTAGTTCTTTATATCATTTAACACTGTTTCATATTTATTGAAGAAAATAATAATTAATAAGAGGACTAAAAAAAGAAGAAAAAAAGTAAGGTTTAGCTATCAAAGGTTTTAAAAAGTTCATCTGGTGCCATTATTATTATTATTATTTTAATGAAAAACAATTTCTTTCTAGCTTAAGAACTACACATCCCATTGGGATTGATCGGAAACTTCTAATAGAAGGTGGGATTTGCCCTGAAACCCATTGGATTCTCCTTGCCAATAGAGAGAGAAGCTGGCTAATATTTAAATAAATAAACGCAGGTATAAATTTAGGTTAGTATTTCAGTAGAAAATACAAGATAATAATTTAAAATTTTAATATTTACTCATTAATCAGAAGACTGAGTTCTTTTAATATCTATTCTAAAATTTATCTATTCTAAGTTCATATAAATTATCTTATGTTATTTAATACTTTTAATTTTATAAATAAAGATATTTCCGATCCAGATATTTATCAATATTTTTATTAAAAAGTAAAACAGGAAAAAATAAAATATTTTTTTTTGTCTATTTGTTAAAATTCATGATTTAAAATCAATCTACTAAATTTGAAGAAAATCGGATGAATTTTGAATGAGGAATCCCGACAAAAACTAAAAAACACGTTTAAAAATTAGAATGAAATGCTCGTTGAAAGAAGTTAAAAATTCCTAATGAAATGTACTGCTGACTTGTGACATGTAGACACTGTGGAAAATTAGACGTTTAAAAAATGAACTGGAATGAGCTCAGTATTGTACTCTGCGTATATTCTTCTGATTTCATTAAATAATAAGCTTTAAAAAAATAATCAATTTTTTAATTAAGCTAATTGGTAATTAATATAGGTATTATTTTTAGCTAATTAATTATATTTTTAAATATATTTTAATCAGAAGAATTACGAGGCAGAAATTTTTAATCTGAAAAATTCAATCATCTTATGGTATATCCATTTTATAGATTAATTATTTACATATTATTATATTTATTTATTTATAAAATACTTCTTCTTTTGGTTCTGAAATTTTCATTCGAAAATTATTAATTTGAATTTGAAGCTGAATGTACCGCAGCTATTGTCTTATTTCGACTAGTAAATTATAATCAAAAAGAATAACATTTTTCAAAATTTCATCTCCAATATAGGTATAGCTATTTTCTAATATAAGTAAATTTTACTTTAAAAAAACAAGTGCGAGGTAATAAAAATATTTGATAACTAAATTTCTCCGAAGATCCCATTTCCTTTTCATTCAAAATATAATGAAATGATACTCAATAAAAATTTATATATATTTTTTTTCATCCCATTTTCCTATGGATATACATATATCTGAATTATATCGAAAGAAGTTCGTCGAAGGAAGCCATTATTGAACTTTTTTTTTATAAATTCAAAACCGATCTTTCCTCTCCCTCTCTCAGGAAATGTTGACTAATGACTTTAAAACTTTGGCTTAGAAGACTAAAACCCCTGTATACAATTTATTTTGGTTAAAGTTTTTATACCATCTTTCTTAACTCTTTTATATCTGGCAACTTTGACGGAATATCGTAAAACCTAAATAAATAAATAAAAAAAAGAGTCGATCGATATTTATCGAGATTTAATGCAGAGATTATTTTTAAGAACAAAGAAAAAACTTTTTTTTAAATAAAAATAAAAAATAAATAAATAGCCAATGAGTCTAAAATCCTATAAAAATTCGAAAAGTAATGTGCCGGGTTTGATTTGATTACATGGAAGATAAAAACATCCTTCCTGTCAAGTCTCTTCTTGCATCATTTGAAGAACATGATTAGTAACGAAGAATCTATACTAGGTTCTATAATAATGCGCTTATCCTTCTCATGGTGGCACGCCGACGAGAGAACCCGAATACTAGCGGAAATGCCCGAAGACACAATTCCTCAGGCGAAGCCCAGTGAGACAGGCGAGGGGTGAACCGCGATTGGAATTAGGTGTACACCGTCTTTGGAATTATTTGGAATTACTTTGAAATTCATTAGATAATCTATTGTCTTCTACTTGGAAATGAAAGTGGAAGTGGAAGTAGGTGTACACAATTTTAGGTCGCGGTTCCTCCCTCGGAGACAGGTGTTTACAAGAAAAAAATTTTAGGGGAAAAAAATGACAACTTTAGAAAGACTTGGTACGCTGTCAGTAAATTTTCGAGATTTTAAAATTTTTGTCAACAGTTAGTTATTTAAAACATACACTTGAAATAAAAGTGCAGTTTATTAAAAATAATAATAGCTCCCCGTTTATAATTTCATTGTTTTATGATATTATAAATTTTTCACCCTGAAGATATGAAGCTAGAAAATTTAAAATTTTCTGTTTTGAAAATACAAACATCTAATCAAAATAATGAATACTCTTCTAAATTATGACGATTTGGGAATTTTTTTGGTAAATCTTAAAGCTTAACACAAATATACAGCTTTTATTTTATTTTATTTTATTTATTGCCCTCGGGAACATAGCCCATTTACACAGCACATAAGTATATTAAAATATACAGCTTATTAATGCAAAATTATATGTCAAATTTTAAGACAAATCCAGACCAATTGGCAGAGAAAAAAAATCAGCATTTTCGAGATATGGTAATCCAACAATACGACCTTTAACTCGCTATGTGTACGGATAAATTATTTATTTCTTTATCTATTTTTTGATACTTAATTTATTTATTTTGATGTTATTTTGGAGGAAAAATACCCGCAAAGTAGTTCTTGATAAGATTTGATTTTACTATCTACGTGGCACCTTTACAGTCCGGAAATAGGGTGCTATAACATTTATAGCCTTTTCAGGGGTTGCTGGGGTGGTTTTGGCCGCGAATGGCCATATGCCCCTGCCAAGACCATCCCGTTTGTTTTATTGACGTCGGGAGTTGTTTTGGCCAGTCGCCAAAAAAAAGACGCGAGCGAAATTGATTTTATTTTAAATCACTGTCCTCTTTTTATTTTATTTATTTTTGAAGACAACTTGCAATTTTAAAATCAAAGATTTATAAAAAGAAAATTGGATTTAAAATAGAATTTTTTTTCAAAACTCGGTGTAAGTTTAATTGATATATAGAAATTTGTTTGTTAAAGGACAGTTCGAGCTAGAAAGTTGAAATTTTTCAGAAAAGTGCAAGTTATTTATACAAACTTGAGCTCATTAGCTATAAGGTCATTTTTTCTTTTTTTGTTAATTTTTTTAGCCTAAAGATAATTTCAATTTTATAAATAGTATTTTTAAAGGAAATTAAATTCATTACATTGTGTTCAAAAGCTTTATTATTAAAATCAATAAATAATTAGACAAATTAATTTCATAATTTTTAAAAATATTTGATTTAAATAAGCGGCTAATTTTTAAATCCTCTGGTGAGAAAAGCGGTTAACTAAATCGCCTTAATTGGCCTATTTAAATATTTAATGTGAATCAAAGATGTCACTAGCTGCAAACATTTAAATAAGTGATTTTTAAATATATAAAGATGATCAATTAATCATTTTCCCTGGGTGAAAATCAAATCAATCAGTTGGTCCAAGTGTGCAAAGTAGATAATAGATGTCACTAGATTCAGATGATTTAATTTTTTTTAATTACATGTGGGTGATTAGGTTTCACCTGGTGGGAAAAAATAAAAATAAAAAATTCGCAGACTTAATCATGAAAATTGTTCAAATGTACGCGGTTCAATTAATTTAAAATTAATAAAAATAAATATTTTAAATATTTTAAACTAATTTATAAAATCACTCCAGTAAGTATGGATTATTGATAATAGATGTCACTTGAATCAATCACATAAAGAATATAGGAGTGGCTAATTAAGCCATGCTCCATGGAAAAGAGTGAGAGCAAAGATTAATCAAGAAAGAGACTAGCAATTCAAATTAAAACATTTTTACATTGTCCATTTTAATTATCAATAGTCCGCGAGCGGATAATCAATGACACCTAGTCAGTAGATAAGAAATGAAAGAATGAATTAAAATATTTAAATAAATGCATAATTAATAGAATTCTAAAGTGTTAGAAATTAAAATAATAGATTAAAAAAAAACTTCAAAAAAAAAAATTCTCAATTTTTCAGAATATTTAATTTCAATCGCTAATCTATTATAATTAAAATTTGAAAAAAATGAAAATTAAATTAATAAGCATATTAATTAATTATTCAAGCTAATTATTTTTAATTGAATAGGATGACTCATGATATCGTAGAATATGTACAGAATTTGGTTGAGTTTGTTCGAAAGGTCTACAATTGGCTAGGATTTTCATTTTTGACCCCCCCCCCCCCATTTTGGATGGTTAGTTTTTGCATTTCTAGCCTTCTAGTGGACCACAGATTATATGATTATATATACAAAATTTGGTTAAATTTAGTCCAAGGGCAAGAAAGATACGAAGCCTTTTGTGATTTAGACCACAAAATCAAAAATCCCCCATTTTTCAGTTTAGGGGTCAAATTTCAAAAAAATAAAAAAACCTTCCCAAGATTTAGCATTAATAAACGTATGTACCAAATTTGAATGCTAAAACTTGAAAAATCGAAGAGATAGAACACTTTAAAAATTTCAAAAATTTACCCAAAAATGACTATATCTCCCTTTCGGGGACAAATAGACCAAAATACTCAAATACGTTTTTTTGTATTTCAATGCTTCATCTTTCTAAGCTAAGCCCATATCGATATCTTTTCTCGTTTAAGAGATCTTGAAAAACTCTGAAAATATATTTTGGGACCCTTTCCCCCCTTTAGGGTTCGAATTCCAAAAAATCCCTTCTTAGCACAATCATAAATCGTTGTAAGAATATACACTCCAATTCATCTTTCTATGTCAAGCGGTTTAGGCTGTGCGTTGATTATGAATGAAACATCACGTTCTCTTTTTATATATATATTAAGACGAGGGGTGAACCGCGATTGGAATTAGGTATACATCGTCGGAATTATTTAGAATTACTTTGGAATTCATTAGAAAATCTATTGTCATCTACTTGGAAATGAAAGTGGAAGTGGAAGTAGGTGTACACGATTTTAAGTCGCGGTTCACCCCTCGTATGTAAGATGTATAGAAGGAGCTAAATTTTCTTTGCCTAGGGGTGCCTGGTGTCTTTGCTTCGGCCTTGACATCTGTATAATATTATTATAATTGCGAAAACGTGTGTCGTTTTTTGTGACGATTTCGATTGTCACTTTTTAAGAGTACTCGCTATACGCAATAAATAATTTAACTAAGTTTTACAAATTTCGGAGAGGGATGAGTTTTGAAACTTTGACACCCTGTCTTGACTACATTTTGATAATAGTGACTGAGTGATTTCGTGGTGGTGATAATTAGTTGAGCTAAGAATTGCCGAAGGGTTGTTTGGCAATCCCTCCGTTTGGCCCTTTAAGGGTTGTCCGCGGCCTAATTGGGTCCCCGGGGACACTTGACACCAGACAACCCGGGGCACAAATCAAATCACCAGGAGACAAAACGAGCCAAGGTGCCAATTTGAAAAACGCCCCCCTTGAACGGGAAACTTTTGACGATAATCAAACGGCATGCTCACCGAGAGAGAAGTTTAGCCCTCCCTGGATATAATTGACAATTTATCATTATTATAGCCACACCTTCAAACAAACCCAAGAGATTTTAACAAGAGGACAACAATTCGAGAACATGTTGGTCCAAACAAATCAAAAAATGGGATTTTATCTTATTTAAGAAGAAATTCTTCTTTTCTATCATAAATATATTTTAACAAAAAGCTTATGATAAAATAATATGTCGAGTGGGTGAGCACCAGACCTTGGCAACACTGTATTGGTAGGGGTTTGAGGGGCGGTAGTGTTGCTGGCTTTTCGTGGAAAAGATACATCGACAATGACTTCCTCTCTTTTTAAACTTGACAATTAAATTTAAGCTTTAAGGTCTCTACCCACTACAACGTACCATACTATGACCGTACTAGGAACGTATCAGACATTAAAAGCAACACGAGACGAGACGTCCTGCTATGCCCACTGAAACGGATCGACGGCGTTCTGTGCCCGTATACATCCCGTATGATGCCCGTATATTGCCCGTATTAATCTGTATCATCATACAGATCTAAATCCACCAAAATCGATAGGAAACCGTTTCATTCTCGCATGCGACTAAGTAAAGGCGTTTACAACGCTCATTTAAATACAAATCTTAAATTAATTAAATAAATAATTGGATACCAATAATTTTAATTGCAGCTCACCGTTTCGCCGCCTGCGCGCATCGGTTTGGCAACGTCGCGTGCCATGCGCGGAGCGTATCGGCACCGGCAAAATATTCTCACCGACAATTTATTAACGCTCCGTTCATAGTAGGCGACGGTGTTGAGTCGGTGACGGAACGGTCTAGTGGGCATAGTCTCATACTTTTCAATAGAAAGAATGTTTTTTTACCCGACACGTTCCTAGTACGGTCATAGTATTATACGTTGTAGTGGGTAGAGACCTTAAATGTAGTTGTTTCACCATATGGGTTTTCTTAGGATTTTTTTTGAAATTTAGACAGATTATTATTATTTAATAACTTCTCCACGGATTGGTGGAAAAACGAAATTTATGTACAATATAGCTCCGGAGATATTAAATTGCAAAGATAGAGTTTTTCAGACTCTTATACATTGCACTAAACGGGATATCGGAATGTTTACATACATATTTAATTATAATTAAGAAACTCTTCTTGGGGGGGGGGGGGGGTCAGATAGGCTAGGCGGTGGCGTGACAGCGAGCTAACCAGGGGACCCGGGTTCGAATCTGACTCGAGGCATCCAGCCAAAATCTGACCCCCGGGAGTAGAGACAAATTAAAAAAAAAATATAACTAGTATCGTAATTAAGCTTATGGCTAGAAAGGCCGAAAAGCCAAAAAAAAAAAGAAACTTCTTACCATTGCTATAAAAAACTAAACAAACATTAAACAATAACTAATACATTTTTTAAGAAAATTTTAATTCATAGTTACAACACCGTTTCTCAGATAATAATGAATAAATAATTAAAAATGTATAATGAAAAATTTTCACTAAGAACAAGCTGGCAACAACGCATTTATTTAACCTTAAACAGTGGGTTGACTTTAGTACTTTATTGAGGTTTTTTCGCTTCAGTCATTGTCAAAACAGCTTTCAATCGCTTATTAAGAACTTTTTGTATAATAAATCGGACTTTATAATGTATTTTATCTGTATTTCTATGATAAAAATATTTAATCTCGGACAATGTTGCCATATTTGTCAAACGAGCATGGGATTGGCTAGTAGTGGTACATAAACAGCAAAAAGTTTTGAATTATGCATCCTTATTGTCTGTTCTATATACTCTAGCATTAACTTTTTGCTAGTATAGTCGCGAAACAACTACCTTAAGATTTTTTTATAATAAATTTTCAACACCAGCGAGCATAGAGTTAATTAGTAAGTTCTAACTACGGTTTGACGCAACCAGCTGATGACTATTTCCCGGTGATGAACTAGCTTTTTATAGGAGAGGTCCAAATAAAAAGAAAAAAATTTGGCGGACCAATCTAATATTATAAAACTCAATAAAGACTCAAAAATAGTATATTGTGAAAATTATTATCTTATTATATTAAGCTAGCTGCGAAGCCCTCTTGCTAGCTAAGAGGCTACGACCCCCCCCCCCCCCCACCCCACCACCTCAACACTGCACCCAACCACCACCCCACCCCACCCCCGCACCCAGTTTTTGCATTTCTAGCCTTCTAGTGGCCCACAAAATATGTATACAAAATTTGGCTGAGTTTGCTCCAAGGGCAAGAATTTTCATTTTTTGATCCTCCCACCCTTTTTTGGGGAATTTTTTAAAACAAAAGTAGATGTCTGAATTCAGAAGAACAGGCAGAAAAAAAATATAATGATTGAAAATGATTTTTATCTAAGTTTAAGACATTTTTCAAAACAATTAGAAAAAAAAATGAAAATTTTTGAGTAAATCCAATTCAAGACTGGCTCCCGGGTGTACCGAGTAATAAAGAAGTAAATTGAATGAATCCAGATATGTATGGTTGGACAATTTATTGCTTTTTGTCACGAGGTCACGTGGGGAATGGTCCATTTCATAGAGTCAACCTTTCGTAACACTATTGTCTTAGGCCTTTTGATAGCCAACATCCGCTCCTTGAATACGCAATTCCAATAACCCGTGAATTTGCAGATCCCTTGTCATCGCCAAAAATAAATGGGCTAATCCTTTCCCTTGGCCATTCTTCTAAATATTTTCGAATAAATTTGCCGTCGTATCAGAAACAACCGCTTCCAAGATGAACCATACACCATCTCCTATTTATTCGATTCTCCGTTTTGCAAATAAATCTCTTCCGTTTTTCACAGACTAAGTTAAATAAATAAATATATTCGGGAAAAGATGAAGCGAAAACGAATTTAAGTCTGAATAGCGTGATGATGTCATTCTCAGTGGGCTTCGAAAGGAGCCCCATTTGTTTTTATCATGGGCGGAACTGACCTCTAGCATCCCTAACTTTTATACTCCAGAAAGAAGAGCAAGGATATTCTGGGGGTTGGAGTCGCTTAGTCGAAGCTACTTGTGAAGGCTTGAAGCGATTTAAGATTCTAAAGCCCACTGCATAGGTCTTTTCCTCTACTTGTTTTTGAGATGGGAGCTTTCTGTTTGCAATTTGGAGACTTATGGGGTCGAATGACGTCACTGTTGGCTGTCTTCCTGGCTAGCTTGCTTGATTTAAAAGATAGGACATGTACTATTTCCAGGCCTGGTCCTGGGAAGCCATCTGCTAGCAGCAAGCAGTCAAAAAATTATTAAAAAAAGTACTGTTACTTGTAAAAATATATATATTATACGATTGAATCAGCAGTCACTTAAGGTATTTGAAAAGTAAAATATTTTTCAAAATATATTTTTAATACAAAATACTTTTCGAGATATATTTCAAATATAAGGTACTTTAAGAAATGTATCTCAAATACAAAATACTTTTCGAAATGTATTTCAAGCTTAAGGTACTTTTTGAAATGTATCTCAAAAACACAATACTTTTCGAAATGTTTCTCAAATACAAAATACTTTTCGAAATGTATTTCAAATATAAGATACGTTTGGAAATGTATCTCAAATACAAAATTATTTTTGCAATGTATTTCAAATATAAGGTACTTTTAGAAATGTATCTCAAATACAAAATACTTTTCGAAAAGTATTTAAAATATAAGATACTTTAATAAATGTATCTCAAATACAAAATTCATTGATATTCATTGAATAATTGAATAATCAGCAGAGATACTTCAGCTATTTAAAATGCAAAATATCTTTCAAAATGTATTTGAAATACAGAAGACTTTAAATAATGTATCCCAAATACAAAATACTTTTCGAAAGTTTGTAATTAATAGATTAGAAGATTTATTTTCGGAGACAGGCTGATATATACCAAAATATCTCAGGATTGGATGAAGGCAGTCCGGAAATAAACAAGAGACTACTTCAAACAAATAATATTTCCAATAAATATGATTTGTTGGAAGTAGTCTCTCTTGTATATTTCCGCATTGCCTTCATCCAATTCTGAGATTTTCAATTAATTATTTATTTGAGATTTGAAGGGTAAATTTTTCTATAAATCACACATTATTTATACTAGATCGCGGAAGGTAATTTTTTTTTGAAGATTATTGGTATTTTGCAATATCGTCTTTTTTCCTGTTTTCTCAAAACGGCTTGAAGGCATTGGCGTAGTTAGGGTGGCAGTGCACCCCTCAAAACCCATTGTGATCGTTACATTTCAGTAAATTTAAGACGACTAATATTTTTCAAAGCTATATTTTTGTATAAACCTAGATATATACATTTTCAAAACGTTTGATTGATTAATCGCATTACATATTATGTTAACGGCGCCAGTAACCGTGGCTTCAGCAGCAATGTAGGATTTACGTATAAGCTACACAAGCTTAAGTCCCCTACTTTCTTGGGGGCCCCCCAAAAAATTGTCCGAGTGAGCAATTGCCATATATACGAGTACTTAAATATACTGCAGCATTATTTGTCCCATACTCTTCATCCATTCCTTATAACATGTTTCAAGAAATTAGATAATAAGCCCTTGTAAATTGTACCTTTTAAAATAGCTTGTGTTTCTTTTTACCATAGTTTGCATTTCTAAGGTAGTTGTTTCACCATATGGTTTTTCTTAGGATTTTTTTGAAATTTAGACAGATTTTATTTAAATACTTCTGCATCAATTGAGGCAAAACGAAATTTATGAACAATATAGTTCATACATACATTGCACTATACGGGATATCGGAAAGTTTACATACATTATTTCAATTATAATTAAGAAAACTCTTCTTTTACCATTGTTATAAAAAACGTGCAACAAAGCATTAATTTAACCTAAAAAGTGGGTTAACTTTAGTAATTTTTTGGATGTTTTTTCGCTTCAGCAATTGTCGCAACAGCTTTCAATCGCTTATTAAGAACTTTTTGTTTTATAAATCGACCTTTATAATGTACTTTATCTGAAATTTCTATGATAAAATATATACAAGCTCTGACAGTGTAGCCAGATTTGTCAAACGAGCACGGGATTGGCTAGTAGTGGTACAAAAACAAAAAGTTTTGGGCTTATGAATTATGAATCCTTATTGTCTGTTATATATACTCTAGAATTAACTTTTGGCTAGTATTGTCGCGAAACAACTACCTTAAGTTTGTTATGAATAAAAATAATTTTAAGTTAAAGATTTATTATTTGACTATCTATTATAGTTCTTAATTATATTTCAGTTTAACCCTCTAGGTATCCGAAAATCATATTTGGCACTGACATATTATATCTGGACTTATAAAGGGCCCCATATCTCAAATAGCTTAGCGTCTTATCAAGTCAAAATCCGGCCCTGTTCAGCAGAAAGTACCTAGTTTCTCACGGTGGAAACTAATAAAAAATTATCTGCGATCATCTATAAGCAACTCTGGCTATTCTATCAATAGAAAGTGAAGTAGCAAATTCAATCGATTGTGATGATGTTATTTAATATTATTTTTGGATTGTATTTTTATTTAATATTCATCTTATAAAAAATATAATATGTAACAGCATTTGTAAATAAATAATTCCTCGTGTAAAATATAAGTGTAGGATTTGAATGTGTATTCAGGGCCCGCGAAAGGTCACGGAGGCCCTGGTCAAGTATTTTAGAAGTTATAAGGAACTCTCGAGATCAAGCACGGCGGAACTTAGGCCAGGGGGATCAAAACTTGGAAAGTGATGTAGGCCTACAGGGGGTTCAGTGGGGTATGGAATATTTGAAGCAAATTGGTACAATTTAACCCATTTTTAAGAACTTTGTACTTTTTTTTAATAAATATAATGGGAGAAGGACTTAAAACCAAAAAGTTGCATCCCCTAAAGGCCTGGGTTGGCCCCTCCATAGTAAAAAGAAGTAGAAGAGGGAATTTTATGGGCTGAGCAGAGGTCGAAGGTATCTGTGGATATGGGTCTTAAACAGCTGAAGGTTATAATTCGCGGGAAAGATAGTGGCAGGGAGCGAGTCAAGTCTCTGGAGATCATAGGGATAAAAGAGTTGGCGAAACCGCTTTTTCTATTTTTATATAATTTGACAGCGAAGGGGTGCTGAGCGTTCGAAAACCGCGTGTTTCTCGTAAAGAGGGCTTTAGGGGTGATAATTGATTTCAGCTCGACTGAATAGACACCATGATAGTATGTGTAGTACAGGGAAAGGGCAGAAACGGTTCTTCGGTGAGCCAGGGAGTTGAGTGAGTTGGTTAGAGCCGGGACTCCTATTAGTTTAATTGCTCGCTTCTGAATTGCAATCAGTGTGGCAAGAGAATGCTTGGAGGCCCCCCCCCACAGATGAGAGCCATATTCGAGACAGGGACGAATTTGAGCCTTATACAATGTAAGAAGTTGACTGGGAATATAGTAGCGTCTAGATCTAAA
This sequence comes from Forficula auricularia, assembly GCA_024734495.1. Taxonomy (NCBI): domain Eukaryota; kingdom Metazoa; phylum Arthropoda; class Insecta; order Dermaptera; family Forficulidae; genus Forficula; species Forficula auricularia. The sequence continues at coordinate 1,178,256 of JALMQS010000117.1, read as the reverse complement.
TAGGAGACCAAGCATTCACGCTGCAACTGTAGTTTTATTGAAAACTGAAAGAAAAAAAGAGTTCAAATTTTTGTTTGTAGTTATAATGCTTTAGTTTAGGATCAAAAGGTAATAAAATAAAACGTAATTAATTAGCAATATATAACTTGTATTATTCTTATCAAATATGAGTAATAAAACTTATGTAACTAGGGAAAACAAAACCTTTGTTCATAAAAAAGAATTAATTAAGAAACTACCGGTAACCGGTAATTAATGTTCAATAAATTGGACATGATCTTAAGACACTAAATTAATCAACAATCTACAACCAAGTATTCATTGGATTTTGCCGAATATTGTAGGTCTTGTAGATACATTGTTGATGAATTTCTTAGCAATAGCCAATTCAGAAATGTTTTTTGCAAGATTTCGATGAACTGACAACACACTTAAATGGTAAAATTTCTTTTTTTAGGAGGTCCGCTGACTCCCTTGAACCCGCAGATAAATTCTCAGGGCCAGCTCGTTAATTTCCAGTATATTATATACTAGCTGCAAGGCCCGCCTTCGGCGGCCCTCTTGCTAGCCAGGGGGTACGCCCCTGGACCCCCAACCCACGGACCTTAGTCCCACCCAGCACCCCCCACCATGTACCTGTGCCCAACCCCCGCCCCCACACTCCACCCCGCACCCCACCCCACCTCTCGGACCCACACCACCGTAACACCCCCACCTAGGCCCCTGGACCCCCACCTCCCGCTACGCCCCCTGGACTCCACCCCACCCCTACTCCCGCCTCACTCCCTCGCCCCACTCCCATTCCACCCCCGGACCCTCTCGTACCACCCCCGCACCCCATATCCTAAACCACCCCCCACTCCATTCTACTCCCTCACCATAACTCCCCCCACCCAGTTTATGCATTTCTAGCCTTCTAGTGACCCACAGATTATGTATACAAAATTTGGTTGAGTTTGGTCCAAGAGAAAGAATTTTCAATTTTTGACCCTCCCCGCCATTTTGGGTTATTAGTTGGCTTGAAACGTGTGCAACCAAAATTTGGCGTGATTTGGAGCAATGTACAGAGAAAACCTTAATTTTATATACGATATATAGATAGATTTGCTTTCCAGTATATTTTATATTTTCTTTCTTTCTTGATTATTCTTAAATTTGTAATAAAGAAATAAATTAAATATGTATCGAGATTATCTGAAAATAAATATTTTCTCATTTCCTATTCAGAATTATTCTAGAGCCAGCCAATTGTGCCATGTTGCCAAATCGTCAAACGTCAATCAGCCATATTGACAGCAGAGGCTTGCAACTGTCAAATTCCATTAAAATCAACTTATTCTTAATCCAAAGGAGTTCATTTATAATAAATTGTATTATTATATAATTCTAAAGTAAGTACTTAAGTTAAATACTATAATAATATTTGTAATTATTTATTTAATTAACATTTGAAGGTTAAATTTTTATTTAAATCACCCATCATTATTTATAAATATTTAATGAACAATAATAAATAATACAATACAAACCCAAAAATATAAGCTTCAAAAGCTACTTATCTAATAAATTATTGACATTTAATTAATAAAAACAAAATCATTTATTTTTAAAGGAATTTTTTTGCACATGTTTAATTCTTTTGAAATGGTTATTATTCTTTTTTTTTATTTAAAACATAATACCCCTTAATTTTATTTATTTTCTTCGAAAGACGGACTGGTAAGCTAAATAAGTAGGTTATAATGAAAGGCAGTTCACAAATTATTTACTCCCATTCAATATCCAACGCTTCGGAGACTTTTTTCTCTCCTTCTTCAGGGTATTGAATAGTTATGGATAGCTGAGTACAACTCGGTTCCCATTTGTCTCTCTCAGTGATAGCAACAATATTACAATATTTTCCCATAACCAAGTACACTCATGCCGAGGGCGAACCGCGATTGGAATAGGTGTACACTTCTTTGGAATTATTTTGGAATTCATTAGATAATGCACTTAATCTATTGTCTTTTACTTGGAAGTGGAATTAGGTGTATACGATATTAGGTCGCGGTTCACCCCTCGACTTATGGTATAATGTTGGAAAATATTGTAATATTGTTGCTATCACTGAAAGGAGAGATAAATGGGAACGGAGTTATACTCACCCATCAATAACTATTCAAATACCCTGAAGAAGGAGAGAAAAAAGTCCGAAACGTCGGAAATTGAATAAAAGTAAATAATTTATGGATTACATTTCATTATAACCTACTTTATAATTCAGTTTATATATATATATATCGGATGTTTTTTAGAGTATAGAACTTCGAATTGAAATGAAAACACAAGAAAATCGTTTTAATGTCCATCAATTTGGCTTTATTGGAAGGATAATTTTATGCCATTAATGTTTAAATATGATTTCGGGCATGTGGCCGCCGCGGCTGGCTCGAATAAATCCAATTCTACAGGTCCAATTTTCAACCACTTTTTCGAGCATATGGGGCCGTATGTTGGCAATAACGCCACGAATGTTGGCTACGTCAACAAGCAAAATTGCCGCATTTGGAGTGAAGAGAATCCACATGAGACCCTTGAGACGCCATTACATCCACAAAAACTGACTGTTTGGTGTGCTCTATGGCTGGTGGAGTCATTGGGCCATACTTCTTCCGAAATAATGCTGGAGAGTCAGTTACCGTTAATGGAGACCGGTATAGAGCCATGATAACCGACTATTTTGTTCCCGAATTGGATGGCATGAATGTGGATGAGTTGTGGTTCCAACAAGACGGCGCTACATGCCACACAGCGCACGTCACATTCGATGAGCGCATAATTTCGCGGAATGGACCTGTCAATTGGCCACCAAGATCGTGTGATTTGACACCATTGGATTATTTTCTTTGGGGATATGTGAAGTCGCTCGTCTACGCCAACAAACCAGAAACGTTAGGGGACTTGGAAGCCAACATTCGTGGCGTTATTGCCAACATACGGCCCCATATGCTCGAAAAAGTGGTTGAAAATTGGACCTGTAGAATTGGATTTATTCGAGCCAGCCGCGGCGACCACATGCCCGAAATCATATTTAAACATTAATGGCATAAAATTATCCTTCCAATAAAGCCAAATTGATGGACATTAAAACGATTTTCTTGTGTTTTATTTCAATTCGAAGTTCTATACCTCTAAAAAAACACCCGATATATATTATTATTTTTTAATTGTCATAATATATGGACGTTTCAAACACTTACAAATGTGCCATCATCAGTCTAAACATGTTTTCAGACAAACAGTCCATAGGTATATTATTATCTTTTGTTAATATTTGATTTTTTTTATTTAAACTTTCTATCATTTATAATACCTATTAATTGTATTAAGCAGAGGATACCCTCATTGATTTCTTCTTGAACACACAATTTTTTCTTGTCCCTTACAAATGCCATCGTCACTGTTGGCTGTCTTTCTGGCTAGCTTGCTTGATTTAAAAGATAGGACAAATACTATTTTCCGGCTTTGTCCTGGGAAGCTAGCACCAACCAGGCAAAAAATTATTAAAACAAGTACTCTAATACTTGATAAAATATATAGATTATATTGAAAAGTTTTTGTTTTGTCGAGATTGGCAGAGTTGTTGATTCACAAGAAAAACAAAGAGGTTGTCCTCTGCTTGATGCAAATAAACATACACACATATTATATCGGAATTATATATCTGTATATCAAACAAATAAATAATAAATATACAGATATATAATTTCGATATATATGTGTGTATGTTTTATTTGCATCAAGCAAAGGACAACCTCTTTGTTTCTCTTTGTAAATAGATTACTATATGATTGAATCAGCAGAGTCACTTCAGGTATTTGAAAAGTAAAATATATTTTTAATACAAAATACTTTTCGAAATATATTTCAAATATAAGGTACTTTTAGAAATATATGTCATGTATAAATTTGTTTTAGGTGCCGTTTCGGAATGTCCTGTCATCTTCAGCATTTTGAAATAATATTCACGGTCTTCGATTCTTTCTTACAAATGCCATCTTCAAACAGGGTTTCATAACCTTCTTTAAGTAAAAAGTTTCATCATCTCAATTCATGGCATCTTCAGATCTGAAAAAGGTAGGTATTCAAGGTAACCAATTCTCTCTTATCAATTACACACGTTTTTCAATTTTCTTTAAGATAACGTTTCGGAATAACACTCATGCCATCCTCAGTATTTTGCACCCACATCCTGGATATCCAACTTGTTATTACAAATTCCAGTGACGTCAACCAGTATTTTGTAATTAATCAAGTAAAGGGTGTGTAGTTTCACAGTGAATTAAATAAAACTCAAAGAGGTTTAAAACTGTAAACTCCTGATGATGGACTAATAATCCGAAATATATTGAGTTTGTATAAACCTCTTTGAGTTTTATTTCATTCATTGTGAAACTACACACCCTTTACTTTATTAATTAATATCATGTTTCACCTAAAACCTACACCATTTTCTCTAAGTAAAAAAGTATTTTGTAACTCTGTGTTAGATGACGTTTTGGAATATCAATTCATGCCATTTACAACATTTAAAAAAAAACTTTTCAAGGTATCCAATTCTTAATTGGAAAATACCGAAGGGTGAACCGCGATTGGAATTGAGTGTACACGTCTTTGGAATTATATGGAGTTATTTTAGAATTCATTAGATAATGCAGTAATATAAGAAATTACTTTATCTAATATTTACTTTTGTTGTAATCAGAGCAGGATTTGCTCTTTTGATCTCACAAACGCACTGATACTTATCTCAATTTGTTTTTTTAACAGTTTCATCTTCATATTTTCAAAACATCCACTCAAAGGGACCAAAAGACATCCAGCTTGTGTTTAAAATGTTGAGGATTCCAACCACAATTTTCATATCACAAGAAACAATCTATCATAATTCATGAATCAGCCGAAATATCAGGCAATTATTTTTATAAATAATGAACTTTTTCAAAATAAGGGAGCCGGGTTTAATTTTGCTTAATAGCAACGTTTGGTCATTATCAGAGGATAAACTCTAAATACCAGTTTTAGAGTCAGTCAGTCAGAAAAATAATTCAACGAACCTTGTTTTCAATTGTCTCCGATTCTGATTTCTTATTTACTCCTTATACCCTTATGATGGCCAGATCAGGCCAAAATGTTAAACTATTAGGGAAAACAAGCACAATTTTTCTTTTTCTTTACTTGGCCGCTTTATCCTGAAATCTTCATTTCAAATACAGATCCATAATCTATTATTATACCATATTTTATTTTATTTATATATTTTATTATCCGAATTTTGATTAAGGGCAGCCAAAAGCAATAAAACAACTTATAATTTGGATTATTTTATTAATGGTTTAATATCGACATGTTTCGGCTAAGTCTTCTGGCTAAATTAAAAGTTGTTTTATAGCTTTTGGCTACCCTTAATCATCAGATTATTATTATATATGTGATGGTGTAAGGGAAAAGGGCCCTTATCTTCACCTTGTTCAAAATTGAGCTAATGCATCTCCTGTTTCTAGAGAATCAAGTGAACAAAACACTTTTTGTCTTGTCCAAAAATTGACTGAGTTATGAATTTTTGAATATTTATTTATATATATACTGGAAAATATATATATATATATTATATTTCACATTTTTGCCTTTCTTGAAAAAACTGATCGGTGAAAATAAGGGCCCTTTCTCTTGCATCATCACATATATAGCCAGTTCCATTAATATTATTTAATTGAAAAGTTTTTATTGATATAAAATATGTGTGTATGTTTATTTGCATCAAGCAGAGGACAACCTCTTTGTTTCTATTTATAATTCACATTATTTATTTTAGTTTCTATATATATCTACCACCATTTGAAAATGACTTCTTGAATTACAAGCGAAACATTCTGAAAAACACTGGAAAATAATCTCAATTTCACTATGGATGATCTACACAGAATGATTATTTATTTATTATTAAAAAATATAAATATCACCAAGGTTCTTAGAACAAATACGTACATTTACCGAAGCGACAAGATCCCAGGCAACAGAGGTAAATAAAAGACGAAGGTTTGCTTTCTGATATTTTGTATAAATAAAATATTCATAGGGAAAATTTTGCAAATAAATATGACCATAGGGGTTCACATGAGGGTCAAGGGAAATTGAGCCTACACTCTAAGCTCAAGATGGTATTCATATTTGACAAAAATACTGTTTCAAGATGCTGAAGTTATAAATGAAATAAAATGCCCAAAGGTATGTATTGCCAAACTAGATAATAATTAAAAATTAATTCTCAGGGGCTAACAACAAAATTTTTATCTCAAATACTTATTTATTTTTTATTATGCATTATTTCTGCCTATATGATTTTGTTTATATTATTTAAAAGGAAATCAAATTGATTATAAATGTCATGTATGGAATAAAGTAGGTATATCTAAAGAAATATGTACCATTGGTTGTAAATTCTGAAGATTTTGAAGGTGTTCATCATTGGATAAATGCAATTACTTTCTTGACTAGAATGTTTATACTCAGTTTTAAAGCCTGAGGAAATATCAATCAATAGGCGAAATTTTGCCAAATAAACAATATATAAGTATAATTTTTCTCCTAGCTCCTGAGAATCAATTTTTAATTCTTATAATGGTTTTATAGTTGAAATGCTTAGGCATTTTAATTCATGTTAACTTCAGCATCTTGAATCAGTATTTTTTCCAAATATAATAATATAAATACCATCTTCATTAGGGTGTAGACCAGGGCTGTCCAACCCGAGGCCCACCACTGCAATGAATGCAGCCCGACAGAAAATTATAAACTTTCTTTTTCTTTTCACAGCTTCATCTTCGACCTAGAGCGAACAAAAGACATACAGCTTCGGTCTTAAAAATTGACAAAATTTCCAAATAGAGAAGCGTCAAGATTACAAGCATCAGAGATAAATAGAAAAGGAAGGTTTGTTTTCACTGATTTTGTAAAGAGAAAATACTCTTAGAATAAAATATTGCAAATATATATGACCATGTGGTTTCAAAGATGTGGACAAGTGAGGCTTTTCCTACACTGAAGATGATATTTATATTTGACAAAAATGCTATTTTAAGATGAAGATGCTGAAGCTAACAAGAATTAAAAAGGTTTGAACTGTAAAAGTATATAAAATAATAATTAAAAATTTATTCTTAGGAGCTAGGAACAAAATTTTTATCTCAAATACTTATATCGAGGAGTGAACCGCGATTGGAATTAGGTGTTCACTTCCTTGGGATTATGTGGAATTATTTTGGAATTCATTAGATAATGCCCCTTGATCTATTGTCTTCTACTTGGAAATGAAAGTGGAAGTAGATGTACACGATATTAGGTCGCGGTTCACCCATCGACTTATATATTATTATTTATTCAGTAATGTTTCGCCAATGTTTTTTTAATATTATTTCGAATGATTGATTGATTGATTATAGAATAGAGTATATTTAAAGAAATATATACTTTTTGATGGTTTTGAAATTGTTAATCAAATTATAAATGCAAAGCTGATATGTTTTTAACTAGATTTTTTATAGTCGGTTTTAAAGCCTAAAGAAGCCTCAAACAAAGGCGAAACGTTGCTAATTGAACAATACCTATATAAGTAAAATATTTGAGAAAAAATATGGTTGCTAACTCTTGAAAACCAATTTTTAATTCAAATTATGGAACAGACGCAATATCTAGTATATAATATTTTTTTATTACCTAATTTTTAAACATAACACCAAATTAATAGACAAAATAATTTAATAATTAAGAATACACAAATTTTGATGTTGATTTAATATTTATATTTCCTTGTAATCGGAGCTAATTAGTTTTTGAATCTCCTAGGCATTAACTTATGTCAACTTTTTTTGCTTTTCACAGCTTAAGCTTCGCTCTAGAGCGAACAAAAGACAAATTCGGTCTTGAAAATTGACAAAATTTCCAAATAGTGAAGCGTCAAGATTGCAAGCATCAGAGATAAATAAAAAAGGAAGATTTGTTTTCTATGATTTTGTAAAGGGAAAATACTCATAGAATAAAATATTGCAAATATATATGACCATGGGGATTCAAAGAGGTGGACAAGTGAGACTTTTCCTACACTCGTGGAGATGGTATTAACATTATTGATATACTGAGGACCCACTGATTATGTATACAAAATTTGGTTGAGTTTGGTAAATGGCCAAGATTTTCATTTTTTGACCCCCCCCCCACCCATTTTGGGCGGTTAGTTTTTGCATTTTTAGACTTCTAGGGACCCACTGATTATGTATACAAAATTTGGTTAAGTTTGCTCAAATAGCCTAGATTATTAATTTTTAACCCCCTTTCACCCCCTTAATTTTGGGTCGATATGCACCAAAATCTAATCAGCTCTTAATCTCAATGGGCCAAAACTACGTGTAAAATTTGGTTTCGATATTCACACTAGTTTTTGAGCTAGCTCGTCCACAAAATTTGGTAACACACAGACTAACTAACTAATAGACTTACAGACATTTTGACAAAACAATTATTACCTCTAAAAATATAATTTTTTCGATGTTCACTTATTAGACCTTTTTTGTAGAGCGAGATGCCATGGTTTCGCTCAATTTTTTTAATCCAAATAGTTTCAGCCGTTTTTGAGATATTTAAAAAAAAAGAAGGTAAAAAACCACTTTTTTCATGCACGATTACAATACTTGACCATACGGTGTATGGTAAAGTAAAAATATGAATATTTCACATAATAATATCAGACATTTGAGTTGAAGAAGAAGTCGCAAATATAGTGATGAAATGTCCATGTTATTTAATCTAAAATTCTAAATTGAATTTATTTATCCAATTTCCTAAGATCTTATAAATTAATTAAATTAAGGATACGATTCACCATGCAGTAATCAATTAACATTATCTCAGATACCTGGCATGTGCAGATATCCAATTGTCTTTATCTGACAGAATAAAAGAAGAGCTAAAAAGGCACAAGATACATGTATCCTTCAAATGCAACAAGCCTTTCATTGCAATGGTTTAACAACAAAGATATAAATGACAAGAATGACAAAAACAACATGGTGTATAAGATTGATTGCATGGATTGCAACAAAACATACATAGGCGAATCAAAAAGAAAATTAAAAACTAGATTAATTGAGGATGATAAATCCATAATAAAACAAAATCTTTGCAGTGCCTTATCTATTCATATAATAGAAAATAATCATGGACATAGGCGCCGACTTTTGGATATTCGCGTGGGGGCTTAAAAAGGTTCAAGAGAAAATTTACCAAATATTTCTTAAAATTAGTACATACATTCCCCTCTTTACGAGAAACACGCGGTTTTCGAACGCTCAGCACCCCTTCGCTGTCAAATTGGATAAAAATCGAACAAGCGCTTTCGCCAACTCTTTTATCCCTATGACCTCCAGAGACTGGAACTCGCTCCCTGTCACCATCTTTCCCGCGACTTATAACCTTCAGCTATTTAAGAACCGTATCCACAGATACCTTCGACCCCGGCACAAAATTTTAGGAGGAAAAATCATAATTGTGTCCCAGTTTAGTTGAATTTTAAAACAAAACATCCTTGAAACCAGAGACGTAGGCAAGGGGGGATTTCAAGGCATTTAACCCCCATACCTGGGTCAGTAAAAATTTTCTTTTGATTTTCTTTTCGAACCACATCTCATTATTACATAGCTGTGCCTGAATTATGTTTATTAGAAAAAAAAGCATTTCAATTTTGTTTTACCTATAAGATACCTGATCAAATCAGCTACTGAAGCCCACACACACCCTTATAGAGTATAAAGGACTTTGTGAAGTGTACTTTATTTGTAATTTTGGCGAAAATTATTAGGGGGTGACATTTATTCAAAATATATAGATTTGAAGAGTTGAACTTGCCATTAGTTAGACTTTAAATTTGTAAGGAAATCACAATTGGTTATCATCTACTTTCTACTAGATCCGAGATGCAATGGATTATTTTTAATTATATGTCACAAGGGTTGTGTTAAAAATAATCCATTGCATCTCGGATCTAGTAGATGATATCTAATTGTAATTTCCTTACAAATAAAGTCTAATTCTAACGCAGAAGTCTTAAAGTTCAAGTCTTAAATTCTATATATCTTGAATAAATATCACTCCTAATAATTTTCACGAATTATAAATAAAGTAGGTACAATTAGCAAAGCCCTATATACTCTCATATATGAGAGTTTTTTTTTTATTAATTTCATAAAAATCTCGGCCTTAGTTAAATTTATAGATTAGATGTGTAGACAACATTTTAAGCTACATAAACACTATAACAATCTTTTTTTTCTAGTGGAATTACTCTCGGTGTAACAACAGTTTGAAGATTTGAATAGACTCCAGCTATATCTTAATATCATCGCTTCAAGACAACTTCCAAACTAAAAACCGAAACATTGTGAAACACTAGAAATATTTGTTTAATTTTTATATGTGACTCTTTATAACTTTTTAAATATAATATTATTTAAACGAATGGTGTAAAATCTACTTTTAATTGAAATTTTATATTCAATTTGGGAAAAGTCATTATTTCATATTCTGAAGAAATTCAAAATTCGAAACTTATAAACATATAAACTTTAACACAATTTTCCCAAGTTTTATTTATTTGTAACTTGACTTGTTCATCCACTAAGCTCTGCAATTTTGACACTTTGAAAGGCATTCAATATTTCAATTGATTGTTTGTATTCACAAAGAAAATGTAATGATTTAATTGTTTAATATTCAATTTAATATTCAAAATTGATTTTTGACAGTCATTTCTTATTGTAAAACATAAATCGTTTACCATTGGTGATGAAACTCGAAAGATTCTCTCAGATGTTTGTTAAGATGTACTATTGAGGATATATCTGGTATTAAATAAATATTAGATAACTAAGACCTTAATCGAAAATATTTTGTTGCCGATAGTGGCAAAGTTGTTAATTTTGAAGGGCAAATCAATGAGCATCTCCTCTGGTTGATGTAAATAAACATATATACTATTTTAAATTAGGTTGGAGTTGGTGGTGTTTTGCAAGGAGAAAAAATTAAAATACAAAGATCTTTTTAAGTTTACTCTATATATTTCGAGCTCTTAACTCATCGTCAGGAGAACATTTTTTTCTCCTTGTGAAACACCACCATCTCCAACCTAATTTAATTTTAACAATGTTTCACTATAAACCAACACCGCGTTCCCTAAATTTGATATATACTATGTATATATATATATATATATATATATATAGACATTAAAAAATACAATTCCAATAAATTCCAAATCCTAACGTTTCGGCAGAATTTTTCCCTTTATTAATGGAAAATTTGTAAAAAGAAAAAAGTTGCTTTTACTTAGAATTTAAAAGCAACACTTTTTTTTAATATTTTATAAACAATCTATAATTAATTTTTTCTTTTCTATATACATGTAATCCAAATACGAAATTTCATAAAAATACCAGCCGTTTTTATGCCAATTGTGAACAAAATTTGGGGCGATTTGGAGCAATGTACAGACAAAACCTTAATTATATGGTATGTTTATATACATATATTAGGGGATATACAGAAAAGAAAAAAATATTTATTGATTATTTAATAAAACGGATTGGATTTAAAATAAACGTTTTTAAGATTGTTTTTTAAAAGATTTGTATTTTTTTAACATAGATATAAATCTAAATATAATATATGATGGTGTCAGGGAAAAGGGCCCTTATCTTTTTTCAGGAAAACAAATATGTGAGTTAAATGTGGGTATAATTTACATTACATATTTGAATTCAGCAGCAAATTGTCATTCGAAATAGAATAATAGCGAGGTAAAAAATGGAAGAAATTCCCTATTTTTGTCTGCTTAAAAATTGTCAAAATTTAAACGGCTATAACTCAAAACTACGTTTTTTACTTCTAAATATTCAAAAATTCATGACTGAGTCAATTTTCAGAATTTTTGGGCTGGACAAAAAGCGTTTGGTTCAGTTGTTTCTCTAGAAACATTAGCTCGATTTTAACCAGGTTAAGATAAGGGCCCTTTTCCCTGACACCATCACATATATAATATAATAAGGCTAAAGATGAAGGCGAAACATTCGAAACGTAGACCTACGACCTAGAATCAAACAAATAAAATTTTATAGATATGTATATTTAAAAATAAAATACAAATCTTTTAAAAAGAATCGATACAACGTTTATTATTGTGCATGAAACATTTCAAGAAAAATCAATCATGAAAAATCGGAAAGCAAGTAAATATAAATATTTAAAAAAAATCTTGACAGTATTATAAATTGTTTTGTCAACCGAATTTTAAATTTAATATGTTGTTTTATTCATAATAAAAGGCTTAATATTTCATCTAATATAACCATATTTAATAGAATTAATAATTACTAAGATAGAATGGTTTTGTTGTTTCACAAATTTCTAAATGTCGTTCCTGACAATTCAAATCTGTTATATCTCAGTAATTATTAAGTTTATCAAATTGCGTTCCATATAGTAAAATGTTTAGACTTTTATATGAAACAAAACGACATATTATTTTTAAAGATTCCTTTATAAACAGCTGAGCTTTGATAGTCATTTTCAATATAACTTTAAAGGGGTAGGTGTTGATCATAAGTTTCCTGTATTTGATTCAGTCGCGAATCGAAAGCAGGGGATTCTTGACAAATATTAAGTGAAAATAATATCCGAATTTATATATTTCTAACTTGAAATAGTGAAGTTAATCTTCTCATTAATTTATCAAAGAATAATTAACACATTAACGAGAATTGTTTTTGATCGAATTTTTTAAACAAGATATATATCGCGAGACAACTCCTGGTTGAAGCTATTGGAGTCTGCTGAGTCTTAAGTCTGGACCAAGAGAGGATGAAAAAGATGTGATCCATTTGGCTATAATCCAGCATGACACTTTTTATATCAAACACTGATATGGATCACCAAATGAATTTGAAATCTGAGATGTTATATATTCAATCGAAGCGAAATGATGCTGGATTATAGCCAAATGGATCACATCTTTTTCATTCTCTCTTGGTCTAGACTTAAGACTCAGCAGACTCCAATAGCCTCAACCAGCAGTAGTCTCGCGATATATATCTTGTTTAAAAAGCGCGATCAAAAACAATTCTCGTTAATTATTACTATTATTAATTAATTAATTATTCGTTATTTATATGTGTTAATTATTCTTTGATACATCAATGATAAAATTAACTTCCCTATTTCGAGGTAGGTGTTGGTTCAAGCTGAAACATTTTTTAATAATAAGAAATTAAGTAAAATTACGAGGTAGGTCTCACATAAAAATTAACTTTCAACTATCCCACCAGTTTATTTCAATTATTTTATTCAAAATTTCAGCTTTAATTATAAATAAGCTGACGTGTTCTGATGTGGCCATCCACTTGACTTTACCATACAACCTGGCCCCTCACTTACATTAATATTTAATAAAATCATTTATAATCATGTAGGGGAGGGGGGGTTAGTTTTTGCATTTTTAGACTCCTAGGGGCACACTGATTATGTATACAAAATTTGGTTGAGTTTGGTAAATGGCCAAGATTTTTATTTTTTGACCCCCCCCCCATTTTAGGCGGTTAGATTTTGCATTTTTAGACTTCTGGGGGGTCCACTGATTATGTATACAAAATTTGGTTGAGTTTGCTCAAACGACCTAGATTTTTAATTTTAACCCCCACTCGACCCCCCTTAATTTTGGGTCGATATGCACCAAAATCTAATCAGCTCTTAATCTCAATGGATCAAAACTACGTGTGAAATTTGGTTTCGATATTCACACTAGTTTTTGAGCTAGCTCGTCCACAAATTTGGTAACGCACAGACTAAATAATAGACATTTTGACATAACAATTATTATCTCAAAAAATATAATTTTTTTGATGTTCACTTATTAAAGCTTTTTTGTAGAGGAAAATGTCATGGTTTAGCTCAATTTTTTTAATCAAAATAGTTTCAGCCGTTTTTGAGATATTTCGAAAAAAAGAAGGAAAAAAAACACTTTTTTCATGCACGATTACAATACTTGACCATACCCTGTATGGTAAAGTAAAAAGATAAAGGGATAATCCATCTTGAATCGTTTCATAAATCATTAAACATTTTATCCTTTTAAAAGAAATGTAATTCATTTTTCAATAAAATACAATAAAAAAATAATGTACCTAGGTATATATTATTTATATATTTTAAATTTTATAAATTAAAGGGTTTACTTATATTGTATTATATTTTCAAGTGTGTGTTTAATTATTTAACTCATACACTCTTTAATTTACTTTCGGAAAGATCAAAAGCTTGGAAATAAATGATTAAGGTAATATTTATTGATCGAAAACCTGATATATCCTCAACAAGTTTACAATCGATGCACTAGTTATGTCAGACAGTATGTATATTAATTCTTGTTTATTTCATAAACAAATAATACTATATTATTATTTAAAATAAGTGTTTTTATCACCTTCAATCACCTTAAATTATTATTATTACTTATGCAACTTGTAAATGAACAAATTTTTTAATTTTTTCAAATTTTCATGACTTTTACGAAAGAGCTATCTACATTAAAACAACTTATTGTATGTTGGTGTTCTTAAATTCTACATTTTTAGGGTTCTTATGTAATAAATCATGAGTTTGCTACATTTGATTCGCTCGCGAAATGAATGTAGATAATTTTTGTCAGATATTAAGTAATATATTTCTGTGTAAGAAATAATGAATTTTTAAATATTTTTCTAATTAATGCTGGATCACACCTAGATGGATCATACCTTTTTAATTTCTCTTGGTCCAGATTTCAGATTCAGTTGACCCCAATAGCCTCAACCAGCAGTGGTCTAGCGATATATATATCTTGTTTAAAATGTGGTCAAAAATAACTCACTTTGATATATTAATTAGAAAAATATTTAAAAAATTTTATGTAATGTTTAGATGAAGATATGTTTCTTATCCATTTTTTTTAAATTCTAAAACTGAATTTTGATAAAACGAAGCAAAAACACTAGTTATACAGATAGAATTGTAGATTCAGCAAATGCAGGGTTTCACGATAAAAAAGAATATAAAAGATACATAAACCAACAACTCTTATTCCTGGTTTTTCAATTAAAATCTTTGTTATGGTTCTTGAATTGTCTTTTTTAAATTAAATCTAAAATTTAGTTCTTTTTTACTTAGAGAAAGTGGTGTAGGTTTTAGGTGAAACATGATATTAATTAATAAAGTAAAGGGAGTGTAGTTTCACAGTGAATGAAATAAAACTCAAAGAGGTTTATACAAACTCAATATATTTCGGATTATTAATCCGAACTTCAACTTCAATATATTTCGGATTATTAATCCCAAATATATTGAGTTTGTTTAAACCTCTTTGAGTTTTATTTCATTCACTGTGAAACTACACACCTTTACTTTATTAAACTCTCCTCTAAGTGTATTAGATGAAGGAGGAGGTATCACCCAAAGTTAGATGCGCTGGGTTCAATAAAATAATAATATATAAAATTGCTCGAATGTAAATAAAATAAAATAAAAAATGAGATTTATGATGACCTTCCATAAGGGTCAAATATTTAATTATATAGAAAAAAATTTATATAAAATTCACGTTATAAATTTACATAGAGCTACAATTTTTATTTTGACAAGGCTTGGTTCGATCAGATATGTGTACCGCATTTTGTTACGTATAACTGTGAGTTTAAACAACCAACTTAGTCAACCTGTAATATTATGATAATAAGCATAAAATATATTAATTTTAACATCTATTTGTAAATTTTGTAGCATCTAACTTTGGCTGATACCTCATCCTTCATTTAATACAGTTTCATCACAGCCATGAACTCTTACAACAGACCTCTAAGTGATGATTTAATTTTGAAATAAATTTTTTTCTGGATTCAAGAAAGTCTCTTGTATTTCTCTATAAACTCTTTTTGATCTAGAAAATAATCTCTTATCTATTAATTTTGAGAAATTATAAGTTTTAACATAAATTGAATCAAACTGTTATATTATATATGTATATCTATATGTAAAGAAGATGTTACGGGTAGTTGAAGTGTGTATTGCATTCAGATGAAGGAATTGAGATGTGGTCAAATCTCGTCAGGTCTCAATTGAAGGACAATAATTCTGCCGTTGAATATGTGAAGTGAATACTAATCGAGCAGGGATGTTTTCTGTTTTCCACTACGAGCTTATCAATGCTTGACTAAATAAATAGATGTCGGATATTTTCTGGATATATCTGTATCAAAAAGGCAAAAAAGCAACATTATGGAAATACGATTTTTCTTTTGTTACCGAATATGTTATTTTGTGGTTTCTTTTATTTGTTTTATATTACGGTTGGCATGCTGAAATTGCAAGATATTATGTTTTGTTATGGCGTATTATAATTGCACTGAGCAAGCGCACTTCAAATTTATGCTCAGAAATTTTAAAGTACACATGCTCAGTACGCACGAGTATGGTCCGAGTGCATTAAGATAGTTGTTCCGCCAAATGGGTTTTCTTAGGATTTTTTTGAAATTTAGACATTTTAAATACTTCTGCATCGATTGGTGTCAAAACGAAATTTATGAACAATATAGTTCAGGAGATATTAAATTTCAAAAATAGAGTTTTTGTGACTCTTATACATTGCACTATACGGGATATCGGAAAATTTACATACATATTTAATTATAATTAAGAAACCCTTCTTACCATTTTTATAAAAAACTAAACCAACATTAAACAATAACCAATACATATTTTAAGACAATTTTGATTCATAGTTACAACACAGTTTCTGAGATAATAATGAATAAATAATGAAAAATGTATAAAAAAATTTACACTAAAAACAATTTGGCAACAGCGCATTTATTTAACCAGCGAAAGATGTATAAAGCGCGCATGCGCTAGATTTTTTCAAAAATTATAATTTTCATAAGGTGTATACTGTAGGCGTTGATTACATTTGTTAAAAAATAACAAAACGATTTTTATAGAAATAAATCGACCTTTAAAATGTATTTTATCTGTCATTTTAATATAAAAATATTCAATCTCTTACAATGGTGCCAGATTTGTCAAACGAGCACGGGATTGGCTAGAATCGGTACATAAACAGCAAAAAGTTTTGGGCTTATGAATTATGAATCCTTATTGTCTGTTCTAATATACTCTAGCATTAACTTTTTGCTAGTATTGTCGCGAAACAACTACCTTAAATCGAAATAGATATTAGTTTTATCAAAATAATGACCGTCTATTTGCTGTTGGATTAATTAAGCTGATTCAAATTCAGTCTTGTTATTAGTATCCCGAAGTATTTAAGTAATTTGATAAAGATACTTCTGATTTTATTGATAATTTGTATAGTCATTTATTGAAGTTTTCTGGTATTAATCATCACTTTATATGCGGAGATATGAATATTAATACACTGATTTCTGATGGAAACTAATAAATATGTTAATGTTCTTTCTGAGTTTGGATTCTCTCCAATAATATCGGGACCGACTAGATTAAATATTTCTACGGATTCTAAATCATGTATTGATCACATTTTTTTCAAGGCAAGTAATAGGTTTGATTGTTTGGGATTTGTTTTTGTATCTGATATATCTGATCATTTTGCAACGAGTATGTATCTTTTTTGAATAGATTTGACGATAAAAATGTAAAATATAAACCTCAAAATAATTATATCAATGTGACTGACATTAAATTAGTAGAAAGTAAATTGATTAATGAAAATTGGATGTCAGTTATTCAGGCTGATGGTGTTGATCTGGCCCTTCAAAGTTTTTATACTATTATTTCATTGGCTATTGAAAAATCTACTTAGGTTGCAACACTTAGATTACACTTGATGGTTTTATAATCAAATAATTAATTCTGTTAAATGGTTTGAGTTTTATAAGGATAGCTATTTAAAGGCAAGGCATTAACAAAGTCCTGATCAAATATTGTAATACACCTGAATAATCAGGTATGTTGCTAGTTTCCCAGTGGGAATATACCCAGATAAAATACTGATAGATAGCTTTAGTGTTAATTTTATGTAAATCTTGTTAATTTTTCCAAAAATAAATCCTTAATAGTACCTTAGTTTAGGATGCATTAAATATTTTATTTCTCTAATTTTTAAGCCTTTGTATATGCATGGTTTGAACAGTTCAGTAAGTTTCAGTCTTCGTATTTTGTTCACATATAGAAACAGATTTTGAGTTCTATTTAAAATTGAAGAAATTAAATAATTATTAATAAGTTGTAGGGAAATAAGGACAATAGCTTATGCAAATATTTTTTATTTTATGCCAACGTTTCGTCGTGTTGACTTCGTCAGGGCTCAAACAAATTAACTTCTTTGCATATTTGCCATTTTATAAATATTCATTCTTAGCAAACACATATAGGCCAGTCATCAAACAGATTGAAAATATTTTCCTATTTAAAAAGATTATATAATAATATAATAATATTTTCCTATTTAAAAAGATTTAAATAGGAAAATATTTTCAATCTGTTCGATGACTGGCCTATATGTGTTTGCTAAGAATGAATATTTATAAAATGACAAATATGCAAAGAAGTTAATTTGTTTGAGCCCTGAGGAAGTCAACAAAGTTGACGAAACGTTGGCATAAAATAAAAAATATTTGCATAAGCTATTGTCCTTATTTCCTTACAACAACTTATTAATTTAATCGATGGACATAAATAATCAAAATAATTAAATATTTATTTGAATCTAAATTTAAGATAATATTAAGGATGTTATTTTCTCTTTAATATGCTTATAACATACACACAAACAAAATTTGTTTATCTGTGAAATCTTTTGCCAACATTGTAAAATATTATTGCTAAATTATGTATAAACACTAGGTGGGACCTAAGGTCCTATGTTTGTATACTTTGTGAAATAAATAAAAATAAAATAAATAAATAAACATGTTTATTTTATCACGTTTTATCCCCCTTTGAGCCTTCGCAGGCTCAAAATTATAAATTAAGCGTTATAAATAAAGATGCCCCTTGTATTATTATTATTATTATTTTATAATTCAATTATAAAAACCTTCTAAATTATATTTTTTTACTTATATTTCAGTCTTATAATTATTTCTTTAATTACGAAGTTATAATAGTTTGGAGCCTGAAGAAGTCTCAAAGAAGATCAATATTTTTCCTTAAGATTTGAGAAAACCATCCTAAATAATTTAAGGAATTTAGAAACAAAGTTAATAATAAATTAATGATTATATTTAACACCCAAAAGACAAACAAAAGATAAATAATTTATATTCATGTTTCTTTCTCTTGAGAATAGAACTTTGGAGCCCCTAAATTGAAATATCTTAAAATCATAAATTGAGATTGTTCAGCTACTTTTATTATATATAATAAATAATTATATTAAATACATGATGTTGTATTCTACAAATATATATTATTCCCTTTTTCTCTATAAATATTTAAGTGGGATAAATTAAAGCGACCACAAAACAAAGGGTGTATATTTACAATTTTCTCCATTTGATTTATAGTTTAATTTTTACTCCTTAACTTTATTGTTATCAATGCAATTTTTTATGCAAATCACTTCTTTCCACTTTGTAGAATGAATTTTCTACTTTGATCTTAAAATGCAATAATTAATATTAATATTTCACCATCGAGATAAAACAAGCGTTCTGTGTAATTAAAGATAAAAGCCTGATTTTGTTTTTGAAATCCAAGTTCATTTAAATTATCCAAATTATTTATACTTTCCAACAATTTTCTTTTAAAACAGAGATCAAATAGAAGATAAAAGTGAGAGAGAGAGGCTATATTATTAAGCAGGTCTCAAGAGACGGACAAACCAACATAGGAGAATTTTTAATAATAAAACTATTAATAGTGAATAGTTTATACACAGATTAACTGTGCAAAATTTCGGCTTTCTAGGATTCAGGATAACTTGAAAATGATATATTTTGATTGAAACCGCCTGGATTATAGGTATATTTTTGATGAGGTCTTTCTATAGGATTGCACAACGTTACGACACCTGATTCTAGAATCGTTTTTAAGAGTTTGTGAAGTAATTCTAAGACGTAGAATGAGAGGCAGGAAAACCCCATCTACGAAATCATTTAGCTGACATGAGATATAAATGTACCATAAACCTCCGAAAATCGTCTAAAAAATATATTTCAAAATTGTATTTAATACAGGGTGGGGCATAAAGATCTACCACATATAAAAAATGAAAAAATTTAACTAGAAAAAAACTGAATATATTTTTGAAAAAAAAACATGAAATACTTAAATAAAAAAAATGTGGGGGGTCAAAAATAAAATGTAGCCTTTTGACAAAACTCAACCATAGTTTTATACATATTCTGTGGAGCCCCAGAAGGCTAGAAATTCAAAAACTAACCATCCAAAATGGGGGAGGGGGGCAAAATGAAAATTCTAGCACTTTCGACCAAACTATGTATACAACATTTGGTTAGTTTTTGCATTTCTAGCCTTCTGGGGGTTGACAGAATTTGTATATAAAATTTGGTTGAGTTCGGTCCAAGGGCTAGAATTTTCATTTTTGACCCCCCCTTCCCAATTTGAATGGTTAGTTTTTGCATTTCTAGCCTTCTACTGGCCCACAGAATATGTATACAACATTTGGTTGAGTTTGGTCGAAAGAGCTAGAATTTTCCTTTTTGACTCCCCCCCCCACACACACACTTTTTGTCTGATGTTTAAAACTCATTAAAAAAAATATTTTATGGTCTTTTCAAAAATATATTCAGTTTTTTTTCTGGTTAAATTTTTTCATTTTTTTATACCTCTTAAAAATATGGTAGATCTTTATGCCCCACCCTGTATTACTTTTATTATAATGTTTTTATTTTAAGGTTCAGAAATTATTCTTATAGAATTATAGTTTTATAAAATAAAAATTTATCCTTCTTTTGAAAAAAAAATTGGATAAGTAATGACCAAAACATAAGGTTTTAATATTTAACGCCTAATGATGCAACCCGCAATTCAGAACGTTCGATTCGAATTGAACACCTAGAACAAACAGGCGAAGCGGTTTTCTAATAGTAGACCGAGAGCTACTGACCATTTTGGAAGCTGATTTCATAACATACCCCATACAGCACACACCCCGAAATTCAAATTCCTACTCGTCAAATCGAGTCGTTTTTAGGGGTAATCGACCCCTGAAGATGTCAAAAATACCGTGAAATCACCTTATTGATTAAAATAACTCTTAAATTGTTTACTCTATGTCAAATTCCATTAGAAGCAAAATTGTAGAGGATGTAATTTTTGACATTTTTCTTTAAATAAATGTGAAAATAACCTTTCAAAATGAGGAGGAGGGTCAAAAATGAAATTTCTAGCCTTTTGACCCGTATGGAAATAAATAGATTTTCGAAATATGTATTTTATATATTTTTTGAAAAATATAAAGAAATAAACAAGAATAAAACCAAGGTCCTAGTATGTACAAAAAAAGAACAAACGAGACAGGAATGCATCAAAATTAACCAAGAAAACCTAGAAGGAGTTAAGGAATTCCGCTACCTAGGAAGTAAAATAACATGGGATGGGAGGAGCAAAAACGAAATTAAATCAAGAATTGCCCAAGCAAAAATGGGGTTTAATTCAAAACAAAAACTACTATGCTCCTCCTCAATCAGCTTAGCAAACAGGAAGTTGCTATTGAAGACATATGTATGGAGCATAGCCATGTACGGGTGTGAAACCTGGACAATTGGAAAAGCGGAGAGAAAGAGATTGGAGGCTTTCGAAATGTGGTGCTACAGAAGAATGATGAATATCAAATGGATGGATAAAATTACAAATGAAGAAGTTCTTGGAAGAATCGGAGAAAGAAGAACCTTGTGGAAGAGTCTGAAGAAGAGAAAGAGGTCAGATGATGGGGCACACACTGAGACATGGGGGACTGCTTAGGGATATCTTGGAGGGGGAGGTGGGAAAGAAAAGGGGAAGGGGAAGAACCAGATTAGAATATTTCAACCAAATAATTGGGGATATGGGATGCCAGACATTTAGAGAGGTTAAACAGCTGGCGGGGGACAGAGTCGAGTGGAGACGGATTGTTGCATCAAACCAGTCTTAGGACTGTATACTCAATGATGATAAAGAAATATATTAAAAATATAAAATTTTTGTGTTAAATTTATATAAAGTTTATACTAGAGCGACATAAAAATAATTATATTTTAAGAATATATAGAAAACATAAACTTTTTATAAATTTAACACAAAATTTTTATATTTTTAATATCTTTTCGAAAAATATATAAAAAACATATTTCGAAAATCTATTTATTTCCGTTCGGGGACCAAACTCAACCAAATTTTGTATACATATTCAGTGGGCCTCCAAAAAGGTAGAAATGCAAAAACTAACCACCCAAAATGGGAGGAGGGTAAAAAAGGAAGGGCCTAGATTTTCATTTTTTGACCCTCCCTCCATTTCGGGTGGTTAGTTTTGCATTTCCTACTTTTTGGAGGCCCACTGATTATGTATACAAAATTTGGTTGAGCTTGGTCGAAAGAACTAGAATTTTCATTTTTGACCCCCCCCCCCCATTTTGGGTGGTTATTTTCAATTTTTTTTTAAACAAAAATTACATCCTCTACAATTTTGGTTCTAATGGAATTTGCCGTAGAGTAAACATTTTGGGAGTTATTTTAATCAATGAGGTGATTTTACGGTATTTTTTACATCTTCAGAGGGATCGATTAGCCCTAAAAACGACTCAATTTGTCGAGTAAGAATTTGACTTTCGGGGTGTGTGCTGATCACACTACAGTATGTGGTATGTTATTTGGGTTTTGAAATCAGCTTCCAAAATGGTCAGTAGTTCTTAAACTACTATAATAGAAGACAGAAAAATCTCATTTTCTCAAAAAGTATTAGATAGGTAGGTCTATATAAATTTGTATTATGTAAGAAAATTTTACTGAAATGTAGAAACCTACTGAATTAATTTTTTAATAAAAGATCAAATTGAACTTATATCTAATAAGATTTTTGATTCGTGGGTTAAATTCTTGAGATAAAAAAAATATTTACTTACTTTAAAAAAATTCTATGCATTAATGAATTGAAGGAACTCACCCTCTTCTAATTAATTTATAATGAATATAAAAATAATATGGGATGATACATAATAAATCAAGCAAATCCACAGATACCTTCGACCTCTACCCAGCCCATAAAATCCCCTCCTTTTCTTCTTTTCACGATGGAGGGGCAAACCCAAGCCTTTAGGAGGTGCACCTTTTTGGTGTAACTCCTTCTCTCATCATTATCATTAAAAAAAATTAATTACTGTATGCAGATATCAACAACAACATAATAAATTATTTAAAAAAAAAAGAAGGTAACTGAAACAGTTTTTAATTTCTCTAATTATTGTCAGTATTCCTACAGTAAAAAAAAAAGAATGAACAAAAAGACTCGTAAAACTTATTTTAATTTAAATTTATGAAAGAAATACGAAACGTTTTAATTGTAATTTATTCACAGCTGTCTGTCCGTTTCTCCCCTATATCTCGCTTTTTTCTTTTTTTCTTTTTTTTGTCATTCTGATTAAACTCGAATGAACTAAGGCAACCGATTAGTATGCTCTGTTTCGTCGAATATCACTTATTATTCTTTTAAAAAAATAATGCGAAACTTTTCTATAGAAAGTCTGGTAAAATAAAAAAAGTGTCTGAAATATTTTTTTTTCTATCAATCAACTTAGCTTTCTTCTAGAAAAGGGAGAAAACGAAAGGGAGAAGAAGAGGTTAGAGTGTTCAACTTGACTTGGCTTGGCTTCTTCAGGGCGTAACTCAAAAAGTGTTGTAGAGGAAGCAGATCCGAGAGGGAGTTTGGAGATTCATAAAAAAAGGACTGCGATTTTTTCAAGGGTCGTTGCTTACTTGTTCCATTTTGGATAATATCTATATATATAAAATTAAGGTTTTGACTGTACATTGGTCCAAATCACGGCAAATTTTGGTTGCACACGTTTCAAGCAAAGTTATGAAATTCCTGTCTGTCCGTCTGTCTGTATGTTTCCGTCGTTTCGAAAAGTTGCTCACGATTCACGTAAAAACGGCTGAAGGGATTATTATGAAGTTTCATATTTAGATCAAATGTCTTCTAACTTACGTTTTTAGCTATACTATATAACGTTTTGATATTTTGACCCCAGAAGGGTGTTTGGTGGAGCGCACGAATGAAAATTATTAAATAACTCCTAAACTATTAACTCGACGGCAAATTTTATTATGAGGACAGTTGTAGGGGATGTGATTTCTGACAACTTTTGTTTAAAAAAATCCCCCCCCCCCCAAAAGGGGGGAAGATCAAAATATGAAAATTCTTGCTCTTTGACCAAACTCAACCAAATTTTAATCTGTGGGTCACTAGAAGGCTAGAAATGCAAAAACTAATCACCCAAAATGGGGGAGGGGGATCAAAAAATGAAAATTCTTACCCTTTGAGCCAACTTAATCAAATTTTGTATACATAATCTGTGGGTCACTAGAAGGCTAGAAATCAAAAAACTAGGTGCGGGAGTGGAGGTGGAGGGGTCCGGGGTGCAGGGTGGAGTGGAGGGTTTAGTTAAGGGCCCAGGGGCATAATGGGGGGGGCTCAGATGAGGGCCCAGAGGCGTAGTGGGGTGGTAGTCCGGGGATGGTGGGGGGTGGGGTGGTGAAGGGTCGAGTGGGGGGTTCAGGTGAGGGTCCAGAGGCGTAGTGGGGTGGTGCGGGGTAGTGGGGTGGGGGAGGTGGTTGGGCACGGTTGCATGGTGCGGGTTGTGGGAGGTGCTGGGTGGGGTTCGGGGGTGGGGTGGATGGGAGTGGGGTATGAGGGTGTGGTTTGTGGGTTGGTGTCCAGGGGGCGATCCCTCTGGCTAGCAAGAGGGCCGCCGAAGGCGGGCCTTGCAGCTAGTTAATTTATAATATTCTTTTGATTTATTATTTGAGGCTATTTTCCCTACAAAACTCATTGTTCTTCCTAGAAAAATCGAAACTTCATTATTACGAGGCATCTCTTATGTATTCCTCATTAAATTATTTCGTTACATCCAAAAAATGTCAATTCTACTAAAAAGTTAGTTGATCTCTAATCGGATTACCGAAATTGAAACCTTGTGGTAATAATCAGCTGGTCGGCTGCCCCCTTAGGAAAATTCCCTAACTACGCCAATGGTCGAGACCACCCCACTTTGAGTCACGTAATTAAATTTTGGAGTCGAAAAAAATAAAACGGCAATGACAATGAAAAAATTATATTGGGTAGGGACCAAAATTAAATTCAAAAAGAGTTGATGTGGACATCTCTCCTATTTTTGAACCCCTCATCTTCTGAGCCACTATCAATTTCTCATAATGAGACATTTTCATAAGGTATAAGGTTTTCATATAGTGTGTATAGGCGAAATTTCGTACAATCGATCAAAGGGTCTAGTACTGATTAATAGTTCTACTTTTTGAGCACCCCCCCCATTTTTAGTCCCAAAAAATAATTACTCTCTTTTTACTTTCACATTTATAATGTGGAAGTATTGCGATAGACTGTCTGGGTCCTGACTCTTTGATATCTTATATCTCAGAGATTAAAAAAGCTAATTTCATTTTGAAACTTCTAGGTGGAAGGAATCGATGCCCTTAATAGTTGGAAATCGGATGGAATGAATCGATTAGGGCATGAACCCGGAAATTGCGGTCCCCTGAGGCCAAAATGGGGCCAAAAATCCATTGGTCACTGCGTGTGTACCCCTCCTGCGTTTTGTCTCAGAGCTACGAAATTCGAAACTTAGCTCGATATAGGTACAGCAAGCTTGGTATCCTCGGAGTGGCCGCTGGCGCAGATGTTGGATAAGGTTCGGGCCGCTCCCCTGAAGGCCTCGCAAAAAATGGAAATCTTGAGACTTCATGTTCTTCCCACAGGTATACATCCCCTGGTGTTAGGCGGCGTTACGGTGGGCGACCTCATCGCCATCGATCGCCGGGTGCGGGCATTCATTAGAACAACCCTTAATTTGCCTAGCGACACTCCAGAGGGTTTCTTCCACGCTAAGATAAGGGACGAGGGTTTGGGGGTTCCTTCCTTTAGTTGGCACGTGCCACTCCAGGACACATGCTCGTATAAGCCGAATGGCATCTTCGAGCTTTGATGCAGCGAGAGCTGCATCTGAGACGTATCATGTGATCAGGAGGATTAATTGGGCCACCGATGCCCTCCGAAAATTTGATGGCGTGGAGGGAGCCGGGGAATACTGGGCCCGCCGGTTGTATGACAGTGTCGAAGGTAAGGACCTGGGACTGTGTGCGAGGGCTACCCCGTCGTACTCCTGGGTGAACTACCCTGGTCAACTGAGCAACGGCACGTTTAAGGACCTCTGCCGCCTCCAATCGGGACTTGGGACCTGTTTAGATCACAACTATTTTGTCGGCGAAGCCGTTTGCACCGAACTTGGGCTCTTTTACACATTTATGTTTTTTGGTCAAGATCATATTTTAAGTGAATTCTGAATAAAAAATTTCAATTAAATTATACATTGCTATAATTAAAGAATTACCGATTTAATTGTAAAAATAAAATAATAATAATAATAAAAATAAATAAATAACTAAAATGGAATAAAAGTAGGTACTCTAGAAAAAATGTCTTCACTTAGAGCCTAAAAATCTAGATTATATTAATAATAAGTGCATTAGGGTGCTAGTATAAAATGATCTTCACTTTCAACAACAATTTTTTAAATATTTGTTTTTTTCAAGAGATAAACTTTAAACAAAAAACCATTTACACATTTTCAAGGGGCTTGTTAAGAAATGCACACACTCATTTAAAAACAAAACTATACTTGAAAACTTCAAAGGGAGGATGAAAGAAATAATATGAAATAAAAGTTGTTAGATGTGAGTTGTTGCTGTTGCGTTTATATATATATATATATCTTTTTTATGATAAATTTTGTAAATGCCCGAAGGTTATTGTGGATTAATGAAATGATGAAATGAGGTGAACAGCTAAAAAAAAACTTTTCTCTTTTGTGTTTAAAAATCGATATTAGAATTTTTCAAGGTCTAAAATTTCGAGGGTAAATGGCATTGCTAACAATCCTAGACATTAGCTAATATAATAACTCGTTTATAGTATGAATATATAAAGAGGGCCGGATTTAGACTTGATAAGGCGCCTAAGCTATTTGAGATATGAGGCACTTTATAAGTCCAGATATTATATGTCAGTACGAAATATGATTTTCGGATACCTAAAAGGTTAAACTGAAATACAATTAAGAAGTAGTGCCTGGACCACTGATCGATGCTCATGTAGGGTGGGGGCTAGTTTTTGCATTTTTATACTTCTGGGGACCCACGGATTATGTATACAAAATTTGGTTGAGTTTGCTCAAATGGCCTAGATTTTTAATTTTTAACCCCCCCCCTCCACCCCCTTAATTTTTGGGTCGATATGCACCAAAATCTAATCAGCTATTAATCTAAATGGATCAAAACTACGTGTGAAATTTGGTTTTGATATTCAAACTAGTTTTTGAGCTAGATCGTCCACAAAAATTTGGTAACGCACAGACAACCAGACTAACAGACTAACAGACATTTTGACAAAACAATTATTATCTCGAAAAATATAATTTTTTTGATGTTCACTTATTAGGGCTTTTTTGTAGACCGTAATGCCATGGTTTCGCTCAATTTTTTTAATCAAAATACTTTCAGCCGTTTTTGAAATATTTCGAAAAAAAGAAGCTAAAAACCACTTTTTTCATGGATGATTACAATACTTGACCATACCCTTTATGGTAAAGTAATACCCTGTATGGTAAAGTAAAAATTCGGTGAAGAGTATGGAACACCCGGACGTGAGGCATTGGGGGAAATAATGCTGTAATATATTTAAGTATATATGACAATTGCTCACTCGGACAATTTTTTTGGGGAGCCCCCAAGAAAGTGGGGTTCCTAAGCCATAGCTTGTGTAGGTAGCTTGCACGTAAATCCTGCACTGGATATAAACAGTTTTTACAACTCAAAATAATCAGGTTTTAGTAATAAACATAATATAGGAAAAATATTTATTATTATTTTTTTTTAAAACTGGTAAATATATTTCTTTAGTCTTTTCTTAGTTTTAAATACATGAGCGTACCCAGGCATTGCCAGAAGGAAGGGGGCAGCTGCCCCACTGACACAAAGTGATTCTTAAAAACTTTAATTAATTAGTTAATTAATTTTTTGTTGGCTTCGGATACTAAGTCCATTTAGCCAGTTTCTATTGAGTAAGATAGTTTTATATCATGGGTTAGTAGTGTTAGTGAGAAAGCCGAGTTTTAGCCAATCAAATTTTTTATTCTTCCTGAACATCATCATCAAGACACCGATGCAGAAGCGGTAGCTCTAGCGGGCGCGGCCACCCGGCTCCCCACCTTAATTTAAATAAAAAAATCTATAAATACTTACTGAAAATTAACTACTTAATGAAAAGAAAATGGATATTATTAATTTTTTTACTTATAGTTAATTTCGTTTTTCTAAATATTATAATTCGCAGTTTCCTTGCTCAAGCCCCCCCCCCCAAAAAAAAAAAACTGGATAGACTTAATAAGTATATGAACAATATATTTTTTTTAAACTGCTTTCTTGTAGTCTTTTCATTCTTAAGTACATTCTTAACATGTATTTTATAATTTTAAAGATAAATTAGCTGACTTTAGTATTATTCAAGTTTTAAAAGATAAAATTAAGCCCTTTTGTCCTCAATTTCCTTATCTTATAGTACTTCATATCAACTTTATTTATTTATTCATTTTTTATATATGTTGACAAAAAAATAATTAGTTTTTTTTATGTTTAATAAATATAAATAAAATCCAAAATGGTAGAGAAGAGATTCGATTACCATTCTTTAAAACTTTAATTCGCTGTATTTAGATATAAAAATAAATAAAACAAAATTATAAGCCCCTTTATCCCCCGATTTCTTTATTCAAACTATAAAAATAAATCTCGAGTGAAAATAAAAAGCCCAAGAAACAACAATAGAGGGTGGTGAATAGGCGGCTTGCTTGGTTGTTATTTTTCTTATGATAATCTTTTAATTTATTATTATTATACTTTTTTTCCTCTATGTATATATTTAGATAAGTACCTTTAAATAGAAAGAGCTATACTGATAATTAAATTATTTATTCAGAACCAAGAGACAAAGCTAAAATAAACTATTCGTATTGATAAAAAAAGGAAATACTATTTTAGATCTAGCCTTATGACGTCATAGTGTTGAAGGTAAAGATAATAAATTTTCAAGTTTTTTTTTTTATTACTTTTTATCAAATTTCAGTGGTATTAATTAAAGGTGTCTTCCTGACGGTGGGCGTCTCGTTTCGGTCTTTTTAAAAAATGTGCCAATCTTCTTGGCCAAAGATTCAAGCGGTACCATTGCCATCTATTGGCAATTGATTCAAGCTTGACGTACGGAACAGTCTATATTATTAATATAGATTGATAGATAGATGATCCTGAGGATTAAAATATATTCTTTTATATTCACATTTTTTCCATCAAAAATTCAATGAACAGTACTTATCGACGTCATCGATATTTAGTAAACAAACTGCTGGGAAAATCAAAAATTCAACAAAGACAAAAATATCTAGAACGACACGGGATTTCATCTCTAAACATGATTGCTTTTTTTTTTTTTTTTTATTTAATTTTCTTATCATCTTAAATTCGTAATAAATAAACAAATGATCAATGTAAAAAAACAGTTAGATAAAAAAGTAAATAAATATTTATAACATTTTTTTTATTTCTTATCATTAATGGTCATTTAGATGTTTATCAATCTATTATCACATATTTATATTGTCTTTGAAAACATCGCGTGAATGTTGCGTGAGGGTCTTTAAATCAACTCTTAAAAAAGAGTAGTCACGTGATGCTTGACTAGTACAAATCCTTTAAGTCTCATCTGTTTACTAGACTATTTTTTATCTTTTTTTACTAGTAAAGCTAAAGACCAAAATTTATTTTGATTTCATTTATCAATTTTTTTTTTTTTTTTTCTAAATTATAAAACTTAATTCTCATCTGTATGTATTATAAGAATCATAATCTGCACTACTTTAAAAACTATACACTGATCGAATCACTCGATGGAATAATATAGTTTTAAATTGTATAATCAGATATTTTATTTACTTACTAAATCAATTTGGGAAAAATAAAACACATTTATTAATCATTTTACAACTGATGCCTAAATAAAAAGTGACAATAAAGCATCAAATAAATTAACTTAATATTTTGAACGTATTATACATGTATATATGTAAATATTTATTGAGGATATATATTTTTTTTTATTTGTTTAATCAGTGTGTTCATTCTCAAACATTCACAAATGGAGATTGCCTTTAAATGTGAAATGTTTATCTTTTAAATTTTTAAATTATATTATACAAAAAATATATTTTCGTCGTATTAATCTCTTACTTACCAAAGTACGATCGAGTTATATCAAATGACGATTATTTCTATTTATCAGACACTCACCTGTAACAAAAGAACAAACATGAAAATTAGATTAAAAAAAATATATTATTTTAGTTTAAATCAAATAGAAATATGCTATTTAATCAAGATTTGTGAAACCGACTTTTTCGGACTCTGGGGACCTTAAATCGTGTATTTTCATTGAAAATTCCACTTCGAATTTTAGGTCGATCGCAAAACTATTACTATTTTATAAAATAAATAAATAGTGTAATTTTAGTCAATTAACATTATTTATTTGATAGATTTACTAAACAGTTTCTGACACACCTGGTAGAACATCTTCAGTAGTAAATTTCAGTTCAAGATTTGGAATTTGTCCTCTTACTATTATATATACAGTGAAACCCTCAAATCCGAACTAATTGGGGATGTAGCATGTTCGGATTAGCCGAAAGCAGCTTCGACAATTGAAGGTTACTGATATCAAGTGAAAGATTAAGTGATATTTTACTGTGTTTCTATTATTATTTCATTGTTTTTGCAAAGTGATTCAATAACCAGCTTTTACCGTTTTTCAATCCTGAATGACATAAGTATGTAGACACATTTACACTTTGTTAGGTATGCTAACTGTACTTCTTTATTAATTTTTCAACTAATTATGTAAAATATGCTTATAATGTAGAATATATACATAATTGTTTTATGAGTAAAAAATAAGTTTCTCTTTTTTGCGTTCGGATTTTCAGGAATTTCGGATTTCTGGGGTTCGGATTTGAGGGGTTTCACTGTATTCCAAATATAGGTAAGTGCTATATGTAATAAATAAATAAACACAACCAAAGATTCAACATTAAAACAAAACCTTAAGCAACAAACGTTACACATATGGCATGAGGTTATTGATAGGTTTTGACTTACAAAATCTATATTTATTTGTGTGAAAAGTTCTGAGAATAGTCACTCTGAGATTCCCAGGACCAACATTTGAAAATTTGGCAAACAAATATGCAATTTTGAAAATCCGAGAAATCCTAACTCAAGGCCTCTAGGGCTTATAAAATCATCAGAATGCACTGAAACAACCCTTATATTCTGTAAAACATTGTATTGGTATAAAGTTCAAAAGATTTTCTATCTTTTTTTCTTCTCTTTTCTATTGAGTCTATCCATCCTTATAACCAGGCCAAGGAGTAGATTGGAAAGCAGAAGAAAGCGAAAGAAGAATCTTACAAGTAAATAGGTCCATCCCCGCACTCCGCCTCTTTGGAGTTTTTTTTCCGCTGTGGCTAGTCTGGCGTCCCAAGCATTGATTTGTTCTATCTTGTTATCTGCCACTCGAAAAGTTTCGCCAAGGATGGGGACCGCCGTCGAGTCCCACCCACTCACCGATATAACAAGTTGGTCGTCCGATTTGGGATTTGGTCG
Source organism: Forficula auricularia (assembly GCA_024734495.1). Classification (NCBI taxonomy): domain Eukaryota; kingdom Metazoa; phylum Arthropoda; class Insecta; order Dermaptera; family Forficulidae; genus Forficula; species Forficula auricularia. The sequence continues at coordinate 1,146,162 of JALMQS010000117.1, read as the reverse complement.
GCGAATTGGGATGAAGGGGGTTGTGGCGGGATATTCTCGGGAATGGGAGCTCCATTGAGTCCATCTCGATATCGAAACATCGGCAACTTTCGAGTGGACCCAGTCGATCTCGATTGTCATTATCATGCTCAGATGGCGTGCCCGTTTCTCTTTTCAATTGATTTCTGGTTTAGACAATCCAGAAAATCAAAAAGTAAATAAATAAAATAAGCCAGGTTTCTAAACAAAATACTACTCCTCGTTTTTGAATAATAAAACACTTCCAATCGTATATTTCAATTTTTAAAAAAGTTTTCGTAAACATTTAGATTAGAAATAGCTAAATAAACATAAGCACAAATACACTGTCCACCAAAATTCTAATAGAGTGGTTCTTCCATGTCTCAAAAGATAGATTTAAAAACCTATGAGAGTTTTTAATTATAATACAGTAAAGCGTCGATAATCCGGATTAATTGTGATCGGACCCTGTCTGTATTATCAAATGGTCCGGATTTTCGAAAAGAACCAAAAAAGATCGTTTGAGTTCGTAACAAAAAGAAAACTTGCTAAAACCGTTGATAATTCACTTTAGTGGTTAAATAATTGGAGCAGATAAATAAAACCCATTAATTAAAATGAACTTATAATGTATTTTAATGAAATACCATCGTAATAATATGCATTCATTTGTAATTTACAATATGTACAGAATACTGTATGGTATATACATTCCGTCAGAGATTTTGTTTGACAAATATGTATGTATGTATTTACTTCTAACTTTTTTTCCTTCACCGAAATGAATCCGGATTTTTGACACCAACATTTTGTCTTTGCGAGCACATTTTATACTGGCTATTATTTTTGGATTATTCATTAGTCTTTAACGACAATTTTCCCCAGAATGAAGTCGACGAAACAAGCTCGGACTCTCGTATTCAATTGGTCAAACAAACAAGAAGAATTAAATATTAGTTGTTTTATGGGGGTAGCAATCGTAGGTGCCACTTAAACTTTTCTAGTTATTTAGATGTGTTTAGTGGATAATTTAGATATGCTTAAATATCGTGGCCGGTCAGTCAGGTGTTCTTCCTTTCACTTGATTCTGCGCTTCTTTAATGAGGATGTTAGAAGATGGAATGGTATTTTAGTGACGTAACTGTTAAATGGTTTTATCTCAAATTAAACGTATTTCTGCTTCATCTGTATATATTTTAGAACTTTAAAAACACATCAAACTTTAGGAAAGTTAAATGAGCATTCATAAATGTTTCTTCGTATTTTCACCATTCAGCCATTTCGATTGTCGTATTTAGAAAATGAAAGCTCATTTATTTTTAATTAACACTCACATAACGTTGTTCTTTCATAATTGATTTTCCTGTTATACTTCATGCTTCTCTGTTTATTCATTTCACTAGTCATAATCACTTCTTAATAAATACATGCTTTCAATTCTTTTTAAACTATATTCCATATAATGATAATCAATTTAAACTCAATGTAATACCAACTCAAATTCACCTCATTCTTTTTGTGAAAGATTAAAAGTATTCAAATTTAAAAATATCTTAAAAATCTTGTTTAATTTACTTCATTCAAGCAAAATTTATGCAGTAATACTTGATTCATTAATTCTTCTGCAATACAGTGAAATATTCATAATCTAGGCCAAAAATACAAAGATTTTTTAATTACTCAAATGGGACCTGGTAAAACTTTTGAATGGATATTAATGAATAGCCCAGGAGCTATGACCGAAAAAGTTCATACATATAAATAAGTTAGCCAGTTGTTAAGGATCTTTATACATTCCTTTCTATTGATCATTTGGAAGTTCCTTCCTCATTCTTCAGGTTTGTGGAGAAAATTTCTTCTTTGTTCTTCAGCTTTTGTGAAATCTAATGTTTGAGATTATCTTAGATTTATTTTGAGTTATTAAGATGTGCCCTTTATTATTATCTTCACTTGGGAAATGAAATTGATGTGGGTAAGTTATTTTTGAATATTCAGGTCAGTTCACCCTCTGAACATTTCTTCTCCCACTAGCCTTGGGGACACCCCCACTTGTGCTTTATCTGACAGCTTTTCAAAATTTTGCCGTTACAAACAAACTATTCTGTAACTCAAAAGGTATATGTTAAGAATTCGATCTGTTTTGGATTAATATTTCTCTCTATAATTTCTGTTTGTTTGTGAAAATTATTTACTGAATGTTTTTGTTTTGGTTTTTGCCGTTACCTCGAATCATTCAAATTCAGGGTAGCTTTGAGCTGGCGGATAAATTTAGAATCTTAGAATAGATGATAGATGATTATTCAAAATGTAAATGACATACAAGTTCTCTTTGTAAGATGAAAAAAATAAAATTAAACGTTTTAGATACTAAAGTGTATTTTCTTCTTCTTCTTCTTGCATTAGAAAATACGAACGTGTTTTTTTCTTGTTTGTGAATCTCTTTCAAAGAATATATACAATAAAGTAATAAGTGGTTTCAGTTTAAAAAATTACTTTTTTTGCGTGGTTTATATAATATTTATATATTTATAATGTTTTCTCAATAAATTAGGAAAATAAATATGGATTAGTTTTAGGTGTATATTTGAAAAGTATATACTGTATGTCTTTTTCAATATATATCTATCTATATTATATATGTTAAATCAATGATTCAGGCAGTCAATGGGTTCGTATCAACAAACGCCAAACACCATTTCAACTTGAACAATATCGCTTCTACTAGCGGCTTTGCTGGAGTGGGATTTGATGATGAGGATTTTATATTATGAATTTTTGTGGTAAAGTTTAGAACAGCTCGACCATATACAATAAAGGAAAACTTTCATGTTAGAAGTTCAAGTTTATCAATTTTCGATTTAGATTTTCAAAATATCATCACTGACTTGACGGACAAGACTTGATGATTTTCCACTTGGTGTTATTAGATATTAGTTGGATGGGCTATTTCAGATATGATATTAGATTGTTTTGTGACATCATCTATACTCCCAATGATTATAGGTAAATGTCTTTCCAGTAGCGCGGGTCGACAATTCTCATTGATATATAATTTTTGCTAGGTACTGTTTTACAAAAAGAAGTTATTATTGGTCAAATGAATATATGCACAATTATAAATCATTGTTTATTTCTCAAGGCCTAGTTGAACCTTCAAGAAATCCGGGCCAATTATTTTGTCTCATGAAGTTGATCCTTATGGAACGCTAATGGGCGAATATTACTCAAGATTTAAATCATTTACTACAGGTAGGTTTAATTGATTCTAATTTAACACGTTGCTTTAATGATATACAAATGCAAATATTGGTAGGTATTTGATTTTTAGGTACTATAAAATTCAAGAAGACTAGATCAGATATTAATGATCAAATGGAACACAATTTCAAGAGCAATCAACACAACCGTTTGACACCTACTATAATTTATTTATTGATCAAATGCTACATGAAAATATTATTTAACAGATCTATAAACTTGAAACAATATTTTTATGGATTTTTACTTTTACATTATTCTATAGAATATGTCGAAATGTGTTAATTATTCTAATATGTAGATGGATGAAAAAACGATCGTGTGATTGATCAAAACAAATTAACGAGTTCGATAAACAATACATTAAAATTAAAAAAGTACCATTACTGAATAGTGGCAGAATATCAGAACATTACCAATAAATAATTTTATTATTCCAGTTCATTTTTAAGCCATTTGAATATTTAGTCATCGGTGAAAGTTATTTCATGCTTTAACAAGTTAAGTGGCTACTGAACATGAACACATGATGAGGCATTGTGAGGTATGACAGATTAGACCAGTGGTTCTCAACCTCGGCGTATTCTTCCACTGAGGTAAATAAACTACGGTCTTAATAGTAACGGATTCAAATTTTCCTCCTCCATCTTGGGCAAAGGATGGATATTTTTATCAAGGCAAAGACACAAACTTCGTTGGTCTGGGAATAAATAGAAACTGAAAGTTATAAGACCTGGTATAATCAGCTGCTATAGTAGCAGAAACTATATTACGTATGTAAATTTGAATCTGTTTGTATTTTATATAATATAATTCATTCAAAATTTGAATAAATGTGCTATCAGCCTTCCCACAAACTTGGTGATAATGTTATAGTTTGATGAATTCTAACACATTATGAGAAGAACAGACAGAACAACTCAAATATTTAAGTAAACATCAGTAGTTTTCTATTTTCATTTTTCTATCCATATAATACATTTTTATTCTTACATTATTAAATTTATTCATTCATTTATTCAATATTCAATATTCACTCTGGAGTAACTGTGTGGGCTTTTAGCATTTAGTCCTATGGCTAAGTGCCTTTTAGCTGACATGTAATAAATGTGTTTTTATTTTATATTGATTTATTTATTTGCCGTCATTATTTAATTTATTACGTTGAATGGGGTGAAATCGATGAATTAGTATGTACCTTCTTCAAAAGTCATAAAAAGTGTGGGATTATCCTCTCACAGTTCCTCTGTGAGAAGCTTTGGGCAAATCTATCTGTTTTCAGATCAAAGAATTCTCAAATAGGAAAAAATCGATCTTGTTGCTCAATTATCTTCTAGGTTCATGACCTTTTATTATAATAAAACCAACATTTCAATTAAGATTTTGTGGTTGGATTGAAAAAAGGAAAACATCCTCAGTTTATAATACAGCAGCAAGTCAATAAATCATGTAAAGGTTTCTTCCATAGATAATCAAATCTATTGATTTTATATTTATGTGACATTTTCTTCCATCAAATGGTATTATTAATTAAATACAAAGTGCAGCTGAAAAAATCACATAAAGAATATGAGATCCCTCTCAGCAGTCTCTGTGGCAGAAGCTTGCATTTAACCTCTGATGTAACAGATCAAAAGGCAAATTCA